>JADQWA010000192.1:0-17682 GCA_018344505.1 Nebria ingens riversi
CCGTTGGTCTAAATGTATTGCATTGCAAGGTGACTATGTTGAATAACTTTAAAAAAAAACATTATCAAAAATCTTGTGTTTTCTTTGTCAGACCGAGGACTTTCACCACGATAATGCACCTCCACACCCGTCTCGGGTTGTTGTATCTAAACTCCATTACCTACGCTTTGAAGTGCTTCCACATTCGCCGGATTTAGCTCCTGGCGATTTCTTCCTTTTCCTAAACCTGAAAAAATGGCTTTTAACATCTATTGTCACAAATAGATTTAGTGAAAAAGCATTTCGAAAGTTAATAATAAATATTTAAAATATGACATTTAGCATTTATTATCACAAATAGATTTAGTGAAAAAGCGCTTCAAACGTTAGTAAAATATTATATATAAATCTTTTGTTAGGTTTTAAGTACATCTGAAAACAAAAAAAAAACGTCCATAACAAATTCCAATATAGTGTAATAAATAATTATATGATCTAGAATATTTAAAATGATGTATTTTAATATCCTTCTTATCTAAACAAAAATATACCTACTATGTATAAGAAAGTCCAGTGCAATACACTGCAGATGTTCTGTAATTATAGCTATGCTAGAAAACCTTTGCTTGCGTATCGTCGCCCACCAAGGTGAAGAAAATATACAATTACGTGTTCGATCGTATTACAAGTGCATTTAATTAGAGAACATTTATTATCATTATTTAGAAAAATAACTCTACTATTAAAAATATCTAGGTTTAAAGATATGTATAGCTCGAAACGAACGCTCTATAATCCAGCGATTATCATATCAATTTCTCGGTTGTTGACTTAAGAATAAATGTCAGAAAATGAGCTTAAAAGACCTCGAGCTGTAAAATGTTCAGTAGGGGCAAAAATGGTAACATTGCATTGTCACAATACAACTCTGTGGATATCTTATCTTCTTATAGCGATGGTGCAATGGAGAGATACTCTTCTTGCTATAATTTGAACGGGCAAAAGCGTTGTTCTTAATAATCACAGCAACAATGAATATGCACCCTTAACTCATTTGTCCCCACGACATTTTTTTAAAAAATTATTTACAAATAATTATATAATTGGATTTATTTGAGGTATAAAAATTTAAAAAATTTAAAATTTCCAATACCGGAAGAGAAAAATAGGTGTACTCAAATGAGTACAATGGTATCATATAGGGTCAAATAAAATAAAATCAAGAGAAATAAAATATAACTTAATTATATTTTTAATGTCGTATAATAACACAAAATATATTCATAAAGTATAAAAGTATAAAAAAACATCGGCCATGTGTTGGCCCTAAACTTTCTTTTACGTAGTCAGTATATTTAGATTTGATAGTATATAAATAAAAATATAAAATGTTTAAATTTCAAGAAACTATTTTCATTCATTGTCCAATATAATTGTAGAGTTAGTATATTGTCAGATTTCCGAAGAAAACAAATGTATTTTAGATTTTAAATGTTGGATTTTATAGTAGTATAAAGAAAATATATAATTATTCATTATATATTATTAAAAATTATTATGGCCGGGCATTTTTTAGTTTTCAAAGTAACTTTAAACCAGAGAAAATATTTATATATAATATTTTAAATTAGTTACTAACCTTTGTAACGCCTTTTCAATAAACTTATTTGTGACACTGACAATAAATGTTAAAATATTTGAATATTAAAAACATTTGACATGCATAGTAGATACGATTTATTATATATATAATTTTCCATACCTATGTAACTATGGCAATATAAATAGGATAATAGCAATTTTCTCGTAACTGGTACACTTTTTCAAGAAATGTTTCAAACTAAAGTTGTTCAAATCATTAATATCTTTAACATTAATTATAACTATTTTACTGTAAGTGCAGCCGTTTCGAAGATATGCAAAAAGTGACTCAAGTAAACATGCACTTCCGGTTTGAATATGCTTTTCAAAAATAGGAGGTTTTCCTCTCAGGCATATACAAATCTTAAGTTTAAAGTTTCATAATTTTATCTTCAACGGTGTAGGCTGTAGAGCGCATAGACTCACAGACACACACACACACAGACGTCATTCCAAAAATAGTCAAGACTCGATTCAGGGAAGGTCAAAAGGTGTATTTTTGCTAAAATGTCGAGAAATTTTTTTTCGTGATTACAATACTTACTTATTACTTCGTAAAAGAAAGTAAAAATTAAGAAAATTATTTTGTATGAAAATTTTTTAAACATGGATGTTCCAAACAAAGTGACACATCGCATTTGGTACATTTCCAACGTACTCTCATGTGACATACACGGCATCGCAGCTGATTTTCAATTTTTTCTGGAAAATGACCGCCTTCACTTTGCTGGATGCTTCGTGGTACTGATCCGGAGGGTCTAGCTTTCTGGAAAGTTGATTTCGGGTAAGCTCTTAGGTAATGCCGTACTACACTTCGCTGAAAGTGCAATAAGTCCAATTTGTCATTACAAAACATGACATGAAGTTTCCATGCATTCACAACGCACATATTGAGCATATGTGTCCACCACCATTTTTTGCCCTGTATGGATACTCGATAATTATTTGCACTGGTCGAATAAATCAACCCCTCCCATGCCAGAATTATAATTCGCAAATAATTTGGGTTGTGGTACATCAATTTTTGCTCTGGCAGCTTTGGACCACCGTTTGACTGTTGATAAAGGCTCAACAGAATCATAATTCGTTGCCATGGTTACAATACTATTGTCCTTCCATTTTACAAAGAGCAATTCATTTTTTATATCATACTTGTATTCATAGTAACCGCGATCTTTTTTTTCATTTTATCGGAAGGCATCATTGTGCATCTTTTTGTTCGATTTTCTCTCACGGTTCCACTGGCTTTTATATTTTTCTTTCTAAGAGTACTCATTAGGTTATGGCTAATAAAGTAATTATCGAAGAATACCTCATGATCCTCAGAACTTTCAATTATATCTGAAAGTTGTAGCACTACCCTAGATCCAAGTGGAATACTTTCATATTGCTCAGGATTTTTTTCTGCACCACAATATACAGTAAATTTGTAGCAGTAACCAGTTGAACTACAGAGCATCCACTCCTTATATCCAAACCGTACCGGTTTTCCTCTTATAAACTGTTTAGCACTATGGTGTACGAAATATCTAATCATAGCCTCGTCGATAGAAAGTTTCTTGTGGAATACACCCCATTGCTGAAAGTTTCTATTTAGACTCATAATCAAGGGTTGCAACTTGTACATTTTATCACTTTTGTCTATTTTAGAATTATCCGCAAAATGTAAATATTGCTTGATTTGATAAAATCTGTTTCGAGACATACTATTGCTAACTACAGGAATACTGACATCTTCATCCAAACTCCATTATAACTTCTCTCTAGGTAACTGATGATAGCCTGACAAGAGCAAAATAGATATAAAAATTTGTAATTCCTCTTTGAATAGTTTGAATAAATGGCTGTTTTTTTTGTGCGGCGTAAATTTCACTTTGTTGAACTATTTGTTCCACTATTTTGTCGTCAAAAAAAAGTTCAAAAATATCGACCGGATCCATTGAAGATATCTGGGCTTTAAGAATATTTTCTTTTTGCAAATAAATATTACTTTCATTCATACTTATATCCAGAACTTCTAAAGTCCATTCTGGTTCTTCAGTAACAAGATGACGTTTCCTTGCAGAAATATTGGCCGCTAGGCTCTTTTTTAGCGCTGCTAATTGTATCTCATTTTCAGAATCTGATTCATCTTGAAAGTAAATTTCAACTGGACCAGGCACATCTTTTGGTAACTTCGAATTTTGGATATCGTCGTCGTCAATGTAAACTTCATCGGTTTCACTGTCTACATCTGGCGCTACTATAACAATATCCGGTGTACGAGATTCATGCTGCAAGTCTTGAATAGCAGCTTCTAGCCTAAGATATCTTCTACCATAGAAGTTGGAACAAGAAATTCCTTCAAAATCCATGTTTATACATAACAGTCTGAAAAATATTTTTTCTAAATTTATCCTACACTTATTCCCATTGTACTCATACGAGTACAGTATCTATATAAACATGTAACAATTGACTAAATTATTAAATTACTAATTTTTATAACAAAATCAATAGAGTACTTACCAATGCACCGAAATACACAAAGAAACAATGAACACTGCGAATAAATGATAAACTATGCCTTCGTATATATCGACAAGTTCAGACGAGAAAGATCCAGGAAAATAAGTCATCATAAAATGTTGCCAAATTATTTTCTTATGTTAATACTCATCAAAATAGATTCCTGGCATACAGGCGAAATGATATATATTAAGAAATAAAGTATAACAAGAATATTTAAAAAGAAAAAAAATTCTAAAATGTGTGTACTCATATGAGTACAACGGGGCAAAATGGGTTAAAATAAGAATATCCGTACAAGAAAATTGATTATATATAAAATTTTATTTATATTTTAATAAACATAGTTTAACATTTAATTTAAATCAAAACAGTACCATCTCACCCACTTGTGTATACTATGAACATTTTCACATATGCGCAGAATGAACTGCACATGGCCGCCAGTCTAGTCACAAACGGGTAAAGTAATTTGGTGAATATTTTAAAATGCAATACGGTATACTTGTATTAGTGTAGTGGAACAAACATTTTATATTTTTAAATTTGTTTTCTGCAATAGTTCTATATGTTCTTAAACATTTGCAGTACTAGAACAATTTGTTTGTAGTATGTATGGTGTCGAAGAAGTAACAATTGTAAATAATACCAGATTGATTATTCTCTAAAAAAATTACAAATAAAAAAATATAAGGAATCCTTTATAGTGATATTGAAAACTGCGATTCTTAGTATTTACTACCTTGCGTTACTGAACAACGTCCGCAAATACTATGAGCTAATTACATATGCAAAAATGCGCATTTGCAAAGTCTTACTCAGATGTCTCCTCTTAGAAATGAATGGAACGAGAAAGAAAGTCAGTACGTTGTTATATATTTATCTAATTCTCGATAAATTCAATAATGTTACGAAAACAAGCACTGGCTTCGCCATACTCAGAAGTCGCCTTCGGCGAGCTGTTTAGGCAGAGTTTGGCATAGCGAATTTTATTATAAATAAATAATATCACATTCAGTTACCGTAGTTAAGCAATGCAAGGTAGGTGTCTTCAGTAACATTAAATCAATGTTTAGGCAATTATTAAATATTTTAAACTGCGTTAGGTTTTTACTTTTTCAAAAATATACCAATGCTAAAAAAATATTAGAATTTGTTGTAGTTTTTTTTGAGTATTTTCAAAATTTAAAGTCAATATTAAGTCGTTCCTTTTTTGGGGCCCAATAATTCCGGAAATAAGGGACCTAGTGGATTTAAAATGCGTGCGACAATTGTGTACCTGTAGATTATGTATACCAAATGTAGTGTCAATTCGTTCAGTATCTTCAGAGAAGAAGCGATAAATTTTGGTGTTACGAGCGACTGAACGACGACGAGTAACTAACTATATGAGTTATATATTTTTTGGGACTCAGGGTGATGTAAGAACTTTTTGTTAAAACATGTTAATATTGGAATCAAGTTATACAATGAAATTCTCAAAGGTATTGACATTTGACTGTTACAACATTTAAGAGAACTAGTAAAACCACATTTTTTACAATGTGGAAGAATTCTTCCAATATCCATTTTAATCATTATTCATATTCTTGTATGTAAATCAATATTTATTGTACTTTATTTTTAACTTTATAATTACTGATGAAATTGTGTATTTGATCTAAGTAGTTTTTGTATCTATGAAAATTAGTTTATGAACAAATATAACAATCTTTTTTCTTTTAACTATGTACCGTTATAATTGTTCATGAAACAATGGGTTTTCATCAAGTACAAAATGTGTGACAAATCTTTTAATAAATATTTTTATTTTTTGACCACAATATGTTCTAACAATTGTATAAAAATATTCATTCGGCTTGTATTCTGCTAGAATTTAAAAATTACTGGCATTTAGACTGCTTTTTGCATTACCGTTTATTTTCTAATATTAAGTTATTATATTTTGTGCTGATATGAAGAAAATAAGTATATAACGTTTAATTTGTATTTAATAAAACAAAATATAAATTGATTTTGTTTATTTTCATAAATTTAATATAAAAAAATTATTTAATGGACATTTATTTATGCAGTTTCTTGCTAATATGTAACCAATGCTAATACATAGTGGCTTTTGCATTATTATAAAATGCGGTAAATATAAGTAAATAAAAATCTAGTTAGCTACGAAAAATCAGTCGAAATAAATTAAAATATTTTTTGAAAAATAACATTATATTAAAATTCGTCATGGAAACTCCGCGCTGTATCAACCATTTTAGATCTTAAAAATAAGTCTGGATGAGCCAGAATTTCGGAAAGTGACAAGTTTTGATCGTTATCGGAGTCGGCTAAAGCTAAAAGTGCTTCTGCTTCATGTTCACTATGCCGTGGACTCTGTGGAGCTACATAATGTAATAATTCTCGCCTGTCTGCTTTGCCATCACCATTTGTGTCTACGCTATGTCGGAATTCTTCTCTACGCTCTTTTTCACCTTGTCGGACTACAACCGAATCGTCTTCACCGCCACCTATAACATATTTGTAACGACTAGGAAAATTACACAATACAAATATTTCTAAAAAAAAACATGATATACAATTAATAGTTAGTAGTATATTAGTCAAAGATCATCTGTTCAATTCTCTCATTGCCCTGTGAACACCTATCATCTAAGATAGTTCTAACCCAAATTCTGGGTTGTCTTTTGCACTTATAAAAATATTAACTATACCAAAAAAATCAACGTAAAATTACAAATTTTTTGATGTATTTAAAGTTTATTCAGGTGTTAACTGAGAGCCGTAAAAAAATAATAGTTTTTAAAATAAATTAAAATCAATAAAAAACAATTGAACTGTTATTGTTTTTTTTCGGCTTGCACGATATTTTGACTAATACTTATGACAGTTGATATTTCAGATTGATTACTATATCGTTCTTGATTTGATTGTTACTTCGATTATTTTAATTATAGTGCAATAATAGTTATTTATACAGAAATTCGACATGCCAAAGTTTAGGCAATAGTTCGCCGAATATACTTTTTATAATAACCAAGGTATGGATAAAGATATCTTAGATTGATTACTATGCCATTGTTGGGTAAATTGTTGCTTTGATCATTATAAATATATTGGTTATTTATTCAGAAATTTGTCATGCCAAACTTTAGGCACTGACACAGCCAATGCTTGTTCTTATTTGTCTATTGCATATTTTAAATAGAAATGTAAATTTTTTGATCAGCCGAAGGCATAATTTTAGATTAAATATTCAAGTGCGAACTTTCAATCCATCGTTGTAAGTGCAGCACGCGACGCATTCATGAAAACACAGCGGCATAAGGAATCGTTTACTCGGCTACCACGTTCAAATTTCCGCGGACTTTTGTCATCACAAATTTGTTGTATTTCTTCTATCAAACAGCAAGCAAGCCGATAAATTTTTCTCAAATCGAATGGAGAGGTGTGACCTAAAGCGCATGTACTGAGTCTAAGACTGCGATGTAATGGATGTTGACAGAGACCTATGACTTACTAGACGGCCACCCACATTTCTTAAGGGAAACCAGCGATATTTACTAATATACAAATGTATAATTACAACATAACAGTGTACAACGTAGTACACAGTCGAAAAACCGTATTGAACGCAATATTACGAATTGTATTAAACATTTGACAATTGAGAAAATTTTATCGGGTACCGTTTTATAACTTGTACAGAACGTTATAACAATGGCTAGAAAATAATATTCCAACAACCAATGGTAATATGCGAAAAAATAATTACAGTAACTTAACATGAAAGAAGACATGTTTAGCTCGTCTTGCACTACACAATATATTGAACAAGAAATTGTGCAAAAAATTAAGCAATATCTAGCAAGTTATTGCTTGCGTGTAAAATTTAGTCCGTTTGGTACTACACAATTTAATGCACAATATCTGCTTCATGATCCTGCGCAGTTCCCATACATGTCAATATTTGACGCTCGAACATTTTGAGGTTATTAAATAAATTCAAAATGCAAAATAAAATCGTTGTTTTGAATGTGATGATAAAGGCACATGCATATTCAAATAAAATATGCATAGGTTAACAGTTTAAAATAATATTTACGGATGATATTCCAGCACAATGAAAACAACGTAAGAAATAAACTTTAAATAATAAAGACTTTTAACATGAAACCAAACAGCAATATGACAACAATCAAGAAAATTTATTTTCGCAACACAATTCAAAGTTTGGCATCCGTGCGCATGTCTACAGACAAATTGTTTAGAAAATTGTCTTGAAAATAGAACGTGTTATATTCTACTGATAACACTGTAATTTTAATATAAAATTGAAACTGACAGCACTAGTTAAACAAAACATAAAAACAATTGAAGTGTTGTCATAATAAAGTAAATAACAAATGTTGTGTAAAAATATAATTTTCTGATACATGCAAATAAAATCATCCTAAGAGTTAATGTGTAACTTATTATTCGTTTAACACCAAGTAGGAACAACTTGAATTACGACATTTCATGGTAGCAGAGCGTAGTTTGCTGTCTATATTTTGAACAGTTGTGTTCAAGACTGTCGTCCATATCCATGCTGAGAATTGTATTTCAAAATTAGTATACACCAGTCCGTTGTGTGACAACGAAGTGATCTGACATGCTATCGTATTAATCGTGTTGTGCGTACTCGCAGAGTTTTGTACACCGCCCAGTGCAGTGCCAACATTTTTTAGATCGCCGAACAGTCAATAGAAATCAAAACAATAAAAATAAAACTAATTCTGCGCGTAGGCCAATTGGCCAACGTGCCTAACCCAATCTCCAATGGAATGGCAAGAATGAACCATAGAAAACCAAAAAGAAAGAGTGACAATGACAATCCAGAGGATAGAAATGTCCGAACGAACCCGATAACTTAACTTCACCACCACCGAAATCCACAATCGTTTTGAATTACTAAATGAAACCAATGAAACAATAAATGCTACTAAAGATAACTCTCGAAACACCTAGACCACCACCCATATTTATACCAGGGGTCACTGATGTTAAACCAATGATAGAAATAATCAAAGAATCAATACAGGATAACTATTTCCTGAAGACGATTGGAAACAGTCAAGTTAAAATACAGACAAACAACATAGAAAGCTACAGAAAACTAGTGAAAACCTTAAAAGAGATAGGAACTATGTTCCATACATACCAACCAAAAACACAACGTAGTTATCGTATAGTCATAAGATATAGTCATTCAACGGATACAGAAGAACTCAAAAAAGAAATCGAATCAAAAGGCACAAAGTAAACAACATCCACAACATAAAACAAAAAATCACCAAAAAGCCTCTGCCATTATTCTTCGTAGAATTTTCACAAAACATCAACAATAAAGACGTGTACAACATACAATTTCTACAATATACTGTGACGAAATCGTCAATTTTTCTATTCATTTATTTATAAATTACTTTTTATTTGTATTTTTCTACCGTTTTGCCATAAATGTATCCCTGATTGCTGACCTACAGGCAGCATTGTTACTATTTTATTTTTTAATGAATCCATGGAGATATCTTTTATTATTATGATTGATGACTTTTACCTTTTTCCAAAAAAGGAATATCACTAATTCTCTATCATCGTGTGTCGTAAAGTATATATCTATACCTTTGGAAAAGAAATAAGTTCCGTTACGTGTTACGATTTCCGTTATCTCCCCGTCTCAATTGACGAATCCCTCAATCATCTGAATTTTAATATCTGTGGATGCTGATGTATTGAAGTTGTAAAAGTTAAGTGCATTTTGTTAATTTTCTGATTCATATTATTCTTAGGTGTCGGATGCCCTAGTGGCATTATTTCTTATATTTGGTCAAGGTATTGTTAGTCAACTATTGTAGATTCATTATTTTGTTTTCTTTGAACCAATATTTTATTAATTTAATTATCTCATTTCATGACCTTTTCACTTTATCAGATTAACAAATTTGATTCATTTATTTGTTTCCAACATCGTTGTAAAATTGTACCTTATCCTTTTCCATTGATGTTTGGCGATAACTTCATATTGTTTTATTCAGTATAGATTGTTTCTTTATATGTAATTTAATTTTTCTGTGTGTTTGATTTATTCTATTATTTTCCTTTGTTAATTAATACCATCCGAAGCTGTGTACGTTTTAGTTATTAGCTGTGAGCATTTTTAGAGACAGGCATATTGGTTATTAACAACTAATTTGGCGCAGTGAAAGAATCTTCACTAAAGTCTGTTTTCTTCCTGGTCGGGCACCTTTCAATCATCTTACCACTACGCTAAATTCACTTTGACGTGCACGGCATTTAGATGCAAACCATTATTTATTATTTATATATAATTTATAGTTTTTTTCTAATACCCATTTCTACCATGTTTAAAATTATTAATATTATTCTACTTTGCTAGAAACTATTTTTATTAAACCAGATAGCATTTCTATGAATTTCCGAATTAACTATTTTCCAAATAGTATCACCGTCTAATTCAAACAAGTCTTTTATTTCTAAGATAATTATTTAGTTCAAAAATTATCTACTAAACGGTTAACCCCGACCACCTCCCTGAACTAGCCGAGGTACATATTAAGGACGCTAAAATCTACGTCACAATACAAAGGTTGAAATCGAGTCACCAAACCCAAAAAAAGAAATACCCCAATGCGCAAGATGCCAGTGTTATGGGCACACTAAAACATATTGCTCAAAACAGCCACGCTGTGTCAAATGTGGTAAGGACCACCTTGCCAAAGAATGCAAGAAAGATAATACTACCGAAGCGACTTGTGCACTCTGTGAAGGAAACCGCCCTGCAAACTACAAAGGCTGTATAGTAAACAAGGAAATACATAAGAGAAATTCCCACCATTAAGAGAAAGAAACCCAGTACAAAACGAACATCCACCACCACAACAACAAAAGCACGGACGAACAACCATCCCAAACACAACCTATGCCCAAGCAACCATCGAAACAGCCCCACAAACACAACAATCTAAACAAGATAAACTACAGCAAATGATGCAAAAGTTAATGGAAAGAATGGACACTATGTTAAACCTGTTAACAATCCTAGTTACAAAAATGAAATAATGGCACGCAACCTTAAAATGTCACTTTGGAACGCCAATGGCCTGGCTCAGCATAGCCAAGAGATAAAACATTCATCCAAAATCATCAAATAGACATAATGCTTGTGTCAGAAACTCACTTCACCTCAAGAACTCATTTCAAATACCATTTTACACAACATATCATACAACACACCCAGACGACACGGCCCATGGTGGAACAGCAATAATAGTAAGACATTTAATAAAACACTATGAACTACCGGAATACTGTATGGAGCACACACAAGCTACTAGTGTAGTAGTTGAAGACTGGACCGGACCTATAACAGTCTCCGCCGTCTACTGTCCACCAAGATTTAACATTAAAGAAAATGAATTCCAAACACTTTTTACAACACTCGGAAACCGATTCATAGCTGGAGGCGACTACAACGCCAAACATACTGACTGGGGATCACGACTAATAACACCACGAGGTTGCGAATTACATAAAACGATACAAAACAATCAACTGTCTCACACATCCACAGGAGAACCAACCCACTGGCCAACCGACAGAAATAAAACCCCGGATCTGATCGATTTCTGTATTACTAAAAATATCGCACGAGGCTACATTCATTCGGAATCAACTCTAGAGCTGTCATCAGACCACGCACCAGTTATCATAACTCTCAGTACACAAGTAACAGCAACCCCTAAACCACCAACTCTATGCAACAAACACACTGATTGGGAATCATTCAGAGACATACTAGATAAAGGAAAATATAACTTAAAAATACCGCTAAAAATAACTCTGACATAGATAAAGCAACCGAACATCTAGTGCAAATAATACAAAATGCAGCCTGGAATACAACGCCTACAATCAACAAAGTAAATCTAGATACAATAAGGTATCCAAATACCATCAGACAAAAAAATAAGAAAAAAGCGAAGGCTTCGCAGAATTGGCAACATACCCGAAATCCATAGACAAAACGAGATTCAATCAAGCAGCACGGAATCTCAAAGAGACGCTATACGAATGAATAACCAAAATACCCAAGAATATTTATCAAACCTCACTGCAACCCAAGCAACAGAATACTCACTCTGGAGAGTAACAAAGCCTCTAAAGCGACCCAACAATGAATCCTTCCAATCAAGAAGAGAGACAACACCTGGCGAAAAGCGACAAGGAAAAATCTGAAGTCTTCGCAACACATCTAGCAGATGTATTTAAACCCTACCCAAGAGAAATTACCAATGAAGAAGAACAAAAAATATATAGAATACTAGAATACCCCAATCAGATATCACCACCCATAAAGAATATCAGCATGGCAGAAATTAAAGAAACCATCCAACACAATATAAATACAAAAAAAGGCCCTGGTTACGACTTAATCACAGGAAGGATACTAAAAGAACTGCCAGAAAAGCAATAAAACTTATCACCTTCATATTTAATGCCATCCTTAAATTTCACCACTTCCCTCCACAATGGAAAAATCGCTCAATTATCCTTATCCCGAAACCAGGTAAACCCACAGAAGAAGTCACTTCATACCGACCAATAAGTTTATTGCCAATTCTATCAAACTATTCGAAAGGCAACTACTGAAGAGAATTAAACCAGTACTAACTGAACAAAACCTAATCCCCGAACTCCAATTTGGATTCAGGGAAAAACACGCAACCATAGAGCAAATACATAAAGTAACCAAAGTCATCACTGAATCCCTAGAAGCAAAAGAATACTGCTCAGCAGCGTTTCTTGACATCACACAAGCGTTCGACAAAGTCTGGCACGATGGACTCTTGTGTAAACTAAAACAATTACTGCCAAACAACATATATCTAATAATAAAATCCTACTTAACTGAAAGACACTTCCAAATAAAACACAAAAACGAATATTCACAAATACGCCCCATCACATCAGGAGTACCACAAGGCAGTGTGCTAGGGCCTATACTATACGTCCTTATTCACTGCGGATATCCCAACAACTCCACATGTAACGACCGCTACATTTGCAGACGACACAGCCTTACTAACTTCAAACAAAGATCCTCAATCGCCTCAGCCAGGCTGCAAGAACATCTCACGTGCATAGAAAATTGGTTAAAAAGATGGAGAATAAAAGTAAATGAAAGTAAGTCTGTACATGTTACTTACACAACAAGAAAAGAAACATGCCCAATAGTATACTTAAACAAGCCACTACCTCAAGTAGAAATGCAAAGTACCTAGGTATGCATCTAGACAGACGACTAAATTGGAGGAATCACATAATTAAACATCGGCCATGTATTGGCCCTAAACTTTCTTTTACGTAGTCAGTATATTTCGATTTGATAGTATATAAATAAAAATATAAAATGTTAAAATTTCAAGAAATATTTTCATTCATTGTCCAATAAAAGTGTAAAGTTAGTTTATTGTCAGATTTCCAAAGAAACATATGTATTTTAGATTTTAAATGTTGGATTTTATAGTAGTATAAAGAAAATATTATTATTCATTACATATTATTATAAATTATTATGGCCGGGCATTTTTTAGTTTTCAAATTAACTTTAAGCCAGAGAAAATATTTATATATAATATTTTAAATTATTTACTAACCTTTGTAACGGTTTTTCACTAAACTTATTTGTGACACTGACAATAAATGTTAAATGTCAAAATATTGGAATATTTAAAACAATTGACATGCATAGTAGATGCGATTTATTATATATAATTTTCCATACCTATGTAACTATGGCAATATAAATAAGATAATAGCAATTTTCTCGTAACTGGTACACTTTTTGAAGAAATGTTTCAAACAAAAGTTGTGCAGAATACTAATATCTTTCAATGTTATTCTAACTATTTTTACTGCAAGTATAGCCGTTTCAGAGATATTGCAGAAATTGCAAAACAAATCTTAAGTAAACATGCACTTCCGGTTTGAATATGCTTTTCAAAAATAGGAGGTTTTCGCCCCAGGCATATACAAATCTTAAGTTTAAAGTTTCATAATTTTATCTTCAACGGTGTAGGCTGTAGAGCGCATACACACAGACACACACACACACAGACGTCATTACAAAAATAGTCAGACTCGATTCAGGGAAGGTCAAAAGGTGTATTTCCGTAAAATTTCGAGAAATTTTTTTTTCGTGATTACAATACTTACTTATTACTTCGTAAAAGAAAGTAAAAAGCGAAACCAACTAAACCTAAAACTCCAAAAACTATACTGGATAGTAGGCCACAAGTCTAAATTAGCAGTGGAAAACAACTACTAATTTATAAGGTAATACTCAAACCGATCTGGACGTACGGCATTCAACTCTGGGGTACAGCCAGTTTATCCAACATAGAAATAATTCAAAGATTCCAATCGAAGACATTAAGAATGATAATAAACGCTCCATGGTACGTGACAAATCAAGCAATACACAACGACCTAAACATCTGCACAGTGAAAGAAGAAGCCAAATTAGGTACTGAAAATATATAAAGAGACTCGAAACCACCCAAACCACAGTGCAGTGAACCTACTGGACAATAGCCTAGACACTTATAGACTAAAAAAATACAAGCCACTTGATATCCTACATAGATTTAGTGATAATTAAAAATCAAGTAAAGTTAATTAAGTACGGGAAACTTGCCGCTGGGCAGCAGTCCCACACAATAAACGCCACTAGAAGACAGATTATAAAATTATAAGTTTAATAAAAAAAAAAAATATATATATATATATATATATATATATATATATATATATATATATATTTTGAACGAAAGAATAGTTACGTGAGAAATAACCAAGAAATGGATGAAGAGAAATGCAGAATACCACTTCTTGATGGTAAAAACTTCAACAATTGGAAATACAGAATAGAAGTATACCTAGAAGAATTAAACTTGTTAGAGTGTATAGAAGAAAGGGACGAAAAACTTTACACTTTTTTCTGTTGACGCTACGCCAGCATATGTAGATGAAGTCGAAAAATGCACCAAGGAAGGAAAGGAAATGTAAATCAATCCTTGTTCAAAGAATTGCCGACTCACATCTAGAGTTAATCAAAGAAAAACAAACTGCATTCGAAACCTTGCAAACACTAGAAAAAACATTCAAGAGAAAGGGTATAGCAGCTCCACTGATTATAAGAAAGAAATTATTTTCTTTAAAATTAAAGTAAAACCACAATTTAGAAGAATATTTTATAAATGTGGACAAGATAATAAGAGAATTAAAGAATTGCGGAGCTAAAATGGAACAAGCAGACGGGATTTGTCACTAAATTTTTAACTCTCCCCAAGTCGTATAATACTATAAACACCGCATTAAAAACTGTCACAGACGAAAAACTTACAATGGAATTTGTAAAAGGTAGACTTTTAGACGAAGAAATGAAAATGAAGCTAAGCAGTAGATACACAGGAAAAGAAATAAAAGAAAAATCACAACCAGAAGCTTTTGCAGTACCATTCGTCTACAAATGTTACAATTGTGGCAAGAAAAGACACAAAAAGGTAGACTGCAGATATAGCGACTCCAAGAAAAAAACACACGTACATAGTCAGTATATTTTGATTTGATAGTATATAAATTAAAATATAAATTGTTTAAATTTCAAGAAAATATTTTCATACATTATGTTCAATAAAATTGTAAAGTTAGTTTATTATCCGATTTCTAAAAAAAAACATCTATTTTAGAATTAAAATATTCGATTCTATAGTAGTATAAAAAATATAATTATTCATTACACATTATTAAAAATTATTATAGCCGGGCATTTTTTAGTTTTCAAATGAACTTTAAACCTAACAAAATATTTTCCTAACTTTTGTAACGCTTTTTCACTAATCTGATTTGTGACAATATATGTTAAATGTCAAAATATTTGAATATTTAAAACAGTTGACCTGCATAGTAGATGCGATTTATTATATATAATTTTATATACAATAACAATAATAAAATTAAATCTAATTTTTGCTTCACATTTTAACAACATTTTAAACACCAATAAAATCAGCTATTTCTTATGGTAAGGATTTTTGTACATTTATACAATTTTTGTAAAATAACTTATACAATGTTTGATTTTGCATAAAAATAAAAAAACAGCTCTGAGGAAGGTCGTATCTCGACCGAAACGTTAGCACAAATGGAAAATTGAATTTTACTAATCCGGCATTATCCATCTTCCGATGAACCATCCTGCTTCATTAATATAGTGGATACGATCACACTTTATTATTATATATCATTTCCCATGCCTACGTAACTATGGCAATATAAATATAAGATAAGATCTTGTAACTCGATGATGAAAAGACAAAAATCATCAAAAATTCAAAACTAATTGCTGTTGCCTATATAAAAACAAAGCTGTATGATATTGAATTCATGCTAGAAAGTGAAAGAATCAATCTTGCTAGCACAATGGAACAAAATACCGAACTATGGCACAAACGACTTGGTCACATTGGTATGAAAGCATTGCTGAAAATGAAAACACAAAACCTAGTAAATGGAATTAATGGAGAACTGCATGAATCTCATTCAATTTGCGAAGCCTGCACGGAGGGTAAACAAATAAGGTTGCCACACAATGGAGGAAGACCACCCACAACAAGACCATTGGAACTTGTTCACACGGATCTCTGTGGACCAATCAACCCAACGTCGTGGATGAGCAACGGAATTTCCTCATAGATATTATAGATAGTTGTTCTCTGCTTGGTGTTAAACGAATAATAAGTTACACATTAACTCTTAGGATGATTTTATTTGCATGTATCAGACAATTATATTTTTACACAACATTTGTTATTTACTTTATTATGACAACACTTCAATTGTTTTTATGTTTTGTTTAACTTCTACGTCGTGTATATGCTAGAAAACAAAAACGAAACTTTCAAATACTTCAAACAGTATGAAGCCATGGCAACTGCGAAATACGAAAGAAGAATATCTCGAATGAGATGCGATAATGGCACAGAATATACGTCGGAAGAGTTCAGAAAATTCTGCCAAATGTTGTGTAAAAATATAATTTTCTGATACGTGCACATAAAATCATCCTAAAAGTTAATGTGTAACTTATTATTCGTTTAACACCAAGTAGAGAACAATTACAACCTATCATATTCCAAACGATTTACTGTATGACTTATATTTTAGATATACAAACAGATTGAATACGATAACCAAACACTTCTTGATTTGCACTTAAATAACTTAGATACCTGAAACGATAAAAATATGAAAACTTCTGTTATAGTACCGAAATTGAATAAGGAATATTTACAAGCTATTGAAATTCTTCCTTTAGAAGTATAGCAAAGAAAATCTCTAAGATGAAAGTACCAAGTGTAAACAAATGAAAAACTCTTGTTTAACAACACCACTGATAATTATAAAAAAACATCGGCCATGTAT
>JADQWA010000192.1:17782-37782 GCA_018344505.1 Nebria ingens riversi
GAAGCGACTTGTGCACTCTGTGAACTGCAAACTACAAAGGCTGCATAGTACACAAGGAAATACAGAAGAGAAAATTCCCACCATTAAAAGAGAGAAACCCAGTACAAAACGAACATCCACCACCACAAAACAAAAGCACGGACGAACAACCAACCCAAACACAACCTATGCCCAAGCAACCATCGAAACAGCCCCACAAACACAACAATCTAAACAAGATAAACTAGAGCAAATAATGCAAAAGTTAATGGAAAGAATGGACACTATGTTAAACCTGTTAACAATCCTAGTTACAAAAATGAAATAATGGCACGCAATCTAAAAATGTCACTTTGGAACGCTCAGCATAGCCAGGAGATAAAAACTTTCATCCAAAATCATCAAATAGACAATGCTTGTGTCAGAAACTCACTTCACCTCAAGAACTCATTTCAAAATACCATTTTACACAACATATCATACAACACACACAGACGACACGGCCCATGGTGGAACAGCAATAATAGTAGGAAATTCAATAAAACACTATGAACTACCGGAATACTGTATGGAGCACACACAAGCTACTAGTGTAGTAGTTGAAGACTGCACCGGACCTATAACAGTCTCCGCCGTCTACTGTCCACCAAGATTTAACATTAAAGAAAATGAATTCCAAACACTTTTTGCAACACTCGGAAACCGATTCATAGCTGGAGGCGACTACAACGCCAAACATACTGACTGGGGATCACGACTAATAACACTACGAAGTCGCGAATTACATAAAACGATACAAAACAATCAACTATCTCACACATCCACAGAAGAACCAACCCACTGGCCAACCGACAGAAATAAAACCCCGGATCTGATCGACTTCTGTATTACTAAAAATATCGCACGAGGCTACATTCATTCGGAATCAACTCTAGAACTGTCACACACCAGTTATCATAACTCTCAGTACACAAGTAACAGCAACCCCTAAACCACCAACTCTATGCAACAAACACACTGATTGGGAATCATTCAGAGACATACTAGAAAAAAATATAAATTTAAAAATACCGCTAAAAATAACTCTGACAGATAAAGCAACCGAACATCTAGTGCAAACAATACAAAATGCAGCCTGGAATACAACGCTTACAATCAACAAAGTAAATCTAGATACAATAAGGTATCCAAATACCATCAGACAAAAAATAAGAGAAAAGCGAAGGCTTCGCAGAATTTGGCAACATACCCGAAGTCCAATAGACAAAACGAGATTCAATCAAGCAGCACGGAATCTCAAAGAGACGCTATACGAATGGAATAACCAAAATATCCAAGAATATTTATCAAACCTCACTGCAACCCAAGCAACAGAATATTCACTCTGGAGAGTAACAAAGCCTCTAAAGCGACCCAAACAACGAATCCCTCCAATCAAGAAGAGAGACAACACCTGGGCGAAAAGCGACAAAGAAAAATCTGCAGTTTTCGCAACACATTTAGCAGATGTATTTAAACCCTACCCAAGAGAAATTACCAATGAAGAAGAACAAGAAATATATAGAATACTAGAATACCCCAATCAGATATCACCACCCATAAAAAATATCAGCATGGCAGAAATTAAAGAAACCATCCAACACAATATAAATACAAAAAAGCCCCTGGTTACGACTTAATCACAAAAAGGATACTAAAAGAATTGCCAGAAAAAGCAATAAAACTTATCACCTTCATATTTAATGCCATCCTTAAATTTCACCACTTCCCTCCTCAATGGAAAATCGCTCAAATTATCCTTATCCCGAAACCAGGTAAACCCACAGAAGAAGTCACTTCATACCGACCAATAAGTTTATTGCCAATTCTATCAAAACTATTCGAAAGGCAACTACTGAAGAGAATTAAACCAGTACTAACTGAACAAAACCTAATCCCCGAACACCAATTTGGATTCAGGGAAAAACACGCAACAATAGAGCAAATACATAAAGTAACCAAAGTCATCACTGAATCCCTAGAAGCAAAAGAATACTGCTCAGCAGCGTTTCTTGACATCACACAAGCGTTCGACAAAGTCTGGCACGATGGATCCTTTGTAAACTAAAATAATTACTGCCAAACAACATATATCTAATAATAATATCCTACCTAACTGAAAGACACTTCCAAATGAAACACAAAAACGAATATTCACAAATACACCCCATCACATCAGGAGTACCACAAAGCAGTGTGCTACTAAACGTCTTATTCACTGCGGATATCCCAACAACTCCACATGTAACGACCGCTACATTTGCAGACGACACAGCCTTACTAACTTCAAACAAAGATCCTCAAATCGCCTCAGCCAGGCTGCAAGAACATCTCACGTGCATAGAAAATTGGTTAAAAAGATGGAGAATAAAAGTAAGTCTGTACATGTTACTTACACAACAAGAAAAGAAACATGCCCAATAGTATACTTAAAACATCGGCCATATTTTGGCCCTAAACTTTCTTTTACGTAGTCAGTATATTTAGATTTGATTGTATATAAATAAAATATGAAATGTTAAAATTTCAAGAAAATATTTTCATTCATTGTCCAATAAAAGTGTAAAGTTAGTTTATTGTCAGATTACCAAAGATAACATACGATATGTAATTCAGATTTTAAATGTTGGATTTTATAGTAGTATAAAGAAAATATTATTATTCATTACATATTATTAAAAATTATTATGGCCGGGCATTTTTTAGTTTTCAAATTAACTTTAAAGCAGAGAAAATATTTATATATAATATTTTAAATTATTTACTAACCTTTGTAACGCTTTTTCACTAAACTAATTTGTAACACTAACAATAAATGTTAAATGTCAAAATATTGAAATATTTAAAACAATTGACATGCATAGTAGATGCGATTTATTATATATAATTTTCCATACCCATGTAACTATGGCAATATAAATAGGCTAATAGCAATTTTCTTGTAACTGGTACACTTTTTGAAGAAATGTTTCAAACAAAAGTTGTGGAGAGTACTAATATCTTTCAATGTTATTCTAACTATTTTTACTGCAAGTATAGCCGTTTCAGAGATATTGCAGAAATTGAAAAAAAAGTCTTAAGTAAACATGCACTTCCGGTTTGAATATGCTTTTCAAAAATAGGAGGTTTTCGCCCCAGGCCTATACAAATCTTAAGTTTAAAGTTTCATAATTTTATCTTCAACGGTGTAGGCTGTAGAGCGCATACACACAGACACACACACACACACACACACAGACGTCATTCCAAAAATAGGCAGACTCAATTCAGGGAAGGTCAAAAGTTGTATTTCCGTAAAAATTTCGAGAATTTTTTTTTTCGTGATTACAATACTTACTTATTACTTCGTAAAAGAAAGTAACAACAAGCCACTACCTCAAATAGAAAATGCAAAGTACCTAGGTATGCATCTAGACAGACAACTAAATTGGAGGAATCTCATAATTAAACATCGGCCATGTATTGGCCCTAAACTTTCTTTTACGTAGTCAGTATATTTAGATTTGATAGTATATAAATAAAAATATAAAAAGTTTAAATTTAAAGAAAATATTTTCATTCATTGTCCAATAAAAGTGTAAAGTTAGTTTATTGTCAGATTTCCAAAGAAAACATATGTATTTCAGATTTTAAATGTTGGATTTTATAGTAGTATAAAGAAAATATTATTATTCATGACATATTATTAAAAATTATTATGGCCGGGCATTTTTTAGTTTTCAAATTAACTTTAAACCAGAGAAAATATTTATATATAATATTTTAAATTATTTACTAACCTTTGTAACGGTTTTTCACTAAACTTATTTGTGACACTGACAATAAATGTTAAATGTCAAAATATTGGAATATTTAAAACAATTGACATGCATAGTAGATGCGATTTATTATATATAATTTTCCATACCTATGTAACTATGGCAATATAAATAGTATAATAGCAATTTTCTCGTAACTGGTACACTTTTTGAAGAAATGTTTCAAACAAAAGTTGTGCAGAATATTAATATCTTTCAATGTTATTCTAACTATTTTTACTGCAAGTATAGCCGTTTCAGAGATATTGCAGAAATTGCAAAAAAGTCTTAAGTAAACATGCACTTCCGGTTTGAATATGCTTTTCAAAAATAGGAGGTTTTCGCCCCAGGCATATACAAATCTTAAGTTTAAAGTTACATAATTTTATCTTCAACGGTGTAGGCTGTAGAGCGCATACACACAGACACACCCACACACACACAGACGTCATTCCAAAAATAGTCAGGCTCGATTCAGGGAAGGTCAAAAGGTGTATTTCCGTAAAAATTTCGAGAAATTTTTTTTTCGTGATTACAATACTTACTTATTACTTCGTAAAAGAAAGTAAAAAGCGAAACCAACTAAACCTAAAACTCCAAAAACTATACTGGATAGTAGGCCACAAGTCTAAATTATCAGTGGAAAACAAACTACTAATTTATAAGGTAATACTCAAACCGATCTGGACGTACGGCATTCAACTCTGGGGTACAGCCAGTTTATCCAACATAGAAATAATTCAAAGATTCCAATAGAAGACATTAAGAATGATAATAAACGCTCCATGGTACGTGACAAATCAAGCAATACACAACGACCTAAACATCTGCACAGTGAAAGAAGAAGCCAAATTAGCTACTGAAAAATATATAAAGAGACTCGAAAAATACCCAAACCACAGTGCAGTGAACCTACTGGACAATAGCCTAAACACTTATAGACTAAAAAAACACAAGCCACTTGATATCCTACATAGATTTAGTGATAATTAAAAATCAAGTAAAGTTAATTAAGTACGGAAAACTTGCCGCTGGGCAGCAGTCCCACACGATAATAAACGCCACAACATTTACCAATTGTCCACTAGAAGACAGATTGTAAAATTATAAGTTTAATAAAAAAAAAATATATTTGATGAAAGTAAATTCATTTCCTTTTGATTCACCATTAATGGTGTTAATAATAAAATTTTCTCTGAATATTTTAAATTTTGATCTGTTTTTATAAACATAATCTTTATTAATAAAGTTTTGGGAGGAACCAGTATCAATGAAAACATAAAGATCTTGTAATTTAATATACGGTAAATTACTTATCATATTGATGGTTAAGGATTCAACTTTGGTTCTGTGGTTAACTGAAAATTTTCATTTTCGTTAATTATTTCGTGATCGAACTCATAAGGTTCAGGGATATTTAGGTCTGGTTCTGGATCAAAATTATTTTCTTGATTTTGCTCGATATTATTTAATTCTTCGGATATGTAGGTGGGTCGTGATAGGGGTTGGAATCTGTTGTTTGGTCTGTATGTTCGGGTACTTATGGACATCGGGGTTGGTCTATAAGGAGGTCTGGATTGACTTGGTGGTCTGGGTGTTTGATATGGTGGTAGTTTTTGGTTAACATTTGCCTGGTATGAAGTTTTTGGCTGGTTTGATTGATTTTTTATATATTGAAAATCATTTGTGATTAAATTAGATATTTCAGTGAGCGTACTGGGATGTCTAGCACTTAATAATGATCTGTAAGGTTCTTTGCGATTTTTTATAAAACACTGTGTAGTGAATTGTTGTACGAATGCTGTCATATTAGTTAGTTCATTTTCTTCTAAAGTTAATTCTATTTTACTTTTACATAATAAAAGTAATTCATAGTATTTCTTATAAAAGATTAGAATTGATTTGTTTATTTGTTTGAGTTCACAAATTTCAATTAATAATGTGGCTTCATTACGTTTATCTTCGTAATTAAGTATTAGGGTTGTTTTTAAATCTTGCCATGATTTAATATTAACTCCGGACAACAATTCTCTAGCAGGGCCAACAATTTTCTTTTTAATTGACAGTATTATTAATTTTTTTGTTATATTTGTTGGGTTTGTTTGATTTAAAATATTCAAAGGTTGGAATTATGTCTAGGAACATTAACATGTCCTTATTTAAATGTGACATTACAGTGGGTTCTGTAGTCATTTTAAATTAATTAAATATTCTTTGGAATATAAATTTATTTTTATAATGAAAAGGTGTGAAACTTTTTATTGTAAGATTTTATATCTTAATATAGGGTCAAGTAAAATTGACTTACATTAACAATTGTATTGTTGCAATCTTCGTTTGCATTTGGGCGATTTTCATTCGCTTATGTACTGGTGTAGTGATGGATTCTGGCTCTGACTGTTGCGACGGCACGGATCTCGTACGACCAAAAGGAATGGGTTGATTTCTGTAGATACTCAGCGGTTGATATGTTGGTGAAGAAGATTCTGGCTCTAACTGTTGCGCCGGCACGGATCTTGCTTCGACACCGGAATGTTGTTTTTTTGGTTTTTGCAATTTAACGATTGAAATCGACAGTTTTTTAGTTTTTAACGAATTTATCACTTGTGTTTTCGAACTACAACTGTTGTCAGTTTTTAACGAATTAAACACTATGTGTTTCCGAACTGCGACGGTTGTTAGTTTATAACGAATTGAACACTTTTGTGATTTCGAACTAGAAAGCCTTTTGCAATCCTACCGACTGCGCCATTTGTTTTTACAACGGAAAACTTCGTTTTTAAAAACGTTTATTTCAAGAATACAAGATATCAGGGGCGGATCGTGGAATTTCGGGGCCCTAGGCTAATTGATATTTTGGGGCCCTCAGAAAGCCTTGATTAAAATTATATAAATATACATAATATTTTATTTGCCAACTAAATATATATTAGATAAAGAAAAAGTACACACAGTATCATATCAAAAAAATATACGATATTGAAATAAAGAGTTTAACAAAAATAAAAATCAAATTGATTACATTAAATAAATAACATTAATAATTAAATATTATTATCTAAAATTTCTTTCTTGCCTTCAAATTAGAATAATCTTTTATAGTTTCTTCATATGTTAATGACTTAGTTATATCACTTTCCGAAGAAAGTAAACATAAATAACTAAGTCTTTCGTCGGCCATTGTTGAGCGAAATTTATTTTTTATAAAAGCCATTTTTGAAAATGATCTCTCCGATTCGCAATTAGTTATAGGTAATGTTAAATATATTTTAAGGACAGTATAGAGATTAGGAAATACATCCATTAACTTCTTGTCATAAATAAGTGTATACATATCAGCGCATTTCAGATTTCCATTTTCATTTAATTTCGCATCCTTTATAAATGCCTTAAATTGAATGCATTCATTTTTTAGATTTGATTCTAGGTCCCCAGAATATTGATCCAACATTAAATTAATACTTTCAGTATCTATGTCGTCATTGTCTTTGTTATCTAAAATATCTATCATAAATTTATATTTTTTACCTAAATTTTCATATACCCTTGTTCTCTTATCTAATTCGTTGATAATTGTGTCCAAAACGATATTTAAAGTTTCGATCCGAAATTTATCTTTTCTTGTGATTTTGTTTACACCTTTTTCTCCATGAGAATATTTTTTCGTTTGCACTCTCTTTTAACAGTATCACTGTAATACTGGTTTATATCAGAACTTAGTGTTTTAACTAAATTTTCATATTCTGTTAATTTATTTTCTGAATTTGAACGCATATTTTGAATCCATGACTTTAATGATGATAGCAAAAGAAATCCTTGGTTTAAATCTAAGCCCGGTTTTTGTAAAGATTTGCTTACTTTATTCAATCTCTCTAATATTTCTTCCCAAAACATGATTAAAATTGCCGTTTCTATTTTTGTCATTTTAAAATATAAATTTCTTGCTTCCCTTCTAGAATCAGCGTTTTCTTCGACATTTTCATGAATCGTGTTCCAAATATTTAATAATGACTTATAACCGAGTTTTATAGATTTTACAGCATCATAACGACAACACCATCTTGTTTGACTTAAGCTTTTTAACGATTGAAATTTGTCGGTCTTAAATTGTTCCGCTACCAGGACCCACCTGTGAGTGGATGACGCGAAGAAAACGTAAATTTGGTGAACGACTCCAAAAAAATTTGTAGCCTCTATCACAGAACAAGCTGCCTCGGCACCTACCAAATTCAAAGAGCGAGCTGCACAAGATACATAAGCGGCTAATTTATTATGTTGTCTTAAATGAGCTTGTAATCCATTATACCGGCCTGACATATTGGCGGCATTGTCATGAGATTGGCCACGACAATTTTCAATAGGTAATTTATTTTCTTCTAAAAATTGTTTCAAATGATTGAATAACGAAACGCCAGTATGACTTTGTATTTGACAAAAATGTAGAAATCTTTCATATATTTTTCCTTCGAAACAATAACGTACGATAATCGCTAACTGATCAGTATGAGATACATCCGGGGTTGAATCCATAACTATAGCATAATACTTTGTATCATCTGCGTTAATGTTACTAATCTTTTTTAAAACTTGCTTGCCCATTAATTCGATTATTTCTTCATAAACAGTTTTTGAAAGATAGCTTGGTTTGTTTGATTGCCGACTTTTAATATGCTCTCTTATGAAAGGATCGAATCCTGCTAATAATTCTAAGCACCCCAAAAAATTGCCATTGTGAGGTGAGCCGAATTTTTCATCATGGCCACGGAATGCTAGACCCCTTTCACTTAAAAATTTAATCACTGACACAACACGTTTTAAAACTTGAAACCAATATTCTGATTCATTTCTAACTTGATTAGTTATTTGTTCATCAATAACATTTATGTTTTGTTTCCGAGTCACCCAAATTAGCATTGCTTTGGTATGCTCATTATTTACTTCATGGCTTGCAATACAATTAGCGGCATGTTTCCAGTCAGAAAATCCGTTTGTAAACATAGAGGATGCACTGGCGAATAATTTACATACTAAACAATAAATGTTACCATTAGTATTAGAATAGCAAATCCATGATCTTTGCATTTTTTGCCCATTTTTAATTTGCCTTTCGAAACGTCTTTCTGAAAATAATCTACGCTGGGTTTTCCAAGTTCGTATAGAAGCTGAATATAATTTAGAAGAATCTTTATTTTGGAAAAACGACGTCTCTTTTGTCAAGCAATACGAAATAAAATATTGAGATAAAATAATGGGCCACTGTCCCAAATCATTGCAACTTTCGAAGTTTTCATACGTTTTTAAAATTTGAGTATTATTTGGAGGAATTTTTATTTTACTATTTAGATTCTCTATTTCTTCACTGTCTGTGCGATTTACTTCCGTGGCTATTTCGTATCCTTCTACATCGCTAACTTCAGTTCTAGTTTCTTTGTTCTGCATAGTTTCTGCGTGAATTTGGTCGTTTCTTCCTACGTTTTTATGAATATTTTCCTTTTCTTCGAATCCCGATGTGAAAAAAGTGGTTAGTTTTGGACACTTCCTAATTTCTTCTTCCCTAATCATTTTCATTTTTCTTTTTTCGTTGCCACTTTTGTAAACTCGCTTACTTGCCGACATTGTTAAAATCGAAATGGTAGTCCATCTAAAGTTGAATATTTTTATTTTAGGCTTATATATATTTACTTTATGTAATATGCTGTTTACCTTAATCTTCAAAAAATTCAAATAATCTTCGCCTTCTTAGCTGTATTTTTTCAGAACATTCACGTACAACAGCACTATAATGAAAAGGTTTATGTTTATGCGCCGTACACACCAAACAACATTATTATTAATTTCTATAAATATATTGCGCTGAACAATATGTCAAAATGTTATATCTATAAAAATAAAAATGGTACATTGTTGCGTACAGACAGCGAGACGCTTACGAAAAACTTGAGCGGTTTACTTTCATATGCTGCAAGTCGAGCGGCACACCACGCATGTCTATCACGAGAGATAATACTACCTCTCATGATATACGTTCACTGTGTGCCGCTCGATTTCCAACAGGACCAGCACATACAAGTGAACCGCCAATTGCAGCAGGCACCACTGGAATCTTAAATTATCCCTATCTTTTCGCCTATGATAAAAGCGCGAAAAAGTGAGAAATGATTAGTATTTTAATTTTAGGGGCCCTCCGGCCACCGGGGCCGTGGGCTATAGCCCAATTAGCCCTTGTATGGATCCGCCCCTGCAAGATATGTTACATGAGTAATCTGAGTCAACTCTATAAGAACTGACGACTTATGTCTAACAGGCGTATTTATATGAGGAGATACGATTTAGTCTCGTAAGCGTTTTTAGTATATGATATGGGTGATATTATTATATAATTTATATATAAAAATATTGCTAATAAACTCACATAAATTGTTCCACATTAGAACATAACCTAAGAAAACGACACCATCCTAACAAAGAACGCTACGTCTACTTTCAACTAAAACATATTATGTAATAATCTATCACTAGCTAATATTTAATACACTTCAAATGAGCAAATCAATTTACCAATACTTTTAAACAATTAGAAAAGCGTTAAACATTGTCAGCCATGTTTTATACCGCAATGCAGATGCGAGCAAGCGCCTGCGCAGACCACATCTACTTCAGATTTAATTTTAAATATCATTTATTTGTCATATAGTATGTATGCCCGTCTCCTTTAATTTAACACTAATAATAAATATATCACTTGACATAACATATAAATTCAGAAATAAATGTAAATATATTAATAATATAAACTCACATGAAATGTCCAGCATTGTAACATAAAGAAACGACATGATCAAAATGCTATTTGATCATCAAATGACTCCATCAAAAAACAAAACTATTTCATTTATCACTAGCTCATACACTCAAAATATGTAAATCAATCTCTTTTAAACAATTAGAAAATAGTTTTACAATCACTGTATGAACAGATTGTGATCATGCGCTAGCGCAAACCGCAGCTATTGCCGATTTAATTTTTGAATAATTACATTTAAATTGATCAATATATAATTATTTACTAATATAATTATTCATAAATTGATATTTTAGCATAAATAACTTTACAAATATGTAGATATATGTAATAGAAATATTAAACTAATTTATATAGAACACAAATTTATATACCTATGGTAAAATGAAACAAAATTATTTTAACAAAAAAATGTAGATAATAGTATGTCAAATAATTTTAGTTTTTTTTGATAACCATTACTATTCCTGAGTTATTTTGCAAAATATTAACGTATTAATCCTCAAACGTGCTATATGGCGGGATCTAGTGTCGAAATTTAAAAGCATAAATATATGAAATATATTTGAAAAAAAACTTCAAAATTCGACAAAAAGTCCTGAATAAAAGTTGTAGATAAAAAATTGGCAAACAATATTCGCTAATGGCAAAATGTTCCAAGTCCAACCATTTTTGAATTATAGCTTCGATTATAACCAAATGTTAAATTTGAGTAAAACATCGTTAATACAGATTTTAAATAATAAATAATTTTCTTGCAAATCCTACTTCCTATAAACTAATGCGCGATTCCTTTTCCGTGCTGCATATTTATACATACTGGTACTAGATATTTATATTTAGCAATAAAATCGCTATTGTAAAATGAAAAATAAAACATATTTAAGGGAACCTGGATTAATTTTAATAATTCATTCCTCCATTCAAAAGCGTGTCTTAAATGAATTGAATATGAACGATTCGGATTTAAATTTAGCATACTAGGGTACTGAAATACATGTTTGGCTAGTAGCTGACTAGCCTTCCATTAGCATACGACTGTTAAGTTGATGAAAGACGTGTCTTTAATAACTATAAATATATATATATATATACGAGGTATATATATAAGGGGTAAGCCTATGGTATACATTTTGTCTAACATCAACTAATAAACACATGTAATATAATGTTTTATATACATAATATTATGCGTTTGCGTATGAATACGTATACAAAATGTTGATGATTCAATGAAAATAGAACTAACATGTAAGCATAAAAATTCAGTTGGGTGTGCGCCAGAATGAATTCATAAATTTTTTTTTACATATTTCATTATGTCTATACCTATATAAATTACAGTGGGGTAAATAATTGATTAAATCCATTTTACATTCAATAATGATATGTCCGTGTATACAAAATCATCATCGGATTCAGATGAATCCAACACTGATGAACTTAACACGATTCGAACTTATATTGTTATAAAAATACCCAAAAATACAAATGAGCAAGCTTTACAATGGCTTGTGGGGAAGATGAAAGGAAAGCGCCGCGACGGAGGGGCCGAATTAATAGTACGACAAGAACCCTATCAAGAATTCGAAGTAAGTTATTTAAAATGTGTGTATTTTAATAAAAAATATTTAAAATTTGTTTTATAGAGCTTCATAACTCTACATGTATCTGCGTCAAAAATAAAATTCCTCGAGGTCGCTGAACAAATGGAACTGCAGAAAAGGGATAGTAAAGGGGAGGTGCGTGAATTTATTGTAGGGCAGTTGGAGGATTTTTTAGAAGAAGGTATGACAGTGGATGACCTCTTCACCGTGGCTGAACGACAGACAATTGTCCGGCAATCTTTAGAGAAGATACGCGCTCTTGAAGATGATGCTCATATACCAGGGTAATATAAATGCTAACAGGTGTACTCTGTATATACACTCTCGTACCCCTAGCTTGACACCTACGGTCTCGCAGCCAGCATTGCATGATTTTGATGCAGGCTACGCCGCACGTACAAAAGCAGTTAAATTACGTAGGTCGAATCCATATCGTTCTCTTATTATGGTAGGGTGGCTGTTATCATTGCTTAGTCATAAATAACATTTTATTAATACACACATAATGATGAATGTACGAACGTAAGACATTTTTGATTTGAGTTTTGTTTTGAACCAACTTCACATGCGCGAAAATATAAATGCTTATTGCTCTGTTTCGGCCTTAATGATATCAAACTGTTTAGGGTATAAATTATGTATGAAAAGAGATTTTCAATCTTTATTTGGCACCATGAACATTTTGATGTTGTTAGTAGCCAACAATAAATTTTAATGATGGATATTGTTTATAAGATCGGCCCCTAATTTATTAAATTATAATAGACTTAATAATTGTCCCAGTATCCATTATTATCAAACACTTCTTGTCCCCGTAAACTATCCTAAGTATTCTGGACAAGCTGGTCCAGATTAGCCTCCGTCCGTGCACCAAATATTTTTTATGGGAGAACGATATGGATTCGACCTACGTAATTTAACTGCTTTTGTACGTGCGGCATAGCTTGCATCAACATCATGCAATGCTGGCTGCGAGACCGTAGGTGTCAAGCTAGGGGGTAAAAGACTTGAGCTCATGAGTGTACATACATACAGTCCGTGCCATGAGAATTAACCGGTCTAAAAGGAATGCAGCTACCAATTCATATCTCAACAAAGCATAGGTATATTAACATTATGCTTATTATTAGTATAAACCGAGTAAAATATTGACACCGCTCTATTAAAATTGTTTAATACATCAACGCAATTAAGTTGTATATATGAAAATGCTAAGTTCGTAACTATGAATCATTCGTGCGAGTGTATTTTTTCTGGTAATTTATCCCAACTTTTGCATAGGCGCGTACTACTGTGAATGATTTTATTTTTAAATATTGTAAAGGCCATCTGTTGGCTTCTTTTTGAAGTGCGTGTTATTTCGACGCGCTTGACATTGATAAATATGTAGTGTCAAGTGCGTCAGTGTTGCAAACTTTCGAAATAACACGCACTTCAAAAAGAAACCAACAGATGGCCCTTCCAATATCTCTCCAGCAATTCAATTCACGGCGCTTATGAATTTAATAGACTTTTTACTATCTCTGCCATTATTTCCCTTTTCGCACCGGTTAACTCTCGTGGCTAACACTATATATATATATATATATATATATATATATATATATATATATATATATATATATATATATATATATAAATGAATAATAATGTGTGTATATATAAAGATATTCAACGTATGGATTGTATCCAGGACAATCAATTTTACAAGTATGTCAACAGCGTAATATTATTACACAAATATTCCCTCTGCATGATATGGATAGCCTAAATAAATTAGGCTCAAAATGGTACAAAGCCTTGTTTGAGCATCAACCTATAGGTATGTGTATATACCTATGTATGTATGTTTTCCAACAAACAGATAATATCATTTGATTTGTGTAATATTAGAGGAAATACGATTATATTTCGGCGAAGGTATTGCACTATATTTTACCTTTTTGGGGTATTACACGATGGCCTTGTTGGGCCCTATGGTATTTGGTTTTCTACAGTTATTATCGTCTACGGATACAGTGCCGTTTTTTTGCATATTTAATGTGTTATGGACCACTGTTTTCTTAGAGGTATACTAATGATTAATAATTAAATGTGTACATTCATCTGGTATAATACTCTACAGTTTTGGAAAAGACGAAGTACCGAATTAGCTTTCGCTTGGGGGACTATTGGCATGACCAGTTTGGGAGAACCTCGTTCCAATTACCATGGGCAAATGGGCAAAGACCCAGTCACAGGAAAAAGGCAACCATTGTACCCAAGATGGAAAACAAATGCCAAAGTAATATACCTACATAAAGGGCGGGCCGGCCATCTGTTGGCTTCTTTTTGAATTGCGTGTTATTTCGACAGTTACAGCGTAGGTTTGACTGTCAAGCGCGTCAATGTTGCAAACAGTCGAAATAACACGCACTTCAAATAGAAGCCAACAGATGGCCAATCTTATATATGTATAAATAAGTTACATATTATTTGTTATTAATATAACTTACAATAGATGTATTTAATATCGTTACCAATTGTGTTCTTGTGCATGCTGGGAGCTTTCATTGTAATGTTAGCCTCGTTTTGGCTGGAGGACATGCTCAGGAATCGAGAGGAACCACCAAATGAGTATGTTCTCCTAATACCAAGTATTATGTATGCAGCTTTAGTCTATGTTTTAAATGTACACTACAGAGAATTTGCGACTTTTTTGACGGAATGGGGTAATCTAAGATGTTATAGAGCCATCATTCAATCACAATTAATCACATTTTTTTAATGGTAGAGAATCATCGCACGCAAAGCCAGTACGATAGACACAGGGTCACGAAATTAGTATTATTCGAATTCGTCAACAATTTCATGTCTTTGTTCTACATTGCATTTTACATACAAGATATGGACATGCTCAAGAGTCAACTTGCTATTATGTTGATCATCCAACAAGCAATTAACCACTTCCAGGAAGCCTTGTTACCTCTAGTACTACGGATATACATGGAAAAAGTAAGTTCCTCGCAGCAAACATTTATAACACAATTGAGCAAAATTAACAATTATTCTAGATATTCATATTCTAAATAACTTTCATTAATAACAATTTTTAATAACTATTACCATTTCTGAAATATTCCGGTTAAGGTGAACCATCAAGCTCGCTAAAACATCGTGCCTTGCAAATTAAAAAAAAAAAAAACACTCGATGTGTATTTGCATAACAAATGCATGGTAAAATTTCGTTTATTTTGAGCTTGTAATGTAGCAGATAAAAAATAAATACTATGAAAAAGTGCCTATTTTGAGGGTTTTTATTTTTTATCTGCTACATTACAAGCTCAAAATAAACGAAAATTTTATCATGTATTCGTTCTGCAAATACACATCCATGTTTTTTTTTAATACTTAGGCCAGATTGGAGATATTTTGGATTTAATGGCTTTTCGTAATTTTTGTGGTATTAAGACCAAAAGTATGGTACCAATGTGTTCGAAATAACAAAATATCATATTGTGGCGTGAAAATAGCTTATTTCTAATTTTATAGCGTTTCCGCGATTCTAAGATTTTTTTGAATATACCTAGCTGAAAGGTAAAAAACGCAAAAAAAAGTTAAGTGAAACTAAGCCTAATAGTTTGTATCATAGTGTGAACTTGAGAAATTCACCATTAGATGAAGCGGAAAAACAAACAAAAATTTGTTATCTTACAATTGTATTCTTATCTTATCTGTACAGATAGATAAAAATAATAAATATTATGTTTGAATTTAGAAAATATTCAATAAAAGGCAAATAACTTGTTTCTGCGTATGAACGCAAGAAGCAAATGTTATCTCAAAATTCAGAAAGTCACTAAACTGTGACTCATATTCATATGATTTATTTCAATAAATGATATCTTTATTCCTTGGTTATTATAAAAAGTATACTCGGCGTCGGCGAGCTGTTGCCTAAACTTTGGCATGTCGAATTTCTGTATAAATAACTATTATTGCACTATAATTAAAATAATCGAAATAACAATTAAATCAACAATGATATAGTAATCAATCTAAAATATCAACTGTCATATGTATTATTCAAAGCATCGCGCAAGCCGGTAAACACAAAAACAATTCAATACATTTTTAATTTATTTTAAAAATAAATACGTTTATTACTTTTTTACGGCGAGTTAAAGATCATTCGTATTTCGCATAGCACGCACCTATCTAAAGTAGATAAAAGTTGGGGTAAATACAATCGCACGAATGATTCATAGTCAGGAACCCAGTATTAGCGAGAATGTAATAAACAATTTTAGTAGAGCGGTCTCAACATTTTACCCCAGTTTATACTAATAATAAGTAAATACAATGCATTCCTTAGAGTGGCTGTCAATTATACATACATACATACGTATGTTAGTGGTAGAACAAAATGCGATTTTATAATTTGGCCTCCGAAAGGTATAAACATAGAAATAATAAATATTGATCTAATTTTCATAGAAATTATGTTACCGAAATGAATAAATTTTTATAAAACAGAGCTTGCTCCCGAAATAATAGATTTTCGGAATTTAAGAAATATGTCAATTCGTAATATGCCCCTAAACTTACTTGAATAAAAACAATTTTTGTTTAATTTTTCCCTTCATTTCTATTAAATTCTGTTTCACGTTTGATGACCTCTGACTTCTTCGATATTAAAAATAGAATGAATATTTTTACTTTCTAAAATTCCCGTTCTTTAAACCTGTCTATTTTTTTAATAGTCTGTCGCTATTGAAATATAGAAACTACAATTACCGACTTCAGATTGTTAGTTTATACATTAGCTGCAAAATGCTCTTTTTGGCGCATACTACCCGAGCGCCAAATCGCATTTTCTTAGCAGTAAAGGGACCTGATGCTTTTTCTTCATATAAAAGTTATAGGAAATAATTGAATGAACAACTTTTGTAGAGTAAATTTTTTAATGCGTGTTTCCGTTTCTGATCTACAAGCCCAAAACCTTTTAAAATTTCGAAATAGAAAAAATATTTTTAATAAAAGTTATAGACTACAACTATGGCCCTTCTTGAGATATTAGCCAAAATATAAATGTATTTATATCCAAACGTGATATGTGGCGGTACTTATTGACGAACCCGTGAACTAAATTTGAATGATTGAAATCTAGGATAAGCCATCTATTGGCATCTTTTTGAAGTGCGCGTTATTTTGACAGTTTGCAATACTGACGCGCTTAACATTGATAGATATGTAGTGGCAAACCTCTGCTGTAAGGAGGTTTGACATCTATCAATGTTAAGTGCATCAGTGCTGCAAACTGTTGAAATAACACGCATTTCAAAAAAAAAAAAAAACAATAGATGGCCCTTCCAATATAACACGCACTTCAAAAATACACTAACAGATGGCACAGCCTATATTTTTAAATAAAACTTGTAAATCCGACAAAATATTTTTAATAAAAGTTAGATATAGATAATTAATTTACAAATAATTTTTGTTTATTACAAAGTCTTGTAAATCTTTAGCTCAATAACCAACATTTTTTTAAAAAAATGAAAAACTTAAAAATTTAGAAAAATGTTCTAAATAAAAGTTGTAGGTAAAAAAGTGGTAAACAATTCTTGTTTATTATAAAATTCTGTAAGTCTAGCCGTTTTCGAAATTCTATAAAGCATTGACATTTCAGTGGAAGAAGATATTCTCTGGGTCCATCAGCCAAACTCAAAAGAACCGTTCAAAATCCGGACTTAAAGCCGCAGACAGTGGCTGTTATTACCCTTTAGCAGACGTGCCAATAATGTCCAAGGAGGACTCAATGTTGATCGAAGCAGCAAGTGAGGCTGAAATGGAAAATTATGAAGGCACTTTCGACGACTACTTAGAAATGTATGTTCAGTTTGGATACGTAGTGCTTTTCTCTTCGGTTTACCCTGTGGCAGCTTTCTGGGCTGTCCTTAACAACATTATTGAGATCCGTGCGGATGCTTTTAAGCTCTGCAAAGTGTTCCAGCGACCGATGGCCCGAAGAGTTAAAGATATCGGAGCCTGGCAAGTGAGTCCATTTACCTAAATACTTTATGTTTTCGTGATAACAAATAATATTCTTAATAGAAAGCATTCGAAATTGTGGGTGCCTTGTCCATAATGACCAACTGTGGCATCCTTGCTCTATCGCCTAGAATGCGCTCAAGATACCAGGACCTAAGCCCCACTACGTGGGTGCTGGTATTCGTAGTGTTAGAACATATTTTACTTGGTGTTAGATTTGTTTTACACAAAGGTATTCCGGACCGTCCGGAGTGGGTTCGGATTGAGTTAGCCAGGAGGAACTACGAGAGTCGGCAAGCCCTCAAAAACGAGGTATGTGCATATACATTAAATATTTAGCAAATGTATATAACCTAATTTCTAGAGAACTCAAAGAAACCGAAGAATTATTAGAAGATATAAAACTGTCCATGGTTCACATCATCGTAACTCTACCACATAAAATTAAACATTCATATATGTATACATGTAGATGTTAGTATGTATGTATGTACATACATACATATATACATACATAATAAATTTGTTTTCCTTAACATGCAATTGTTATTTATTTATTTATTTCTATAATTATTTATGCAAAATTTACAAGTGTCACTCAAAATGATTACAACAATCGAATGCCTTACACCAGTTCCTCTAGTGTGTATTGGCATCTTTTTTACCACTGTTTTATTTGGATTTCTACAGGTTATTAACTATATTTCAAGACGACTGATTGGTAATTAAATATAGAAATTGATTTATTAGTAATAATCACTAAAGCAGTCGTATATATTTTTGAAATCAATTATTTATTACACTCGACTTGTCTACGACATTTTCCTGATCATATATCGTCGAGTGTAATAAATATATGATTGCTTGCCTACTATATTAATCATTACTAATAAATATATATAAATATATATATATATATATATATATATATATATATATATATATATATATATATATATATGTATATATACGAGGGTGATCTGAAAAGTTTCCGACCTAACAAAGATACAAGACATTTATTCAGATTTTTTATTTTTTTTTTCAACATAGTCTCCTTGTAACTCTACACACTTCTCCCAGCGATGCTCCCATCTCTGTAACCCGTCCAAATAGTACTCGGCGTTTTTCTCTGCAAAATAATTGTTCACGAAGGTGATTGCCTCTTCATTTGACGAAAATCTATGTCCTCCGAGCGCAATTTTTAGATGAGGGAACAAAAAAATGTCGCTTGGGGCTAGATCTGGTGAGTAAGGCGGATGGTCAAGCAGTTCAAACCGTAATTCGTGGATTTTCGCCATGGCAACCGCTGAGGTGTGAGACACGTTTTTGGTCTAACGTGAGCAAACGCGGCACCCAACGCGCGGACAGCTTTTTCATGTCTAAATGTTGATTTAATATGTGACAAACACGTTCTTTTCACATGTTCATAACCACTGCTATCTCTCTCACTTTAATTCGGCGGTCGTCTAGCACCATTTCGTGAACTTTCGCGATGTTTTCGTCGGTAGTTGCCGTTTTTGGACGTCCCGAACGTTCATCGTCTCCCAAGCTCTTACGGCCACGTTTAAATTCAGCTGTCCAAAATTTCACTGTGGTAAATGATGGTGCAGAGTCCCCATACACAGAATCCAACTCATCTTTGATTTGTGTAGGCGTATTGTCTTTCAAAAACAAATATTTGATGACAGCTCGATACTCGATTTTGTCCATTTTCATAAAAACACTCACATCAACTCACTCAAA
>JADQWA010000192.1:42782-51367 GCA_018344505.1 Nebria ingens riversi
TTAAAAGAAGGTATTTGTGCATATATTAAAGCATCCCAAACAAATTGATTCTATATAATGTATTTATTACCACATTTTACCAGATGAAGAATATACTGTATTCGTTCCGACTGACCATGCTTTCCAACGATGGCACCCCATAGACTGGGGTTTCTATCCATTCTCAGTCCCAGAGTTCACAGAAAGTGTGATGATTAATCATTTTGTCCGCGGGAATCTGCGACAAGAGAATATTCACGATGGTCAAGCAGCAAAGACGCTAGGAGGCCGAGAGGTCATCTTCCATAGAAATCGTAAGTTATAACACTGTCTGTGGTTATAGCGAATGCAAACTAACCCGCAATAAACGTCTGTATCGTTGGTTGCATGTATGTATATATAGAATGCGTCATCTGTTGGTTTCTTAAGAAAATGCGATTTGGCGCTCGGGTAGTATGCGCCAAAAAGAGCATTTTGCAGCTAATGTATAAACTAACAATCTGAAGTCGGTAATTGTAGTTTCTATATTTCAATAGCGACAGACTATTAAAAAAATAGACAGGTTTAAAGAACGCGAATTTTAGAAAGTAAAAATATTCATTCTATTTTTAATATCGAAGAAGTCAGAGGTCATCATACGTGAAACAGAATTTAATAGAAATGAAGGGAAAAATTAAACAAAAATTGTTTTTATTCAAGTAAGTTTAGGGGCATATTACGAATTGACATATTTCTTAAATTCCGAAAATCCATTATTTCGGGAGCAAGCTCTGTTTTATAAAAATTTATTCATTTCGGTAACATAATTTCTATGAAAATTAGATCAATATTTATTATTTCTATGTTTATACCTTTCGGAGGCCAAATTATAAAATCGCATTTTGTTCTACCACTAACATACGTATGTATGTATGTATAATTGACAGCCACTCTAAGGAATGCAACTACCAATGAATATCTCAAGAAAGCGTATATTAACATTGTATTTACTTATTATTAGTATAAACTGGGGTAAAATGTTGAGACCGCTCTACTAAAATTGTTTATTACATTCGCGCTAATACTGGGTTCCTAACTATGAATCATTGTATTTACCCCAACTTTTATCTACTTTAAATAGGCGCGTGCTATGCGAAATACGAATGATTTTTAACTCGCCGTAAAAGTCATAAACGTATTTATTTTTAAAATAAATTAAAAAGTTATTGAATTGTTTTTGTGTTTACCGGCTTGCGCGATGCTTTGAATAATACATATGACAGTTGATATTTTAGATTGATTACTATATCATTGTTGATTTGATTGTTACTTCGATTACTTTAATTATAGTGCAATAATAGTTATTTATACAGAAATTCGACATGCCAAAGTTTAGGCAACAGCTCGCCTGCGCCGAGTATACTTTTTATAATAACCAAGGAATAAAGATATCTTTGGTTGACAGCCAATACTAAACAGCTCGCCGAATATCTAATGTTTATATTATTCAAGATATAAAATAGATATCTTAGATTGATTCCGCTATATTGTCATTTGATGTTACTTTGATTATTTTAATTATAGTACAAATATTCTTTATTTATTCAGAATCTCGCCATGTCAAATTTTAAGCATCGGCCGAAGGCAAGCTCTGAGCATTTAATTTATATTATTATGTTTCAAAATATATATATATAAAATATAAATTATATCCTCAGAGCTCGCCTTTGGCCAATGCCTAAAATGTGGCATGGCGACATTCTGAATAAATAAAGAATATTTGTGCTTTAATTAAAATTATATATTTTATTATATATCAGTCAGTCAATGATGATAAATTCCTAATGGAAATTTCAGCAAGCCTAAGTGTCAACGGAGCCTCCGTGGTCAAAGGTGACACTAGCGTGTCCAAAGGTAATATTATGTTCATCGGTGAAGTGCTCTTCGTCAGCGAGAGCATTGTGTCGCGTCTCCACCAGCAGCATCGGGACAAAGAGACACCTCCATTATTGGCGTTCCCGTGGTTTGGAGCTCAGTTTCTATCGCATGCTTTCCTAGCCCTAGAAAGAGACCGCAGATTCACGCACATCACCAGATTCCTAAATCTCGCTGACCTCGCTCCTCACGTGTCCGGCACCGGGTACACGTTCTTCGTACCCACAGATACAGCATTCGAAAAACTGGGCTTCGATAAAATGCCCGATAACTATCTATCGACAGGAAACGGGCTAGAAATCTTATTGAATCATTTCCTAAAGGGCCGATTGTATGACAGGGATTTGAAGGATGGGATTCACTGGCAGACGTTGGGGAATAAAAGCATCAGCGTTACTAGGACAATGGGTAAAGTTTACAGAAATTTTCGCAATTACTCCTTCATATGATCTAAATTTGTTCTTAATTCCAGATAATAAAGTATTAATTAATGACGCAAATATAGTCGAAAGCGAAGTGTTTGTCTACAATTTAGGCACGATGTTCTACATCGACAAGGTCCTCTTCACTACTAACGAGTCAGTATCAACGTCCGCACCGGAACTAACCACTAAACTAAACATATCAACCGGCGAAACGGAAATTGTCCCTCAGGAGCTGATCGAAGAAGCCGGAAGTTATTCGGACGTGTTACTCACAGACAACACCGAAATGCCGACCAGCCCCCTTACAAACACGAGCGAAACACTCAAATAAAACGTTTTTCTGCTGGTTTCCGAAGTCTGAGACGCGCAAAGTATTCTTTATGTTATATATATCAAAGAAGTATAATAACATGTGAAAATGAACACAGAAGGTGGACATAACTAAAAGTGTAGTGCGTAAGTGTGTGTGTGTGTGTGGATGTGGACAATTGTAGTTTGGTTTAAGATTTAAAAAAATATATTTAATGTTAGTCAGTCCATAAAAATTAATGTTGAATGTAACTTATTGTCGAAAATATTTATATACATACATATATACATATAATAACTGATGATTATGTTTTAATTAGCAAGTGAATTCTGTCCATTATTCAAACATAAATTGTTATTTTAGTACAAATTGTAATAATAATTGTTAATAAATGGATTTTATCTCCCATTTCTTATTGAATTTGATGCGAAACCTGGTCACTAACCGGATTTTTATGGTCAGATAGATTGGGTCGAGTCTCATAAGTGCATATGGTCACACCATGCCGGTGCGCCTGGAAGAATTCTCCCCGGAGTCCTATATAGAATATTTTTGACTGCGCAGCCCCGAAATTCGCAGGGAAGTGCAACGTCAAGTGATGCACGGACGAAAAAGTAACAACTCTGCAATTTGGACAAACAAATCAATCATTCATCCACAACATTTAATCAGAAACATTCCCACTTGGTCGAATATTCAGTGGTTCCAGTCTGGTTACGCGATAACTCGAATTCTTGGTCAGCCACAATCGCAACATCATCGAAAGTCATTTTAGGCCGGTTCTTAAACCTAAAAAAGCACACAAATCTCTTCAATTATGGCAACGGAGATCGCTCAGTAGATCATTACAATCTCATCTTCGATGGATGAGTCTCATCATCATTGCCAATCACCATGATACCCTTCAGTTTAACATTACCAGTAAATGGAATGTTAAACAATAATTCTTCATCGGCATCACTTTCTACGCACTAAAATCATTAATAATCATTCATTTCGGATGTTTTCAGGTGATTCAATCGAACCGTACCACTTCAAAGTTTAAACGCTCCTCCCATGGTTTGAAAACCTTCTTTCCAGATTCCTCCTCCAGTTCGTTGAGGCATTCGAGATTTTCTTTATCGATTTTCTCAAATAAACTATATTCTACACCCATTTCTGGGGTGTCATCATGATCGTGCGATCCATCACAACCATGTCCATGCGGAGCCATTTTTCAGGGTTAAACAAATATTGTAACTATTCAAAACTGTTATATATTAACCCCTGGATTTACGTACCTGAATTACGTTACAATTATAGGTTCTTAATTCATTTAATTATTTAGTAAATACACATGACCTTGGTTCTTTTTGATAAAAACCATCAGAATATTTTTTTATAAATTATATATTTATTTATTTCGATTTAGGAATTACCATTAAACGACATTCACATCGTTATTATTAAGAATTTCGCTTAATTAAATTATTTTAAACGTGGTCTTGGTATTACACGAGTTTGTAGTTTGTGATATAGATAGCATTACTCGCTAGTTATTCAAAAATAACGCGCGCAAAAGTAACTCCTTTGCATTTTAATAAATAGGTTATTTAAATAGACATTTTTAAACAGTGAATTGATTCATGGTAAGTAATAATATAAATCTGTTAAAAGACCGATTTAAAATCTAATCAACGATTGTAATTTTATAATGAAATGAGCGTATTTGTATGTTTTACAATGAGGTTTATTTAAATTTTAATTCGAAACCATTAATAAATTAATCTCCAACCCCAATTGTATAAAACGACGGTGCGCATTGCGATGGCGTCGTTCTTAGACGGCGCCATCGGCGTCGACCGGATTTTAGTACTGTTAGTTCTTCGCCAGTGACAAGAGCCAGGTGTTACCACCGACAAAATGACCACCATAGAAGCTTCATCAGTCTGCTATCTTATAGATAGGTAAATTAATATTTTATCCTAGCTTTTGTAAAAAAAAAAAAGAAAAATCCCGTACTATTATGTATTAATCATATATTTAATGGCTTCACCTTGTAAAACGGTATTAAAATCGATAAGAACCCACATATATTCAACCAGAATCAATATATAATTAGATTGATAGCTGATAATATGATACGCGCATATAAATTACACCTCTAAGTACCTATACTTAAATATTTTTATTAAATTATTTTTTAAATATTATTTAAAGAAGAGTTTAATAAAACTTAGTTTTATTATTTATGAAAATATGTGATGTCTACATTTTAATAACACAAGTAGAAGATATTGACAAATATCATTTGTTATACGTATGGAAAACAAAAGAAATTCGTCAATATTTCTTGAAGTTTTATTATTAGTGTCTGAAATATTTATAAATAGTGCCTATAAATTACAAATTAATCAATAATCTACTTATAGAGAAAGATGCGCGAAGGTGCATGATTTCCGATTTGTTTAATCTAATTATTACAACAATACGGTCAACTAATTGGTTCGTATATTAATTTCTCTATTGTTTATCTATGTTGAGCCTCCAAAACTACCTAGGTAACATATATGTTTGAATATTTGTCATTGTTACAACAATGAATTAAATATAAAAACAAAACGAATTAAAATAATACAGTTCAATGGCCCGTCTGCGCGTCGCACCAGTTGTTACCACTGGTCTAACACGCGAACCTAGATATTGATCCTCCCTCATGTAATGTACTTCAGAAGGTGCAACGCAACCACCCACCCAGACCCCACTGAGTCACCCTGTCGCGAAGGGTACTTTACCGCAAAGGGGTGACCTCCCTTTATTAAACAAACCCCAAGCTAAGAGGATACGAGATACTTTTTAAACTCCCCTTATCATATAGTACCGGGAGATGCGAAATGCTTCCACACTAATGCATATCATAAAAAATTTTTATATATATATATATATATATATATATATATATATATATATATATATATATTTATGTTGTTTTATTAGAAGTGTTGATGAAGAACCAACGCACGTAGATCCTTAACATCGGGCCCCTATAATGCCTACGTCAGAGACCATGGACACAGACCCTCAACCTCTTAGCACCGGTTGCGAGGACCAATGGACCTGGAACCGTCGAGACCGCTCACCAGAAGTGCGCCTGTACGGAAAAGCATTCCGCACCGCGCATTTCCATCCGAACTGGAGCAGCGGCACTGCAGGAGTGCGCGGTAAACGTGTCCTCAACAACGGCCGCTACTTCTGGGAATTGAAAATCTCACAGCGCATCTTCGGCACGAGTATGATGTTTGGTGTGGGCACCAGGAAGGCACGATTGCACGCGGACGCGTTCACTAACCTCCTCGGCGAAGATGACCAGGGCTGGGGCCTAAGTCACAAGGGGCTGCTGTGGCATGGAGGTCGGTGGTACTATTACACGAAACCCTTCAGCGAGAACGAGTCGACAACGATTGGGATTCTATTTGATGGGATTGCCGGTTCCTTAACCTATTATAAAGATGGTAAGAATTTGGGGACTGCGTTTAAGGGGTTGAATGATATTAGAGAACCTTTGTATCCGATTATTTGCTCGACGGCGGCTAAGACTGAGATGACGCTCACCTCGATGCGGCGAGATTTTGTTAATTTACAAGATCGCTGTCGAGCGGAAATTGTCAAACGGATTAAAACCAAAGTTGATCTGGATGGCCTTCATGTCCCGCCACGTATTAAGAGTTATTTAATTGAAGCTATGATGGATCCGATTCAACCGTTTCTACCAGTAAATAAGTATGTGTTGAATGTACTTAATTCGGTGTAATATTTCAAATAGAACTATGAAACAAATGGAGGAAATTGCGTATATTTTTAAATTAGATATATAATACACTATATGTAACTAGATAAATAGTTAGATAGATAAGAATTGTTTATTTTTAAATACGTTTTGTTATCTAAGTAAGCGCTATATGCTATTAAAAATACAAATGAAATTCTGTATTTTTAATCATATGAATTTAATATGTACCGTGAAATAGGTGCCATAATTAATTATATTCAAATTCAGTTGTATGTATGTACATGTAGAAATTCTTTATGTTATTTATTTATATCCCATTTCTGCAATAAGAAATGCTAAGACCAGCTTGTGGTAAGAAGTTACCTGCTAATATATATATATATATATATATTGATTTGTTGTTGTATCGTTTAATAGATTTAATTCATTATTACTAGGTTAGGAATAGGTAGACAATTTCTATTAATTTTCTTGTGTTTTCGTTGACAGATAGGCCATTTCGTGCAATATTACAATGTGCTTGTTGTAATTATAACTTATAAGATTTGTATATATATATATGGAAGAATCATTATTTAAATAATAAGAATGATTGTTTGAACATTTGCATTCATAAGAATGTAACCATACTGAAACATTCCATGTTTATATAGAGGGGTAATTTAAATTTAAACACAAACATTCCCGTCGAATATGTATTTAATTAATTAATTATGTGTCTAATATTTATAAATAAATTAATTTTTTTATAAAAACTTAGATTATTCATACTTTATTTCAAGAATTCTAATACATAGAAATGCTACATTAAACCAGGTGTTCCTGGAAGTGCAACTGCAAACATATACATATATAATCAAGGATTCGCTTTCGATTCTTTCGCAGTCTGCAGAGCCTGAGTAATATACAACTTAGCCAACGACTGCGAGCAAAACTGCGAAATATGTTGACTATACGTGGAGATCTGTCCAGCGACAATCATAGGATTCAACCTAGGCGGAACCGGATGCGGTCGGAACAACTTGTTCATATCTTCATCAGGGAGTGGCGCTTCGTCTTTAGCGACTCGCGACGCATTCTCTTGCATGCGTTTCTGCAGATACCGATGCTTGTCTTGTTGTTGTCGGTTCACCAGTTGTTGGTATCGATTGAATTTGATTGCCTCTTGGTTTAATTCATCAACGCGGTCCATCATACATCTTAGCTGGCCCTCTAACACGGACGCGGTACCCAGGTCCAGGAATCTGGTACCTTCCTCTTCGGGCACCATCTCCGCCAGCTCGGACATCATTATATTTGTCAGCGCTGAATTTTTAATGACTATTGGGATCTCAACGAACAAAGTTTCGAAGCCTACTTTGAGTTTGAGTAGCGCTTCCGGCGTAAATTCACCTTCTTTGTACATTTCGATGGCTTGTGGCGTCAGTCGGTATGCTTTTAATGTTAGGAAGCCGCGCGCGGATTTCTGCGTGTCGTAAATGACGACCACGGATTCCTCTATCGATGTTTGATAGTGGTATTGGGATTCTAACAGAGGTAGACTTAAGAAGTTACCTACGTCGGCACTTTGATACCATCCGACGTGGAAGTGATCTACGTTGACGCGTCGTAAACGCCTCATCATCGCCAACTGGTACTCCTCCTCGTCCATACCGTCATCGTTATGCTTTTGGAACGCGAAGCAATTTGTTATCTCCAAACGATTGTCCACGACTAGCCCCAAAAGAGCGCCTTGGGCCACGTCCATATTACTAGCCGATTCTTCATGGCAGTGCTTGACTATTTTCATAACAGCCTAAATATAAAATTCAACATTATTCAAAGCTCTTAAATTAACCTAAATTGGTTTGCACCACATGCCCTCTCATAACCGATGTTGAGCAGAAGTGGCTCAAAATTTTACTACTAAATTAAATATAAATAATTGTTCGAGCAACAATAATAATTACCAAGCCATCAGTTTGTACGTAAGTGATTGTTGAATCACTTTCTGGAATTCTGCGCGCTGCATTGTTTCTAGTCGCCATTTTCATCTGTCAACTAGTAATATATTTCTACCACTGTAATAAAATCAGAGAGTAGGGGGAGTTGGAAATAATATATATCCAATAATAGCTTCAGTTGACAGAAATCTGTAATTTTTTTAGTACCTGCCCAGTCGACCAGATGTCATTCATAAAATAATTAA
>JADQWA010000192.1:51467-333967 GCA_018344505.1 Nebria ingens riversi
AATACTTTCTGAGTATATTATTTACACATCTCGGTAATGTTTATATTTTGGCCGTCAGTGTAGAGGGACGGCCACCAGTTTTTATATTATAAATAATTCTTATAAAATAATATATAGAACATATATAAATTATTATACGTATATTATTTATTTAACTACTAATCTCACTTCTAATATTAATTGTACATTTTTGAAGAGTCCTCTTCTTGTTGAAAATAAAAATAATGGAATAAAGGGTTCCTTTTAACAAAATAACTAAAGTATAAACTTTCTTAGATTAATTTAATTCATGCATGGTACAAATTTGTTTAAAAATCTATAGAAATAAATTGTTAATTATTTAATAAAATAATAATGAACTATTTTTATGTTTAAGTTTCTTAAAATATTAAAATAAATATGGGTGACATTTACTGGTTATAAAATGTGTTATCTTCTTAAAAGTTAATATTATAATACATGTTTTCATATACGCACTTAATTCATTCATGGCCACTTAAATAATACACTAATAAATATAGCGCAATTTTACAAATTTATATTAGTTTATTAGATTAAATTTAAATATTCAAAATCGAGAATGGATCTCATATATCTAGGAAATATTTACATAATTTCATGCCTATTCCCATGAAATGGGGTGGCAGAAACCCCTTTATATCCATTCACATCTTAACAATCTTTCGCCATTCAAACAAATATATATATATATATATATATATATATATATATATATATATATATATATATATATTCTAAGTGACCACTTAGTCATTGTTACATTTTTTGATATTAGTACCAATAAAAACATTTATTATAAGTGTAATTTTCGCGTTGGAATTTCCGGAACTATCCGATCTAGTCATTTTTAATATGAATCATTAACGACATATATTTATCAATAACAAAAACAAATTTAATATATAAATAGATTAATATGCAATTAAGACTCGTCCCAATTAAAAATTTTGATTGTTATATTCGAATGAAAAACTTATCAATTCAATGGAAATATTTATTGAATCGTGCATATACATCAGAAAAAATTTTTTATGTATATAACTCTATTTTTAATATTTAATCAAGTCATATAATGAGATTAATTTTTATTGTTTACCAACTTCATCTCACAAATAAGATATATAAAGCTATATATGAATTTTACCTTATTTAAATATATACACATTCACATTGCGAACAGATAACAAATGTATTTTCAACACGAAACATTGCTTAAAATTGAGTGTCATATTTTATCTAATTAAAAGTATTTCCAACGTGCATAAAATCGTTAAGTGATAAACATTAATAAATATACAAGCTGAGTATTAGTGAGTGAGGTCGTAAATTATTTCTCTTTCTGGTTGTGCTCATCGAAGTGACAACAAGTAAGTGACAAATAATAAATGTTTTTATTATTCAAAAACAAATTTGTTTATTAATTCTCTTTCATATCATTTACGTTTAAATTCGCAAGTTTTATTATTTAAATTCTCAAAATAATTTATTTTCTTGTTGAGGACATACCTGATGAGTATCTGCATCTTGTAGCAGCGGGATTCTTTGTTTTATTTATAGAATTGATCTGTTAGAGTGTTGACTACTCATCTAATGGATGAATGGTTTGAAATATCATATTTCATTCTTGTTTGTCACTAAAATAAGAAAACAATTTAAGAATGTGTCATAATTGTGTTTAAAAGATTATAGAAATACAAGGTGTGACCAAATTTTTTAGATAAATTAAAACAATTTTTTAATTACAAATTTCAAACAATATTATAAAATGAATCGAAAATCTATAATTATAATGTGTATTTAAAACAGCAGCAATAGATATTTTGCCAATAGAAATATTTCATAAACAATTTTTTTAAAATCATTTTGGTTTTTAATACAAAAAATGTCAACATATATTTTGATAAATATATAGTGGTATATATAATTATGAATGAATTGTTTTAGTGGCGTATTCAAACGAAAAAACATTAAAAATGAAAATGAAAGACCAGTTATTTCGGAGATTACGAATCTTACAATGGCTACCAAAATATAATAAAGTTGATTTCATATCAGATTTGATAGCTGGAATAACAATAGGCATGACAATGATGCCCCAATCAATAGCCTATGCATCTCTTGCAGAATTAACTGCACAATACGGCTTATATTCTTCTTTTATGGGATGTTTAATATACGTTTTCTTTGGTTCGATCAAAGAAGTATCTATCGGACCCACAAGTCTAATGGCACTGCTTACTCTGTCGTACACACGAGATTTACCCGTAGATTTTGTCATCTTATTGGCGTTTTTATCCGGATGTGTTGAATTCGCAATGGGAATGCTAAAATTAGGTAAACATTATATATATATTTTATTGTATGAGTTGAATTAAAATTTAAACAAAAGACAATTTAATAATCATTTGTATTTTCTTAATAGGTTTTTTAGTCGATTTTATATCAACACCAGTTGTATCCGGATTTACGTCAGCAACTTCAGTTATTATAGTAGTAGCACAACTCAAAGGACTTCTTGGACTCTCGTTCAGAAGTAAAGGATTCTTGAATAGTTGTTGGTATTTCTTTACGCATGTTAAAGATGTTCGATTGGCCGATGCTATCGTTGGTATAACATCAATGATATTCCTGTTGTCGTTTAGGGTAAAAAATACTATAAAAAAATGTTATAATTAATATAATATGTTAATATTTTTTTATAGAAACTTAAAGATATTCCAGTTGCTAATAATACATTGAAGAAAACTCTCTGGTTCCTGTCTACGGGACGAAATGCACTAATTGTAATTATTTATTCTACTATCGCTTATTTCTTCCACAGTTATGGACCAGTGCCATTTATACTATCAGGTAAGTCAATAAAAATATAGTAATGTATTAAATTAAATTTTTATAAAAGGAGGCTAATAATTGTATGAAAGATTTTCTTGTATATTGATCTTAATTTAATTATTTTAATCTTTATATATTTAAAGATATATATATATATATATATATATATATATATATATATATATATATATATATATATATATATATATATATATTACTTGTGTCGTCAACATATAAATTGTTATTATTATTTTTTAGGCAAAGTTCCACCAGGGCTTCCTAGTTTCGCATTTCCAAACACAACATCTGTTGTAGGAGAAGAAACTTACACTTTTTTACAAATGTGCGAAAAATTGGGTTCTGGTATTATTTTTGTACCATTAATAGCCATTTTGGCAAACGTCGCTATTGCCAAATCTTTTGGTAAGTACACATTTTTCCATTACTCTAAATAATATTTATTCGCTTTACATATAAAATGTTGTATGTGTATATTCTTAACAATAATATTAATGAATTGATTGTAGCTGCTGGGAATATGGTAGATGCAAGCCAGGAAATGATGACATTAGGATTATGTAATATATTCGGATCATTCGTGCAAGCTATGCCAACTTGTGGTGCTTTTACAAGATCTGCTGTTAGTAATGCTAGTGGCGTGAGAACTCCACTAGCAGGATTGTACTCAGGTAAACATCATATGTTCCCTAATCCCTAGGATTATCATCTATTTTCGTCGTCTCAAAACCAAAAATATCTAGTTATCAACATTTATTTATTCAACAAACAAATATATACCTATTCATATAACCTTAACTTATTTATACATTTTATAGTTGTTTCCTTGGAATAATACAAACAACGTTTAATCTTATTTAAACAACAGTATCAGTTAAATATATAAATATTTTTTCTTTTTAGGTACATTAATTATTTTAGCTTTAACATTTTTAACACCGTATTTCTATTTTATACCAAAAGCAACTTTAGCTGCAGTGCTCATTTGCGCTGTAATGTTTATGGTCGACTATCAAATTATTATGCCTCTATGGAAATCAAATAGTAAGCACATCGGAACAAAAAAATAATGTATGGCCAAATTGTAAATTATAACTCAATTTATTTATTTTAGAATTCGATCTCTTTTTAACCGGTATTACATTTGTTTTGAGTTTATGTTTCGGAGTTGAGACTGGGTTACTATGCGGAGTTGTTATAAATATTATATTTTTACTAAAATTATGGGCTAGACCTATTGTCCAATCAGAAATACACAAAGTAAGTTAGTTTCGAATACAACAGAATATATATATATATATATATATATATATATATATATATATATATATATATATATATATATATATACATGCGCAGATAACCCAAATGTGTATACTGAGCATGACATCAAAGTATTAAATTGAATTTATATATTTAAAAATACTAGTATAAACAATATAAATAAATATTTCAGATAGATGGGAATGAATATATTTTAATCAAACCGGAAGTAGGACTATTTTTCCCTGCGGTGGACGCAGTGCGGCAAACAATTTGTAAAGTTGCTACTCGTAAAGGCCGAGATCAACTTCCGATTCTAATAGATTGTACTGCGATGCTACAAATTGATTACACTGCACATAAAGTACTTTAATTTCAAAACAAGTTAAATAAAATAAATACTAACATGAGTTTATGTTGTAGGGAATCGAAAACTTGATCAAAACATTCGAAAAAAAATCGCAAATGTTACTATTTTTAGGCGTAAGCCCGTTAATTTTAAATAAAATAAAACAAATCTCTGATATAAACGAATATCAATTTTGCGAGAATCTGTCGGTGGCGCACCAGAGAATGTTCGGTGAAGCGTGTAAAGAAGATGTGGATACCACATGTCTACTTAGCACTGAAAACGAAAAGAATCTACGCAAAACGCGGAATAGCACAAGAAAGTTCTCGTTATTCGATGATATGAAATTATGTGGGAATGAAACGAAAAAAACGAACAAATGTACTGAAGATAATTGTAATTGTTGTAAAATATAGATATTTTATGTATGTTTTAATAAATATTTATTATTTTAAATTCATGTTTTTTCACACTGTACACGAATTTATTTTATTATAAGAAAATATTTTGAAGCAAATGATTGTAAAATATTTTATTTTTTATATATATGTTTAAAATTCAAGTTTTATTTGAATTTCCTTAAAAAATTATTTTTAAATATAAATAATAAGAAAACGTCTTTAACTAATTGGTAAACTAATTAAAATTTGTCAGAACTTTAAAATAAATATGGCAGAAAGTTTCGACTTATTTACACGTTATTTAAATTCAAACGAATATTCATTGTAAGTAATATTAAAATATCCAATTTTGTTTTGTTTAATTTTCCTTATAATATAAATATTTTAAAAAAGATACATATATTTTAGATGGTATCGCCCAGAAAAAAATACACAAGTCTTGAACCAAATGTATGAAGGAATTGAACAAAGATATTTGTTCAATGAATTTGAGCTTAAATTGATTGAGCATTACGTTGATCAAGTGGTGATGCTTGCAGAACACGGAAGACTCAAAAGGAAAAGTGTTGATAAGGCTCCACTTCGTAACAAGTAAATTTTCGTATTAATTTTTGTTTCCAAAAGAAATAGATGAGTGTATGTTTGGAAATAATACATATATATAAATAAAAAAGATTTTTTTCTATTGTATTTAAAGCGAATTTATCTAATTTCGTCTATTGTTAATTTATAAAGTTTATAAATGTGATTGCGATGTTTGGATGATGAAATTACACCACGTTTTTAGAAATAATATTATTGCTTTAGGTTAACTACTGTCGTTGTACTTTAAACTAATACATGAATGATTCAGTTGTTTACAGTTAAATTGAAATTAGTATAAGTACTTATAGCATTAATATATTTGATCAATTTAATCATTTATCAACAATAAAATACTGCGGAAGATGGTATTTGTACAATTCGTTATTTATTTTGGTTCAATTTATGACCAATTTAGTGTCGATGTACTTTATACTAATACACCCTAATGATTCAATTGTTTACAATTAAATTGAAATTCTTAGTAGTATATTTGCTCACTTTGAGCACTTATCAACACAAAATGAGTGTAGAAGACAGTATTAGTAAAACTCGCCTATAATAGTAATAAATTGCAATAGCAAAAAAAATTGTACTAGTTACCTACACAATATAATTTGCTTCTACAATGCAATAATAACTTAACACTAACTTCCTTTAGATATTTCTTCGGTGAGGGTTATACTTACGGTTCCCAACTTGTAAAGAAAGGTCGCGGTATGGAAAGATTGTATCCACGTGACGAAATTGAACCGATTCCAATGTGGGTGCAAGATTTAGTCATCAATCCTCTAGTCAAGGCGCAAATCCTACCCGAAGGCTATGTAAACTCTGTTGTAATCAATGATTATCAACCTGGTGGATGTATTGTATCTCATATAGATCCTCCACATATTTTCGACAGACCCATTGCATCAGTAAGTCTAATTAGCGATGGAGCATTAAGTTTTGGGTGCAAGTTTACTTTTAAACCTATTCGAGCAACCGAACCAGTATTATGCTTACCATTGCCAAGAGGAATCGTGACAATGTTAAGGTAGATTAATGAAAAATTATAATTCAAGATGTGATTTTATAAATGTTTACAGTGGTTATGCCGCAAACAATATAACTCATTGTGTTCGGCCTCAAGACACAGCAAATCGCAGAGCTGTGATTTTATTGCGTAGAGTATTACCGGAAGCACCTAGGCTTCCACAGTTGGAATTCCCGTTAACATTCAATAAGTCATATTATGAGAATCAAAGTCTCTGTAAACGTAATGACAAAGTATATAAAAAGTATTCTTCGAAATCATTTAAAACAGTGAAGAGGAATGGGATTGTTAAAAAGAATCTTACAACTAAGAAGACTTATTTTACGGACAACGCACATCATAGTTTCGATTAGTTAATCAAATGGCTTTTTTGTTATAAAATATTTATTAAATCAAATAGAATTTGATTCTTCTTATATTTGGTATTATTTATGTTGCTGTGATATAATAAATAAACTATGTTACTTATGTATCGTTTCTTCTTCACTATATAGTTAATTATGAAAACGTCAAAAATTAAAGTAATTTGTATTAAACTGCATGAGTTATTATTTATATTTAATCTCTAACATGTACATATAAAGTTTATCTTTTGCACAATTTTATAGAAAATTCATAAAAATATTTTTGTTCATCTTACAAATATTATAAAATTTAAAATGATTTGCGCTAACTAATCTATTTTTAAAAGCTTTATATACCTACATATATCTAATAACCAATGAATAATTCGAATATACATAATACAATATTAACACGTTGGTTTCCAACTAACTTATGGCATAATTAAATGTTGTTAAACAGATGACATATAATAATGTAACAAAGTTGTTGCTTAAGATGAACAAGTATTTTTTTATTGTTGGTTTCTGTAACTTAAATAATATATTGTATACTTCATATTATACTTTGTTGTTTAATTATTGAAATATCAAGTATACAATAGGGGACGTATTTGATATAATACTTGAGACGTTATGAATTTATAATGTATAAGTTTATATATTCTATTTGATGACAGTAGGTATCAACCATAGTTTAACGGAAAAGCACATAAAGTGTAGTTGATGGTTTATTTAATTGCCAACGTGTTTAACTTATGGAATATTAAAAAAAAATACATTTTTATGATTAGGAATCAGACTTCGAAGCGTTTTTATAATCAATAAGCGTTTACGTATTTAGAAACAAAAACTGTTAACTTACAAGTACAACGGAAAATTTCTCACAAATTTCAGTCAATTTTGGTAACTTTCATTTTGATACAGAATAAATGACTAATGCCCAGTTGCAACACTATAAGTTGCAATTAAATTTCGTTTAAAATTCAACAATAAACGAATCATTATTGTGTGTGTTGTGATGCGATAGTGTTAATTAGTATCTGAAGATTCATTTGAACTAACGCTGGTGCAACTAGGTATAATAGACATTTTAAAATATAAAATTTTAATCCTATATCACATTTTCTAATTAAAATGATTTCGTTTTTTATATATATTAAATAATACCTAAGATTTTAAATTTCGATAAAATTAAGAAATGGTTAGGAAGCACTGGTTTAATGTGATCCCCAAAGGAAATGGGACCAACTTAAGATAATACACGAGAAAAATAATGTCACATCGAAGTCTAGCCCATGACATTAAAATTCGATCGCGTATTAATACATTTTAAAAAGCACCTATTCACATTTTCAAGAACGTTTTGTTTGATATATTAAAAATAAATAAACAAAATGAAACTAATAACAATCCATGCTATTTACTTCATTGTCCTCATAAGATTGTAAAATATCATCTAAAAGCGAACTAAGATCATCAACGCTTTCTAACCATTTACTTCTGCCATCAATTAGCGCATCTAAATCTTTAATTAAAAACCGTTTGAAAACATCTGGTTTAACAATTTTCAAACATTTAACATCTCCATTAACATGGTTAATTTTTCGGTCTTCTTTACAAACCGAACCAAGCAAATTCATATCGCTACAATTTACGATCGAATCGATAACCGAATCAGACAAATGTTGATTAGTTTCCCGCGAAACTGAACGAGACAAATTATTAAATGTATCCCAAACACTATGTGTCATATCTACATTCACATCCCCGGCTGTATCTAAGATATTATATTTTTTTAGAAGTCCTGTTAGTTTATTTGTAATTTCTACAGACTTTTTTGAGACTTGCAAATCACAATCATCTTGGATTGCGGCTAATAAAACCCCAAGACAACCACATTCTGATAGATTTATTAAAACTTTGTTTAATCGGTTTTGAATTTCGGGCTCAGTGAGGCTGACAATTTTTTTGTGCTCTTTTGAAAATGTTACTGAAGGAAATACACCATCTATCATACCTTGATCGGACATCTCGTTGTTGATGACTTTGTCCCAGAAGCTGAGCGCGTTTACCTTGACTTCCCAGTGTAGATCGTGCGTCACTGCCGAGGCCATTGATGTGAAAACGGTCATCATGAGATCGGCTGGAATATATTGGTGTTCATAAATTTCACAGATTAACTTGGCTGCTTCACAACGAACGATTGCTTCAGTTTCGGTTTGAAGAATCGATATCATTTTTTCCTGAAACAAAACAAATATAATAATCCTGCACTGGACTTTCTTATACGAGTAATAGCAGAAAACTATTTAGTGCTTTTAAATTTAATAAAACTCGTACATATTAGGTTTCATTATTTAAAACTCATGCGTTTTTTGAATTCATTGCATATAGATAGACATGTTCAATATGGAGTAAAAGGGGCTCAAAATTCATTACAATAATCACTTATTATTTCGTATAAGTACGCAATAAATAAACTTACTGCAAGTTGTTCATATTCGAGGCAATTCGTCCAAAAAGCGGGCACTTTGACCATAGTAGTGATGCTCTTGATAGCAGATGTGCGGACGAAACTCTCAGAATCATCTGTTGATAAAACGACGGCGAGTTGACACAAGCGTTCGTCAACAACCATTTTTTGGAACGCTGGGAATTCTAAATAATGAAGTTAATAAAGTACTATTTTTCAAATACAAATTCTCAAGTGGATAACTTACTTAGATGGCCAATATCGACGATGGTTTGCAATATTTCCAAAGCGCTATCCCGAATTTCCCAATTCACATCATGTAAACGTTTGTACAACATGGGTGTTATTGAAGTGATTGACGAATCGCTGATTTCATCAACTAATAACGCTAAATTAGGCGGCATAAAATTAGCGATTGTTAAATGCATTAATTGGAGTCCTTGTACCGCCAACTAAATTAAAAATTATTACTAACATAATTAAACATCTATAATTACAATTTTTGCAGAATACTAATAACAGTGGAGGTTGATTGTTGAAATAACACGCGCTTCAAAAAGAAACTAACAGTTGGCATATATATATATACTTAAATTCTAAAATAAAAAAATAACAACTTACTTTTAATGGTAAATTCGAACAGTTAAGAAAATCAAGCGTTAATGAAGTCAAACAAATCGTTTCTACACTCTCTCGCCAAGTGATCTTAAAGTCTTTGATTAACAACGATAACCCATCGAACATGGCGGATAAGAATCCGTTATGATACGTCATCAATTCAATAGTCATTTGTGTTTTATTGATCATAGCTTTCGATAGATATTTCATAGCGTACATTAACGCTTGGAAAACAATAACAGCTTGTTCTCGATCGAAATACTGGCGTGATTTCATCAGATAGAAAATAGCTTTTTGTCCAATATCGAACGCGCTCATTATATTATTTGCTGATAATAAAGCCCGATACGAATACGCACTCCTGATTGTGTGTTCACATGAGATTTTAAACAATTTGTGAATGAACATTTCTGTCAGCTCGTCTTCTTCTAAGGCTTTGTGGCGAGCCGGGATAAACGCAATTTGTAAAATAGGTAGAATTTGAAAGATGATTAATTGATTTTCGAACAATATTGGTTCTTTTCGATCACAAGCTGGCATGACTAAACGTAGATTTTTCCAGTAACTATGTCCTAAATAGCATAGTTTTAAGATGTTTATTGAGTTTTCTTTAGTTATTAAACTATTAAATAACTGGAAAAACTTTCTCCCAAACTCTTTTATCATAGGTACAAATGTTTCTTTAATAGTGACTTTAGAAGGGTCAATCAAAATAAAGTTAATCACATTTAATGGTTTGCTAATATTAAACAAAAAATCAACATCCCTAGCAATCATTAATAAATTCCATAATGTAACTTCAAGGTTGTATTTAATTAAAAATATACTAGGGATATTTGTTTGTTCAGTCTTTACATCAGATAGGAAACATTTCTCGAGGAGATGCGTCACTAGTTTTAATGTTGGCAATAAATCTTTTTGTATTTGAATATCATCTACTTCAGATCTAACAACACCATTTCGATTAAAATGTTCTGCATCTAGACAAGATATGATCTTTTTTAACGATTAATTCGCAAAACGTCGGATTTCGTTCGACGAATTTCGACAGTAAATCAAACATGAAGTTATAACCATCTCGGGTTATATAGATCGTTTGGTTTTCTAGACAATATTGCAAAATGTCGTTCCAATAATCGGTAGCAACAAGCCAATCGAGTCCGGAGCCGTGATTCATAAACGCGTGCAACATTTTCAAATAGCCCAATTTAACAGATGGCGAAATGTCTTTCGATCGCAACTTTAATACTTTACACAGACGCATGTAAATGTTTGAGTTATTCAATTTCATAAAATTGCGTTCGCTTACTGATATAAGGCTAGCTAAGTTTAACGTGAATGTAGCTATAGATGGACTTGGATATACCATTGAAGTTTCCCATTGTATAACAGCCGTTTCGAGCCATTCTACAAAAATTTGCAGCTGTATTAATGCTTCTGCTTGAACTGTAACAAAAATTAATTCATTACACAATATGACTAATATTTGCGATAGAAATTAAAAACTTAGTGGAAAACACACAAAAATTAAATATTTATAACTTTTACCTTTTATTTATCTTAATTGTTTAAATATACTTATACAAATCTCGTATACTTTTCTAAAAGATTTTGGTTATCGCAAAAATATTTTAGGTTAAAATACCTAACAATGCTTATTACCTTTATTATCTTTGCCAGACAGATGCGATAGTAATATATTCAGATATACATCATTTCCTAATCTATATCCTGGTTCTAGGAATTTATTCAATAGTTTTTTCAACTTAAATTCATACTGCTCTACAGAAGTATCCATTTTTTCAATAAAACAATACAATAAATGAGTAATAAAACGTGAAAGCTGTGGTGATACTTGGCACAAAACAAAATTTTAAGAATTTATCATTTTATTAATACGTTTTTCGATAAATACGGAACGTTCAGTACTGTTTACGCGCAAAACTTATTATGACATAAAAAAGATGTCATACTCATCACAAATGACCAGATTCAATAATGCACATAAGACATAATATAAAGTTGAATATTTTATTACTATGGAAATACAATGATTAACAAATACGACTGATAAAACACGAGTAAACAAATAAATTTTCCTAATATTTAAATTATGTAATCATGTATTATCATAAAAGCGTATACGTTTCTGATTAAAATTTTATTGTACTTGGAATAGAAAATCAATAAGAATGATAATGAACATTCGGAAAATAGCTTCTTTGTTAGTTTTTAATATATATTTTTTTGAAAAATGCGTTGGGGAAAAATTAAAAACAAATTTCGAAGAATTGTTCAACACAATGTTGCCAACTATAGCAACATAACTGTTGATGTTTATATATTATTGTTATATACTGCGTTAATAAAGATTAATTTTAAATAAACTTTTTATTTATAGGAATGATATATTATTTAATATAATTTAATATATTCTGCTTAATGCACTCTTTAATTTTAAATAGATAATTACATATTTTGCAGTGTTTCATACACATTAAAATTGTTGACATGTGGATGTAACCTATCAGAAAATAATTAAATTATAGTGTATTTTTATTATGGTTTATTGACTAATCTTTGTACGTAAACTATTGAAAGAAGTATTTTATTTTCATTTCGAGCTAGTATCTATGGTTTCCATTGTAGGTATTTTTAGTTATATTCTGTGACATATTCGCTAGTTATTTTTCTTTGTTTTAGATATTGACCTACGGATGTACCATCTTAGTGCATCTTGTTTAAAAACTGCATTGAAACTTGATTAATAGTATCGGCACTTCGCAAAATGGTGTCGTTGAAACAATGAATATTTATGGTGATTTTTTTATGCAATTCGCTGGTATCAAGAACGAAGTGTTGCTGTCGCCCCCTGACAATGAAACGCGTATAAAAATCGACAACCCATCACCGGAAATAACGTATTTAGAAGATATAAATAAATATTTTAACCCTGCATGCCGGCCAAAACTTGAAGAATTCCATAAAAAAGCATTGTCATGTCAACATGTTTGTCCAACTAGTATAAACGCACTAAACAAACACCCTGAATTTTCTGAAGCTGTACCCTACATTGAGCAAGTATCAAAAAAAGTTCAGATCAATAATGAACTGACCAATTGTTTAGTTTGTACCAGTAGTACCAACAATAACAATAGCCCATCTGCTTTTAAATATATAAATGATCACATGTTGATACATTCAGATAAACGTCCGCATTGTTGCACAATTTGTAGCAAAGGATTCACGAGTAAGAGCCACCTGAATCGTCATATGTTGATACATATTGGTGAAAAGTCGCACAAATGCACGATTTGCAATCGTGGATTTATCGAAAAGTGCAAACTTGATCGCCATATGTTAATACATATCGGCGAGAAATCACATAAATGTCTTATTTGTAATCGGGGATTTATTGAGAAAAGCAAACTCACTCGGCACATGTTAATACACATGGACGAAAAATCTCATAAATGTGCTATATGCAATCGAGGCTTCACTGAAAAGTCGAAATTAACCCGTCATATGTTGATACACGATGGGATTCGATCGCATAAATGCTTCATATGCAATCGCGGGTTCACGGAAAAAAGTCACTTAAACCGTCATATGTTAATCCACATTGGTGATAAGTCACATAAATGTACGATTTGTGATCGGGGGTTTATCGAAAAAAGTAAATTAACCCGTCACATGTTGATCCATACCGGAGTAAGATCACACAAATGCTTCATTTGTGATCGGGGATTCATTGAAAAAAGCCACCTAAATCGACATATGCTTATACACCGTGGTGTCCGATCACACAAATGTACGATTTGTAATCGGGGTTTTACCGAAAAGAGTAAATTAAATCGACATATGTTAATTCACATCGGTGAAAAAAATCACAAATGCGCAATTTGCAACCGGGCTTTCACCGAGAAAAACAAACTAAACCGTCACATGCTTATACACATCGGTGAAAAGGCACACAAATGCGAGATCTGCAATCGCGCGTTCACAGAAAAGAATAAACTCAACCGGCATATGTTGATTCATATCGGTGAGAAAACGCATAAGTGCTCGATATGCAGTCGGGGATTTAACGAGAAAAATAAATTGAATAAACACATGCTTATACATCGATGTGTACGAACGAATGAATGTGAAATGTATGAGAAATCATAAACATTTAACTAGACAAAAGTGACAGTTGATTAAAGATGGCGGAATTTCACTACTGCACATTTTAGAAACATCGCTACATGCCTACCAATAAATCAACTGAGAGTTTATTAGAAAAATACAGTATTATTGTGTACTAGAGTGTATAAAATGTACACTATAACAGCACGAAGACTAATATTGTTAGCTCCAAAGAATTCAAAATGGCTATTGTTCGATTTTGAAGCTAACTTCAAAGATATATACGCAACTCATTTATAGAAGACATATATTCTCTTATAAATCGAGCATAGGCACTAAACTTGAATTTTCAAAAATATTGACCATATAAATAAACCTAAACAACAATTTATATAAATTTAATTCATAGACTGTACATTTTATGTTTAATGTATAATCACAATAGGTGCGATAAAATAAACACACACACATATATATATATATATATATATATATATATATATATATATATATATATATATATATATATATATATATATATATATATATATATATATATATATATATATATATATATATATATATATATATATATATATATATATATATATATATATATATATATATATATATATATGTGTGTGTGATACGTACAGTCAAGAAATGTTAAATATATATATATATATATATATATATATATATATATATATATATATATATATATATATATATATATATAAATATATACTTGAAATTGTTGTAAAATATTTATATGTTCTACTTTGTATTGTGCCACATTAGCTTAAATTGTTTAGTTAGATTTTATATATTATAAGTCACTTCGTGAACAATAAAGTTTGTAGTTAAGAAAACACTATTAAAAGAGAAATTATGCACTGTTGACTACTATAAGTGAAACTTTTTAGCTTTGTCTGAATTTTTATCAGTTTACGCAACAAAAATAATAAGCGGGACCATTTGGAACTGCTATTGAGTGTAATAGTATTTTTATAAAACAAGACAATATTGTATCACTATTTACCTATAGTATTATTAACTTAACATATATCTACACGTACTACAACTATTTCAACTAGCTTTTTATTTAATTAAGTACAATTTGTTTTGAAGTACTGCCAATATAAATCCAAAGCCTAAATTATTACACCATTATGACGTTTTGCGCAATAGATGCAGTTAGGTTATGCGTATTAGGGTATACTAATATTTGAAAAAAAAATATATTTTATACCTACAATTTGAGTCCATTTATTTCATAAATAAAACTAAAATGGCTAAATTACTTTAAGAATAAAATCCTATAGCTCGTCACACGATGTAATAATTATAGTATGATTATGTAACCCTACAATGAGAATGTATGCGCGTCTAATCAAGTTAGGTTTACATAATTATATTAATTATTAATTCATTAAGACAGAGCATTACTGATATATTCCAACATTCATAGAATTAAAAAAAGCTTTAGTTTCTAAAGAAACTAATGGCGTCTTGTATTTTAATGAGAAAACAAATAAATTACTGGAATCTATTTAATTTATATAAATTAAAATCGCAATTTATTTGTATCTAATTTAATGTGTGTGCAATTTTAATTTAAAATATATTTATATATTCAACCTACTCAAATACTATAATTCAAAGTCCATGCTTTTTAGAAATAGTGCCTTAAAATTCACAAATATGTTCTCTATTTGACTTCATGCAACATAATTTTGTATATAATACAAAATTATACTTCCTCTATAATATATAAGTTTCTGTATCAAAATATATGTAATAAATATTAATTGTCAAGAGATTTTTTTTTTATGTATAGCATTTTAATAACATATTGTCTTTATTTTAGTCAAATAGCGAAATTCAGCTAAAAGCTGGTTATAATCATTCGCCAGTAAATATTTTTCTGTATTGTATTATACATTTTGGTCGTGCACACAAAATTTAATCGTAAACAAGAATGTTTGGATAAGATAAGTGATAAATGTATTCTCCACTGGAACAAGTCGTCTGGAAATTATTTATAATCATAAAATAAATATACTTCTAAACGGATCTAAAAGTATTACGTTACTTAAATTTGATATGAAATTTCATGTTTAACAATACATATGTATCATGTAACAAATCAATGTATTATATTTTTATTTGCAAACCAATAAATTGATACACAAATAAAAACGTAGAACGATTTCCCTTGCACGCGTTGATTTAAAATGTATATAGGCTTGCATCGCATACTAATTTTGAGCGCGAAATAAAAAAAACTGACTATTCTAACGGTACATAAGTATCGGGTTCATTAAATCAATTTTGTTTTGGGGTTCAGCAAAATTACTGTGTACTTCGAATAGGTATTGGAAATTTTGCATCCAAGGCCAAATCAATTACATCTTGGGATGGTACAGGTTTTTTCTAAACTGATTTCCAGTGATCTCCCGTCAGCATAACGATGTTAAAAGTGTCGGGGTTCAAGTCAGTCATGATTCAGATGTGCTATCAACAATTAATTCACTCTTAAACTACTCAAAATCAGTTCAGTTTCAACAATCAAATCTGTTTATAATTTGAAATTGCTCTAATTTAAGTGCGTGTTGCTTGGATTTAAATATATGAAAAATTAGTTGTATTTAAGCGGTAAGTTGAGTACCAATTTACATTTTAGGATATGAAACACAAGTTTATTACTATTATTTTATTATATTGTTAATTAACGTCCATATAGTTCAAAATAGTGCAATGCTGTCTGCATTTATGGGTTTTAAAAAATTACTCTAGTAGAAATTTGTATTCGCGTATGTTTTTTTATATATACTAATTATTAAATGAAAGTAGAAAAATAGTAACGTATGATTATTTAAATATAAATAATACGGAATGTTGTATAGGTAATACATTAGAAAAAATGAAGCTCATATTACAAACAGTTGATCAATTTAGTAATGAATATGAGTAGTTAAAAATTGTTTATGCTGTAATTGTAATAGTAAAGTGTATTTGGTTTGTTGTATTCCGGTATATAATGAACTCTACAAACAGAGGCGTAGTATATAACAAATATAACTAGTACATTTTGAAATTGATGAAAATACTCAGATATATCTGCACGGTGTTCCCCAATTTGATATACTCATTGCTACGTTACCTCAAATGTTTATTTATTCTACTTTACAACCGCGCAATTGACTCAGCGCATGCGTAGTCTTACATTTTATAAGTTACCGTATAATAGTAATTTACCGAAATTTTAAATGAAGTAAATTATGATTTAGACATCTTCTAATATCTCAAATTTAAAAATAGATTATTAGACACGCTTTATTAAATGATTAATTAATAAAAGCAACGCACTATAAAGAACGATATATTGTCTGGAAATGAACATTCTATTTTGTACAACTTAACGCACGCCAATGATGCGTTATGTGTCAGCATTACTGTCTAAGATTGATCATGTTTTACTAGACACAATCGACAAAATCTTAGTATAAGGTGCTATTCCAGAACCGAAACTTCGGACTCGATAAAATTACCAACAAATTTGATTTTTCTGTTTTGTGCGCTAGTATTTATCAGAGTAAGTTTAAAAAAATTAATATAAGAATGAGCGCTAGTTTATATTACATACAACGTTTCGTATAGATTTAAATATTATTTTTATATGCTTTAAAGTTTGTGTAGTTTAATTTATTTTATCAATGGCGTCGACACCTATCCTGATGACGAAATGATTGATATCTAGTGTTTTATAGACTTCACTAGACTTACTAAGTGATTCGTTAAGTTTTCCAATACACTCATTGGTCGCGTTTTGAAAAACTCAGCTCTATCAACTGGTTCGTAACAACGATTTCTATTTATGTGGGGAAATATACTAAATAAAATTATTTACAAAGACTTCAAATCGAAAATATAGGCAACCCAACTTAATTGCGAAGTTAGGTGGTTATATTATTAATAATTTGTGGTCCATAGGATTCATTGCGTGTAAAATATTACGGAATAAATTTGACAAATTTTAACAGTCACTCACTAATAACAATGATAATAAAAGTCGAACAAGGGCATATGTATTCATTTGATTATTATAGTTGTAGTATTTTTTATTTATCAATGTGCTTAGTAATTATCTACTTTACCGACATACTTCATAATTTTCGAAACCTATTAAAACAAAATTAATAATTTCATACTATTCTTCTATTAAGACCATCTTACTCACTCTTAAAGTGTGCCTCGTGACGTCACTATCATGTTATTTTGACCTCAGTGACGTATAACCATAATATTTTCATTAAAATTAGCTTATGTTTACTGGAGGAAGAAATAAGTTAGATTTTTAAAAAAGAGGCTAAGAAGAAATGATTTGTAAGTATAAATAAAATTTATTGGGTATTGTTTAATTATGTATGGTAATTTATTTAAAATAATATATTGGGCGTTATGACGACATAGGTTTATTCTGAAAACTATAATCACACCAATAATTAACTATTGTTTGTTTTTTATGTTAAAATGTATATACAACATAAAAAGTAATTATATTTTAAATTTATTTGAACAAGTCTGCATTTAGCTATAATATATATATTTGGTTTTATAAAAAATAATTCTTAGTCATTAAATGTATGCATATTGTTGTAAGGCATTGTGTTGATTACATAATTAGATAATCGTTGTGATGTTGTTAAAAGCACTTATGTAGGTATAGTATATATAGTATAAAACATAATTGTGAGAAATATGTAATTCTTAGTGTAGCCATGTAAATTTACAATTAAAATAATTACTAATAATTATTTACACCTTGTTTTTTTTTACAGAAACTTTATTCTTGCAAATAAAATGACTATAACTTCATTTAATATCGAGAATTCTACTTTGGGACGTCAACAAAGGTAAAATCTTAAATATATCTGTATCTTATATAGAAATTTTATAATACTATAATAAGCACATGAAAAAAATGTGATACTTCTTTTTTGCCACGAAAATTTTGTACTTTTCCCACTCATCGCGATTTATCATACTGAGCATGTGCAAATTTAAGCATCATCTACGTGCGATGTTCTGTACTAATGCTCCTATTGATTTTGTGGATATGTGAAAATGTTGCGCGTTGCTATTTATTTATTGTTATTAAATGAATGAATGTAATTATTTAGTTAAATAGAATTATAAAGAAATGTGATATGGTTGACCTGCGACATTCAACGCACAAACCGAAACCATCGCGGTACACGAATGGTTTGTTTAAACGGAGTAAACGAAAACAAAAATTAACTTTAAAGAAAAAACAAGAAAAGTCCGTAACAAATACAAGCCTACCTGTTAGTAAATTGTAAGTGATCATGATTTTTACCGGTAAATTGTATAACATTAGCAACAGAGTTTGCCAAAATGTTTGCTACAGCCATCGCAGAATATACTGGTAAATTAAAATTGTTTTAAAACAGCATGTTTCCTACTAAAAAACCTAATCGACGTCTTATCAACAAAACTTGAATAAAAATAATATTAAATTTCAAATAGTCTTCGTATTTATATGAAATTACAAGTGTTAAAAAATACACTGCTGAACTATGACGACCTTCGACAAAAAATAATAATAATGTTCTTAATTAAAGAATTTTGCACGGCTCTCATTAATTTAAAGATAAAGATCTTTTAAAAAAAAATTAATTGCCTAAATTGTGAATTAATAATGTAGTCACAAATCATCAAAAAATGTATAATACATTTTTAATATTGTTTCTTTTAGTTGTAGATCACGATTTAGTAAAAAATGCATCTTCCTAGTAATTTTGGTGGTTATAATAGTCATCGGTCTCGTCATGGCTCTATTGAATGGAGTAATTTACGCTGGACCGGAAACGGATGTACTAATACCACCAAATCCCGAAGTTCCGCTTCCGCTGTCATACTCTAAATTGCATGTTTTTAAAAAAGCTGCAGTTTGTTCAGATGCTGCGCCTTGCTCAAAAATTGGCAGGTAAATCTAACTTTATTTATAATAATTAAATAACTAACTAAATATTTGCACAAAATGCAACTAACTACATTATAAATCTGTATTGTGTGACATATAATATACATGTATCCGGTATTAGGCAACTGCTTAACCACAACTGCATTGCGCGAAATATTCTGCAACTATTTTCACAGTTGTGTAGAGTAAGTATTACAACACATACTTCATTCGTACTAAATATAAAATATCTATTTTACATTGAAATACTTTGGCAAACGTTTTTCGGAAGGTTGAATGACATTTATGTTTAGACACATAATAAAATCAATCACATATTGAATATAAATTGATTTATTAATCCAATTAATTATATCTCGTTATAAGAGGAAATATTACAGCTAGATAAACTAGTTTAGTTTATTATAGATTTTAGAACACACGCAGACTTGTTTCTTATTTATATAGTAGTTTTCTAAAAATATTGTCAAGTGGTGCAACTCGAACTAATAAGATTGTAGTACGGAAAATTTCCGTCTTTCGAACTCGGTCACTCACATGTATCTGTGATCAAATCTCTGATAAAGACACGGTATATGTGAAAGGAATAACGAATCCCGTAATATTTAATAAGATCAAATTAGATTCGGAACCATATGTTTCATATTCGGTTGTTATGCATTATTTGGTGTAGTAGTACTGAATTGGTGGCAGCCATTTTTGTATGAAGTGATTAATAATTTACTATGTCAGCAAACTGATTTTTTTTTGTAATAAAGGCTATAATTATGAAAATGAATTAATTTGCATTTAAATACTAGTTTCCGGAACGCAGTTTCAGCGTTTTTGAATAAAATTGTGCTATATACATTTTTTAATCGTTTGAACTCAATGGAATATTTTTACTTCCACGTATTCAATGTTTTGATATATAATTAATAAAAAAATTCAAAGTAAATAAACAAATATAACATATCTTTAGTACAAACATCAGAGATATTTTATCAAAAATTAAAACAAATTTGACTTAAGTAGCTCTTTAGATAAAAACTAAAAAAAATGACAAATCGACCAAATTTTGATGTAAACAACTTATTTATATTTGTCAACATATAGATTTTACTTCTGAATAAAACGTAATCAAATGTGCTGACTATACTTTACTATATTTACAGCAATTTACTAATTTTTTGCCATTACCATTTGCAATATATTTAATAATAATACATCAGCGTTTGTTGTTATCTATGACTTTAGTTTGACTATGCAAATATTATGGAAATAAATATTTTTTTGTCTCATAAACCGGTCTGACTCATGCTAGACTTCCTTATGTCAAAAATATCAACTATATAAAATACTATATTGTTCTATTTTTCGTTAGGAAGAATTAATTTTATCTATTCGATTGTTTATCTATTTATAATGAGCTTAATAATATTCCAGAAAAAATCATTCCATAAAACCCAAAACAATCAATCAACTCTCATACCTTTCACCTGTACAAGCTTTACAAAGAACAAATTACTAATCACGAGATAAAACATGTTTATTCAAAACATCACGTGATCTAAACAATGAATGTATTGTATACGTTAGAAATGCTCGTATTTCTAAGTGATACATCGTTTGAAATGAATAAAACCTTATACAAAAGCTTCAAGATAGCTTAGGTGCATCTGCATTGATTAAAATATCATAATATTTCCAATTACATACGTTACAAAACACTTATCCATCCATATCTTGTGTTATTCACCGATTAACTTATCCTTGAGAATTATTTATAAACATCGCAAGTGTTCTTTTCTAACCAATTAAAACTAAGCAAACTAGTGCGCATGCGCTATTGCCACCATTATATATACGTGCATCGCGTTTATTTTCAAACAAGTTACAAAGAAATCTTCCAATTGAAAACATCTCAAGAGTTATTTGTGTTACCAAACAAAATATATAAAACCAACATGTCTGAAAGTCATTTTGATGAATACGAACATTACAACTTCGACCACGACAAACATATGTATTCCGGTAACAGTGGTAAACAACGATCGAAGAAGGAATCCAGTGAGCACACCAACCATTTCGATCCCAGTGGACATTCCAGAAAAATCATCACCAAACTAGTGAACACGGAACATAACAAAAAAACCGAAGTGAAATCGAAGAACTAGCACGCCTCATTTGTGCTTCGTAATGATTGGACGTTTAATTTTTCTCGCACGGTTCAACGATTTAATTGCTAAAGACTTATTTAATTGTGTGCATTAAACCTGCCATTTTGGGTACACTCGAGCTAGATTGAAAACCGAACGAGACGTCTTTATATCCAGATGATAATAAGGCACTGATTGTTCGGTTTTCTGTTTGGCTGAGTGTACAACTCAGCTGTGAAACGCCACGTTGAAGGTTGCATACATTTCCAATTCTAACACCTTTTGTACCCATTTAGCAATATGTCATTTTCTATTGTGATTTTACATCGAAATAATAATTCTATGTATGGCTTTAATTATAAGAATTCAAATGTATGAATGCTGATAAAATGTAATATTTATTCGTATTATAAAATAAATATGAAAATAAATAATTTATAATAAACACACACCTGTATATTTTTTAACCGCTTTCCCGATTTCTGTTTGTTGATCAACAAATCAATGACGCATTCAATATTTTTGTTTTGCACATGCGACATTTGAATTCGCTTATATTTCAAGGTTATACATACTTTCACAAGGTTAACACATGATAGAATCATTACCTCATAAACTTTGATTGAATTACTTTTTTTACTCTATAACATTAGTTTTATATATTGTACCATGTAGATGACATTGCTCAGACATGTCATGGACGGGACAGATTATTTAATTTTGTCAAAGGGCACAGACGCTTGTCTCAAAATAGATTTTCTAGGACAAAAAAAGGAAAATAATTTAATCGCTTTCAATACCTAATATTTCGAGTTGTTTTGATCTGCTTATAAAGATAATAATTAATATGATATGTTTACAAATCGTAAATTATGTGATTAAAACAACATGGAATTTATAATGATAATTTATTTATTGTTTGTTATAATAAATAAATATTTTGCATTGTTTATAAGTTTTTTTGATAAAATATGAACAATACTAAATTAAATGAGTCACTTCAAAGATAATAACTTCATTGTTATTTATAATTAGTTATGGTTATTTTGCATTTACATATATGGATAAAAACCTATAAATTAATATTAATTTCCATTTTTTTTTTACAAAATCAATGAACTGATTTAATTATTCTTATAATTCAGAGATTTCATATAATTATCATTATTAATCGAGTCATCTAATGAATTTAAAAAACTTCATTGTTTGGTGAATCGCATGTTTTAGATTTCGCAATATAATTAAAATTGTTTTTATCATTACATTAATTATAATTTAGATATGAATTATAAAAAAATATATTTCGTAGAAATATACTGGTGCAAAATGGTTCCGCTGTTGACGCAGCGATTGCTACAATGTTTTGCAATGGCATTCTTAACATGCAGAGCATGGGGCTTGGAGGAGGATTTCTCATGACCATTTACACGCGAGAAGACAAAAAATCTATTACGTTAAATGCCCGTGAAACAGCGCCTATAAATGCTACCCCAACTATGTTTGATGAAGACAAAGAAAAAGCAAAGAAAGGTACAAATATGCAGACTTAATAAAATAGTAATTATTGCGCTATAAAAAAATGGTACAACTTAGACTTTTCGGCATAATTTTCACAAAAACGGCTCAATTAAATGAAAATTAATATACATAACACAAATGTTATCTCTAAAAGGCAATAAATATATATAATCAATGTGAAATACATAAAAGATGCAACCATATAAATAAAATTTCAATATTTATTACGTTAAACAAAATAAGTATTACTTTTTGGCAGTAAATAAGGTTTAAGATTTGGTATATGTATATAATATAATATAATATTCATTTTCTAGAAATTATAACATTATTTATAAAGTAAAAATTATAGCAAATATGCATTACTTTTAAAATGCGATGAATTGTTTTAAATTCAAATTTATTAAAATATTACGAAACAAGAACCAGCATTTTAAATATGTATATGAAATTAGTATTTTAATTTTGCATACAATTGACCTAAATGTGACTTTTTGGCTAATCTATAGATAACTACTTGTTAAAAAGTCAAATCTGTATACAAATAAGATACATATATCGTGTTTGTATACAGATATAACATTTATAGGTAGCAGATTAATTAAAAATAGAAACAACTTATTTACTGAAGAAAGTATTTGTATATTATTATTTACTTTCTAATTAATTGACATTTAAAATGAAATCGATAACATATGAATTTGTTTTCGAATTTTGAACCATTATTGTTATTTTTCATTATATTATCAGCTAAGAATATATGCAAAACAAACAGAAATAAGTTTCATAAAACCTTTAAATATTTAGGTCCACTAGCTGCTGGAGTACCTGGAGAACTTAGAGGATATTGGTCCGCGTATAAAAGATATGGAAAACTGCCATGGAAAGACTTAATTCAACCTTCAATTGACCTTTGCGAAAAAGGATATAACATGAGCAAAGCTCAATATGATGCTCTGACCATAAATTATTTAGTGGTGAAAGATCCGTTATTGAGGTAAACAAATAATCTTCATTTACAAAATAAAAATCATGTCAGTACATTTATAGAGAATTATTCATGGAAGATGGACAATTTAAAAAGGGAGGTAGCGAAATTAAACCTACAGTATATTGTGAAACATTACGGATAATTGCCGAAAAAGGAGGTGATGATTTATATAATGGAACATTGGCTGATGTTTTTGTTAAAGATATTAGCGAATTGGGGGGGATTATTACAAAAGAAGATTTAGAACAATATCAGTGAGTTTACAAATATAAAAATATATATTTAAGTATATAAAATCGATTTGTATTTTGTTTTTAAGGCCAGTATGGGGAGAAGCAATATCAGCCGAAATTAATAATTATACATTATATTCGGTTCCTCCTCCCGGAAGTGGGGTGTTATTAGGATTTATTTTAAATGTTTTAAAAGGATTCGATTTTACAAGTGATAGTATAAATGGCATTAATAATACAATATTAACCTATCATACGATTATAGAAACATTTAAATACGCTTATGCTAAAAGAACCGAACTTGGTGATACTGCTTTTAATAATTTGACAGAGGTATTTTAAAACACGCTTCTTAGATAGGAAACCTGTATTGATATGTTTTTCGTTTTAGCTTTTAAATAATTTAACATCAGATAAATATGCAGCTTCAATTCGGGAAAAAATCGAACTAAATCGAACTTATGATGAACCTAAACATTATGGTGCTGTCTTTTATAGCCATTCAGACCATGGTACAGCACATATTTCTGTTTTAGCTCCGAACGGAGATGCTGTTTCAGTTACAAGTACAGTTAATTTATAGTAAGTATTCAAACTATCACAAAAGTATTAAATTTCCTCAAAATGCTTAATAATTTTATAAATTATGGTAATTTTCGTGATTAAAATACTTAATACTAAACTAGAACATAATTTATTTAAAGTTTTGGAGCTGGCGTTACATCAAAACAAACAGGCATCTTATTAAACAGTGGCATGGATGATTTTTCATCCAAGTTTTTGAATTATTTCGGATTGCCTGGTTCGCCAGCTAATAGCATAGAACCAGGAAAAAGATCTTTATCCTCCATGACTCCATCAATCATTGTAGATCATAATGGCGATGTCAAAATGGTTATAGGTGCTGCGGGTGGAACAAAAATTACCACAGCCATAGCGATGGTAAAATAGTTATAGTTTTAAACTTTAAATCGCATTAAATTTCATTTATTTAGGTGATAATGCGGGCGTTATGGTTCAACCAAACTATAAAAGAAGCTGTAGATGCGCCTAGAATTCACCATCAAGTAATACCAATGGAGATTACATATGAATATGGTGTTTTACAAGTTAGTTAACGAAAAATACTTAAATTATTATTACTATATATTTTTTAATTCGTAGCAAATTATTGATGGCTTAGAAGCTTTAGGACATAAAACCGTAAGGTACCGTGATCGTGGATCAATAATTTGTGCAATGATCAGACTGGGAGAATCGATCTACGCTAATTCTGATTTCCGAAAAGGAGGCGATGTTTTTGGGATAGATTGAAAACTATTAAGTTTTTATTTTACTAATATTATCAAAAGTATTATATTTATTGTGTAAATATTTTATTTTATCAAATGTTGCGCATATTGAATCGAAAATAAATTTAATTCGTTATTAACTTTTATTTATTTATTTTTTAAATACTCTTAACATTTTTTGAAAATACTACCACATCCTACTTCTAGCGCGAGCGGCAGCACCAATCAAGAACATAAAGAATACATTTTTGCACAAAAACACAAAAAGTATTTTTACGAAATGAATATTATTTGCATAATATTTAGTAGTGCATTGCATTATATAAATACAATATGTTCTGCTTCACATAGGGGCCTGACATATTTTTATAAAATACATTAGTCCTTACGAAAACACGCCACTGGTTATAAATGGAATAGAAATCAATGAACGTTGGAATGAAGTTTTGGCGAAAATTCGAAATGAATATTTCTTCCTGAGTTCATTGATTGTTATGCTTTAAGTACTTCAAAATATTCTTTTTAAAAGCTGTAATAATGTTTTATCCTCAATTTTCATTGAAAATCAGTAAAAAGCCGCATTTTTTAAATACTTCATTCCAACTTTCATTACTTGATACCATGTGCTTAGTTGTCAAAATAATGTAGATAAAACAAATGAATAATTATTAAACAATATAATAATTTATTATAATTTTCCAACGATTACCGACTATTATTTATCAAAAATAATTATTGACAAGGTGTGTTTCATTATTAATAAATATATTAAAAATAAGGTTACATTCTTATATACAAGTTTTAAGTTTAGCGAAAATGCAGGCTCCTTGTAATGAAATAATTGACGATATAGAGGATTTAATATCATCTCAAGATATAACACCAAAAGAACGCTATAGTAGTCGCAAGAATGTAAAAATACGAGCGAAAAAGAAGCAAACTAATGAACTACCGGAAGTTGAGAAATCGGCGATAAGTAATATACCGGGTACCCAAATAATATATGTTAAAACCTGGGGATGTGCCCATAATAGCTCAGATTCGGAATATATGGCTGGACAACTAGCCGCTTATGGATATTCTTTGACCCAAGATAAAGAAAAAGCTGATTTATGGTTGTTAAATAGTTGCACAGTAAAAAATCCAGCTGAAGATCATTTCAGGTAATTAAATGTGTATGTTACACTGGTAGTTCATTGAAAATAAAAGTAGAGGAAGTTATATAATTTAAATATTTATTTAAAAAATTACAAGATAATAAAAACTATAATTCTTAAACTTTAGAAAATAAATTTTGTTGTACTTGATAAAATAATATAATTTTTTTTGTTTAGAAATGAAATAGAATCGGCTAAAAAACAAGGAAAATATGTAGTATTGGCTGGTTGCGTACCTCAAGGGGCACCAAAATCTACATTCGTGCAAGGATTGAGTGTGATCGGGGTACAACAAATAGACCGAGTTGTAGAAGTAGTGGAAGAAACTCTAAAAGGTAATACCGTGCGACTATTCGGTACGAAAAAGGCGAATGGAAAGAAAACGGGGGGTGCATCATTGCTGTTGCCTAAAGTACGCAGAAATCCATTGATTGAGATAATCGCCATAAATACAGGATGTTTGAATCAATGCACTTACTGTAAAACGAAGCATGCAAGAGGTGACTTGGGGAGTTATCCTCCAGAAGAAATTATTGCTAGGGCCAAACAGGCGTTTCAGGAAGGGGTTGTTGAAATTTGGCTGACTTCAGAAGATACTGGTGAGTTAATATATTAACGGGAACGCTGCAAATATATATTTGGAAAGTTAAAAATAAAATCGTTTATTCTTTTAAACAGGAACGTATGGGAGAGACATCGGGACATCATTACCCGAATTACTCTGGAAACTTGTTGAAGAGATACCAGAAGGTTGTCGTCTTCGACTAGGAATGACAAATCCTCCATATATCTTAGAACATTTAGAAGAAATTGCGAAAATAATGAGTCATCCTAGGGTTTATAGTTTTCTTCACGTCCCTGTGCAATCAGGAAGTGATAGCGTACTAGCTGAAATGAAACGCGAATATTGTTGCGAAGATTTCCAGCAAGTTGTGGACTTCTTACAACGCAAGTAAGTTTATTATAAACCTCAATTCTAAGAATATCACAACTTACTATTTATATTTAGAATCCCAGGCATGACAATAGCCACAGATATAATTTGTGGCTTTCCTACCGAAACGGAGAATGATTTCAAAGAAACTCTATCACTTTGTGCCGTTTACAAATTCCCAAGTTTATTTATCAACCAATATTATCCGCGACCAGGTACTCCGGCCGCGCTTATGCCTCGAATCCCAGCGCACGAAGTCAAACACCGCACAAAACAATTAACAGATCTTTTCAACTCGTACCAACCGTACGATCATAAAACCGGCGAAATACAAGAAGTTCTTGTGACTGAGATATCGCACGATACAAAATACTATGTTGGGCATAATAAATTTTACGAACAAGTACTAGTACCTATGGATAAAGATTATATGGGCAAATTGGTCAAAGTGAAGATTGTTAGTGCTGGAAAGTTTTCTATGATTAGTAAACCCATGGATAAGGTTGTTGCACCTGGATTATCTAAACCTTTACCAGCTGGGCAAATTTCTGGAGTTGAATTGATAGAAGAATCTAAATTACCGTATGCAATTGCAGCGATTATGATTGCGTTAATTTGTAGATTTATTTGGATCTTATTATAAAATTATATTTTGATGTTACAGTTGTAAAACTGTTTATAAACATTACTAATAAACTTAAATATTATTTATAACACGCAGTTTTTATTTTAACAACAATGACAAATTGGAGCATCCGTTTCATTTCTAATTATGATTACCTCAATCGTGATTAGATCAATATATTCACGAATAAAAAGTCAGGATTAAAATGGCGTGGTTAACTAAATCATTGTTAACTTTTGGGCATTTGTGAAATAAAATTAGAATTAAATTCTGCAACATATAAACTTTATTTTGTATTTTGCAATAATTATAAATATATGAATATATCATTGAAACCAAACATTTTCAGTACAGTTTTGCCTATAAGCTAACAGGCCATATTATGATTCAAATGCTTTTGAACTATTCAGTTTGAAATCCTATTGAAATGCACCTTTCAAACCAGATTTTGAAATAGTTAAGTCCCTGTATCATATAGAAATAATACTTTTTTTTTTCTAAAATCGAGATGGTAAAAATGTTATTAATTTATTCTAATTAAGATTTCTTTTTGAATAGTAAAAAATGAGAAAAGTATCTACACCACATTCGTTACTAGTCAAAACATAATTGATGACTGCAACGTTCAAACAAAAATGTAATAACTTGAAAAACAATTTAAGAAATGTGATATTTTAGTTTACCATCAATATAAATAAGAAATGACTAGTTCCAAAATAATAATATAAATAAGAGAGACTAGAGATAGACAATGCGTTGAAATTGAAAGAGTTCACCATACTCATAAAAAAATAACCCCTAAAACTGTATGTGTAAAAAAATGGTTTAAGCCGCTTTTGATTTATTATTTTAGGTCAAGAGGCTGTGGTTGGCCATTTTAAGTTTTTTTCCACATTTATAAATATTATACAGCAGTAAATCAGAAGCGGCTTCTTAAAATGTACGTGATTCCCAAAATCGTGCTCTACCTAATTATACTTTTAAGTTTAATATTTTTAATTGTTTAATTTAGTTTTTATTTATAAAATAATCAACGAAGGTTTAATAAATAGACAACTTAAGTGCTTAATACTATCAGAGGCGTATATATATTGGTGTGAAATGATTTAAAATTAGATTGTTTTACATTTTTATATTATGTTTGTGCCTCCGAAATTCTGAACCAAACGATAGTACATTCTAAAAGCTATAACTGCAACCATAAAAAATGTAAATATATTCGATATCGATTGAATAAAATGAGAAAAACAATTGAGAATATTCATAGAAAATTGCAAAAAACATTTTTAATATGGCTGTTTAGAGGTTTTATAGTAAATGAATTGTGATTGGTTGAAATTCTGTACCTGGATTAGTATTTGTGTTCTGTTTAGTTGAAACGATTTTGTGGCTTTTATTATTAGTTAAAATTCAAGTCTTGAGGATAAATGCGATGTGATTGGTTGAAATAAAATATACATGATTTGTATTCATGTTTTGAAATAAGTATTGACAATGTGGTCAATTGTAGCAAATAAAATCTTTAAACAACTATAATGAAAATGCATTTTTAGCATTCTTCGGACGGTTCTGTACCGAAATATCTATCGCCGAAGTTCCCAATACCGGGAAGGACGTAAAACTTATCATTTATTTCTGGGTCGACTGCCGTGGTAACAATACGAACACTAGGGAACGCATATGCAACAGAATGTACACCAGATTCAGCCATTAGTAACGATACTAGAAAGATATTACTTTCAGGTACGTCATGATCGAGCAGAACTCGAATTGCCATCATTGCAGCTGAACCTGTTGCAACGGTGGCATCCATTAGGATCACTTTATAATCTTTGATATCTCTTGGTAAGCGCAAATAATACAACTAGAATCATTTTTAAAATCAATTTAGATGATTGATTCATTGAATATAACTCAATCACTTACTTCTGGTTCACCGGTAGCGAAATTTGTTTGAATTAAAATTTTACCGATACGTATATCTTTGCAAACATCACAAACAGCTTGTTCCATAGTTTCACCAGCTCGCAAAATAGAAACACCACATATTTTTGAGCTGGAACTACGTTTTCCTACGCGCAAATTAATCGTGATTTAAATTTGTTACTACACCAAACAAATCTAATCTCACTTTCTCATAGTGGTTAAATTATTTTCGTAATTTAGGAACACTGACTGATTTTCAGTGTTACTAACTTATGAAAATATTTGTTATATCACCAAAGTAGATAGTGAGCATATGTGATTGAGAGTTTTACCTTGATAAGTAACTCCCTGAGGTGTTTCAATACTTATTTCACTAAATGGTAAGAGTGATAATGTATATTCAATCACAAGTCGAATCAGTCTTTTACTGTAAAAAATAAACTCATCGCGTGGTGTGTCCCTATTACGTATGAACGTATGCAGCCCGCGTATTTGAGGCGTTGTTGGGAGTAAATGGAAAGTATCTGGTAATGGCTGCCCTACGTATGAGTTCGCTAATTTTTCTCTTAATTTAAAACCTCGCTACAATTAAACATTTCTAGAAATATTATTTAATACTGAATTTTATATGTAATTTAATTTAATTAATAATAATATATATATATATATATATATATATATATATATTATATATATATATATATATATATATATATATATATATATATACGTATCATATTCGCGTATTAAGTATAAAAGCGTATAAAGTACTGTCTAAAAATCTATATACACTTTCTAATTCCTAACGTGGAGCTTATACATGTTTTCATTGTATTATTACATCTGTAGTATGTATGATTGTAATATTCGTATGTATCTCTTTTTAACCAGTAATCACTTGCGTACATCACAACTCTACCTATCTTTCTCTAATAAATATAATGCATACACAGGAAATTTATCAAATGATTTGTTTAAGAATTTCTATTCGCGCAAAAATCTACTCAATTACTAAATTGTATCGTTGCTATGCATTGTAGAATAGACTACAATATTATTATTGGACATTAATGTATTTTGATATTTAATACATTCTAATTGATTCAAAGATAACACCTGATATGCTATCCTGTGTTCTGATTGGTGTCTACTTACGTATGAACCGTAATTATATTATTGTAACGATTAAATAAATAAAAAGTGCATAAGTTTAATAATTTCATAAAAATCACTTACCAGTTGAAGTTGTGTATGGACATGTTGAACAACCAACTCAATCGCAACTTCATTGTCACCGCCACGTGGCACAATGATATCAGCGTATGCCATCCCCGGTGCAATATAATAATTAAACGATGGTTGTACCATGGTACAATACTGTTTGAGAACTCCTTCTAAATCGCGGCCACGTTGTGAAATATCTCGACGTAACCTTCGCACTAAACGCACATCAGCGTCAGTGTCTACGAAGATTTTCATATCGAGAATCTTAGCAACTTCGGGGTTGTAAAACGTGAGAATTCCTTCAAAAATAATCACGTTTGCACCGTACATTGTTTTCTAAATTATAACATTCATTAGTATTTCGATATATTTTGAACATTGAGTTTGATTTTTGCATGAACTTACAGTTCTTGATTCACGGCAATGTGTGACGAAATTATAGATGGGCACTTCGACTTTTCTACCTTCTTTCAGCCGGTGTAAGGTATGGATCAACAGTTCAAAATCGAACGCATCGGGATGATCGAAATTGTACTCGTTGCGTTCGGCCAAATCGTGTTGTTTCTCGTTCAGTACTTTGTAGAACGAGTCCATACTGAGTAAGGTTACCCATGGAACATTTAGGGATTCGATGATTTTTGCTGCTACGGTTGTTTTACCCGAAGCACTACCACCGCATATTCCTATATTCATTCAAAATTGAGTCAACCCATAATTTAAATACATTCAAAACTTTATATATATATATATATATATATATATATATATATATATATATATATATATATATATATATATATATATATATATGATGCACTAATCCTAGTGGCAATTATTTATATAAATTTAAGTAACTTGGCGAATTGATATGTATGTGCAATAAATAAAATTGTGGACATTCTAAGTAGATAAGTCACAATAACTTTGTTAAAAAATCAGATATGTTTTATTTCAAAATTATAATTATTTAAAATGAATTTATGGCTAACTTACCTATAACAAATGGTTCAACTTGTTGGCCAGCGCAGTTGTACCAAGGTGGCCGGCCTGCTGTGTAAATTGTGCGTGTGTGACTGTGTATAAAAGATTCTGAAGATGTTTTTTTGGACGATTGCGACATTGAGGTTGTTCTTTGCCGGCGAGGTCTCGGTGATTTCTGAGAACCTATAAAGAAAATATGAAATATAAAAAAATACAAAATGTAGGGCGTATGTTAACCTGTTGATTGTGGCCTGGGGCAGTATGGTACAGTTGTGGGTGATGCGGGAGTTGTATAAAAATCCCCGCTGCGGTCTTCATCGCCATCCATTGCGAGAACATCGTTAAAAACATCTGAATCACCTTGGAAATCAGCTCCATCGCTAAATACGAAAACAAAACAAACTTCTTGAGCTTGTTTATTTCAATATTAATTGGTTACACAAAACAAATGAATACATATTTATCTTTAATTATCTACTGAATGTGTTAATTTAATTACAACTAATGAAATAAAATTCATATATTTCAAACTAATATTTACTTGTTATTTACCTATATCCTTGACATTCGACACCCCTGATAAATGTTAAAGATTGTAAACAAAACGAAAATAAATAGGTTATGTTAACATATAAAAAAAGCAGTCATTCATTAAAAATCTAACTAATAATAAATTGAATACCGGTAATTAATGGTTCAATTAAAATGACACACACAATAGTAAATAGAATGAATGTGATAATACGCATATTGTAGTTCAGACGTACATGTGCACCATCGACCTTGCTAGTATACACTTTTCCATTATATTGCAGCTGTAGTTAATATTAGTAAATGTGTAAAATACAGTTTAATTAATTAGCACAATATTTCATTAGTGTTGTTATTCATTTATTTACCTATCGGAGCTGGCAGACGATGGTGGATCAAAATGAGCAATTTTCGCAGCCATTTTCAACCCTTTTGCAATTAAATGCGCATGTCACCGAATAAGAATTGGCACAAAAAATCTTAAACGCCACTTTTTCGCATTCATAAACAATGACACGTTTTATTTTTTATTGACATTACACAAAATGGAATGTAAGCGATAATAGATAAGCTCATTTTAAATCAGATTAAATTCAAAAGACCGGTTAAATTTGCAAAAAAAAACGATTTTAAATTGATCAAACTTAAATGTTAGTCTAGTGGTAACATTGATGCTTAGAAATAATATCATTTAAAATATAAGATACGTATTTCAAAGATTATTAATAGTACCGTAAAACAAAATTTATTTAGACCATTGCAAAAACAAAATTTGTTTAAATAACAAGATAAATTTAATAAAACGAAAAATTTTCTTGTTTGACCCAAATATATCTGCTTATAATAGAATTTAAGTTTGTGAATGCATATAATTTATATAAATTCCTCTAAAAGCCCATATTATTCTCAGGAACGTTTATTTCTTATATTTTTTTCGTAATTTGCATAATACAAGGATGATACAGTATTAGAGAAAGATTTGATTGTTAAAAGAAAAAACATAAAATAAATAACTACACCATTTAGAAATAGTGCAGAAAAAGCATGCAATTTATTTATAGAAATAGGTTTTGTATAATTTTTATAGTCATAAATAATAATAAACCAAAAAGAAATAATAAATATTAACAATAATTATAGTCTCAAAATTAACACATTTAACAAGTGCATATGATGACAGCGTTTACGTTGTCAAAGATATATTTTTAACGCACATCACACAATATTTTTGATTTAGAAAATCAATCTAGAAGCCTGTTCTTGGCTTTGAAATGGCATAGTGCAATCATTAATACAAAGAATGATCATAATCATATACATAGTCAAAGCTATGAAAGGTGTATCACAGAACTAGTTAATAATTTTTTGTTTAAGATTACACATCGAATTATATGTGAATAATACAAACAACATTTACTTATTTCATATAACAGCAGCTCCTAATAAAGATATATCTCAAAAATAGCGAGTAGATGAAGGCAAAAGAATACAAATTTGGGTGGCATTTTCGATATATCGATATTAAACAAGTAGGAAATTATTTTAAACTGCTGATTGAGAATTTCATATTATCATTTTCGTATCTATTTTACTAGTATTTTTATTTATATATAGGCAATGATAGAAAACTGTAAATAAATGATAAAAATATATAGATATTTTCGTACTACTGTGAATATAGCAGCAAATTGATAAAGTAGAAAAACTACATTTTTAAATTCTGGCTTCTTTCTATTTACCACTTGAGTCAATTTCAGAGTCTATTGAAGTAAATTCAGATCGACCATTTCACAATAAACGTGACCAAATTTATATGTATGATTACGGTTAATGCGAAATCTGCAGTAAGAATCTTGAGATAAGTCGGCTAAGAGTGGCTAATGTGGTGAATTGAAAACGGCCATATACCCCCTATTTTATTTTTTACTAATAAATAATTTTGTATTTATAGTTTTCTTACAGTTATATATATTTTTTTTTTCTTGATGAAAATGTTTTTAAATATCTAGTGAAATTTTCAATATTTAAATTTTTTTATTTAGGAATGTACTTTATAGTTATGCTTACACAAGTTGTGCACAACTCTCCAATATTCACAAGGAAGTCAAAGTAATATTTTCTTAAGTTGGGCACAATGTTTTCCCCTTTTATATATATGTATATGTGAGATTAGATTGTAATTTAAAAATTAGCGTTTCGAACCAAAGAAAATATTAACTGGCTTTCACAAAAGATGGTGATGTTGCGCGTGTGTCTCTTTAATGTTGTTAAAAATGTAAATATTTCTGAAAAAAAATCGATGTCACTCTACTTGTATTTATTGCACCTACGTAAAATGATAAAATAGTTTTGTGTCAGTTGCAAAGATTTTACAAACTTATTCATAAAATGTACAACTATCTTTGCAACTAGTTTTGCTTCAAACTTCAGACTGTTTTCTTCATTTAATATTGACGAAGAAAACAAGAAACGTGTAAAAATAATGTAATTAAAACTTGAAATTAAGCAATTTTTCTACGGTTTAAAATGCATTCTTCAGGATTCTTAAAAAATATATATTCACTATAAAATAATTAAAACTTAAGAGGAAATAATAAATATTCTAACGCAACGTAAGTACGTTGTGTTTCTAGTTCATAAAATTAATTGGACTAAAATTTGTTTCCATATTCTTTCAAAATGTGCAAGATGTGAAATGTTACTATGTGGCACTTATAAAAAAAATCCGAAAATTATAAAATGGCTGACATACGCCAATAAATTGTTTAAAAACTCAAAACAATGATAAGTACTATTATGCAGGATGATTTTAAATAAAGAAAATACTGATTTCAATGTCATATTTTCAATAGTATGAATAAAAGATATTTGAATCAAATAAAATGATGATTTTTTTATGCTCCAATACGTGATGAAATATAACAACCGTATTCTATAAATGGTAGAACACTTATGAAATAAAAGCTCGTACAATTTGTATTCGTTTGATTGAAATAAATGACGAACCGAAGCAATGGAGGCGCTACGCGCTACATCATTACTATCGGTATTTAATAAATTATCATGAAATTTCAATTAATTGTTGTGGATTACCCACAACATATTATATTTTAGTGATTATAACGTGATGTTACGAACGTAGTATAAAATTAAATATTTAGAATACGGTTGTAAATTTTATATAATAATTTTCCTTATTCAATGAATTGGTTATATGTAGACATTGGTTCATTTTTCTAAGTTATTCAGGTAGATTTTTAAACCTGCATTTTGACAGTAAAGTCAATGCATCACTATCCCAAAAACGTCGTAAAATATTATGAAGAAAATCACTGGTATTCTGACTGAATTATATTCCATATAGCGGCCATTTTGGATAGTGTGCTACAAAGACTTATACAGTACTTATTGGCTTTAATTTTTCGAAAGTTTTGTGTATCTTTGTTTTCTTTTATTTTAATGTAAAAGAGCCACAGAGTAAGGGGGCACATTTGGGGACATGGGAGAGCGGCGATTATGCTAATCGCTGCGAGTTTTAGTCCCAAGCCCCCCATGATGTCATACGTATTCCATGGGGTTGGAACGTTTGCCGCGGGAACGCATTTCCAGCATGCGTTCACACAACTTCTTCACCTCCGACAATATGAACACCGATGATGTTAAACTCACCAAGAACAACATATCTAACCCACAAAAACGATTATTTACTACTACATCACACACACACACACACACACTATTTTAAATCTGAATCAATAAATAATATTCAGATTTCAAATTACGTGTACATTAAACAACAAACACATTAGATTATTCCATAACATGCGACTTAAAATGATGGACTGATGATTTTCATTTTATATTGCCGTTCATAAATATTTAATGACGCATTCTTATATCTATTATCAAATATTTGTCCTACCTTTGCCAGTCAACGCTTCTGTTTGGAAAACATTCTGTAGAGGTGGAAAATAAACAACTAACAATTGCCCAAGCACCGACAGAGTAACAGCCAACAGGAACATACGATTCGAGAAGAAACCAATCGAGAAAATACTCTTCGTTGAAGATCGACACGATAATGCATTCCACATGTCGAAGAACACGAAACATGTGAATGTCATTGTTGTGTCACGTGGCGTTATACCATCTTCACTCATCTATAAATACAAATACAAACACGATCATATTGTTAATATTCGATAGCTTTAGAGTTCTGAATATATATATATATATATATATATATATATATATATATATATATATATATATATATATATATATATATATATGTACTTAGTCTATATATTTGTAGTGACTTACTTCTCTTTTGAAGACCCACAAAGTGCCAAGAATGATAACAAGTGCTGACATTAAAACATTTATTATCAACGATCTTGTTATCATTGGTTCTTTGGTGTCTCTTGGTTTTTGACGGACGACGTCACGACCTACTGGCTCTACACCTAAGCTTTGAGCTGGTGGTCCATCCATGATGATATTTATCCATAGAATCTTTAAAACATTTCAAAAAAGATATGATCCAAATGCAATTTATAAAGTTTTTTTAATATATATATATATATATATATATATATATATATATATATATATATGGTATATTTACCTGCATAGCATTTAGAGGGTTAGGAATACTCATTAGTGTAGCAAGTGCGATAAGGGACAGCGCTGCTATTGAGGTAGATAGTTGGAATCGGACAAAATTCCGTATGTTATAGAATATTCCTTTGCCTTCTTCAATTGCAGCACTACAAGATATATGAAGAGATGTAAAATGTAAAACAAAATGAAAGAATTTTCATGTGAAGTCATTTGTGTTGAGTCGTAAAATTAAAGAGTATTTTGGTCGACTTTTAAAAATATTTTACTTACATTATTGTATGAAAATCATCATCAACCAAGATCATATCAGCAGCTTCTTTGCAAACGTCTGTTCCATTTCGCCCCATCGCAATACCGATATCGGCTTTTTTCAGGGCTACGCCATCGTTAACACCATCACCCGTCATACCGACAATATGACCTGTGCGCTGTAGTGCCTTAACTATACTGAGTTTGTGCTTAGGAGTCACGCGATAGAATACTGTAGTCAGCGGTACGGCTTTGTCTAATTCAGCATCGTTCAACGAGTCTAACTGGTCACCCGATAACGTTTGGGCATGCAAAGTGTCTAAACCGATCATAGAAGCTAAGAAAAGAAACAAAAAGATTTATTTATTCTGTTATTTTCTATATTCGTGATTGACTTACCAATAGCAGTTGCAGTGTCAACCGAATCTCCAGTCACCATCTTAACTTGAACTCCAGATTGCAGTAACGTCGTTATAGATTCTCGTACAAAAGGTCTGGGCGGATCACAAATACCCACAATCCCCATAAACACTAACTCTTGCAATGAATACCCTTTAGCAAGCGCCACAACTCTTAACCCTTTCCGGCCGATCTCATGCGCTTCAGCCATGTATTCTTGCTCCTTCTTTGAGGTGAGCGGTTGCAGTGTGCCGTTAGTGGGATATTTAGTACATTTTGGTAATATTTTTTCGATAGCACCTTTTACGAAAAATACATCTGCTTTATCGTTACCGTATTTCGGGACACTTTTGACAGCCATCATTTTTTGCTCGGAACTGAACGGGTATTCTTGTAGTCGAACATAACGATCGTGGATATTGTACATGCCGTGTTTCATTGCTGCAGCTAAGAGGGCTCCTTCGGTGGGTTGACCAAGGAGCACCTCTTGGTTGATTACAGCGTTGTTACAAACGCAACCAATCTAAAGTTGTTTTCGTAAGATTAATACCGATTTCAAGTTTGTTTCTTGATATTAGAGTTATTAGTTTGTCAAAGTATGATCTAGTTTCCGCAATTAAAGTTAAGTTATAAGCTAATTATTTAAAGAAGAATTAAAAGTATATACAATAATCGTATAAGCTTGTTTATATATATATATATATATATATATATATATATATATATATATATATATATTATATATATATATATATAGTGCAACGCTGTAAGATATTGTAAACATATGGTAGTAATCACTGAAGGGTTAAAAATATAATTCATATCGCTGGCTAACCTCGAGTAAATTATAGATGCTTTCCCGTGCCTTGTCTGGGCTGTCGCATTTGTGCAATAATACTTGTCCGTGGTCATTATAGCCTGCACCGGTCAACTCGGCGAGATATCCATCAGCCGTAACCAGTACGGTGACAGTCATCTCATTCCGGGTAATTGTTCCAGTTTTGTCCGAACATATGACATTCACACAACCTAACGTCTCAACAGTTGGTAGTTTTTTAACGATTGCGTTTCGTTTCGCCATCCTCATTACACCAAGTGCTAATGTTACAGTTACCACGATTGGTAAACCTAACAAATAAAAACATTTATAAACATATGTCTAAATATATATAAATAATATAATTACCTTCTGGAATAGCAGCAACTGCTAAACTAACTCCAATAGTAAACATTTCCATGATTGGTTTCCCCTGTATCCAACCCAACAACATGATGAATCCAATAATGGCAAACGAATATAACGACAATTGTGCCCCCAAATTATCCATGGATCGTTGTAACGGTGTTTTTGGCGCTTCTTCTTCTAACATCATTTTAAACACAGATCCAAACTCGCTGTTACTACCCGTATTGACAACGACGCCCTTTATTTAAAACTCTATAATTATTTCTATCACAAACAATCGTTGATTCAAACTTACTTTGCCAGTACCGCATCGAACTAGGGTACCCATAAATGCGATGTTTGTGTTAGAGGAGTGTCCACCATTTGGCCGAAGAACTGGTGACGTGCTTTTCCGGGATGGTTCAGTTTCACCGGTGAAACTACTTTCGTCGATCGCCAGATCTACGGCTTCGAACAGCCGTAGATCTGCCGGGATACGATCGCCGATATTTAATAAAACTATATCGCCCGGGACAAGTTCTCTGGCTAGAAATGTGTCGAGGGAACCTTCGCGTATACTATAAAAGTAAACATGTTTATTTAATATAAATATCAGCTGTAATTGATGTTATGTTGTGTATTTACCAGTGACATTGTGGTGGTACTAATTTAGTTAGTTCTTGTAACGATTTTTCAGACCGGTATTCTTGCACGAATGCTACCGTCACAACAATAACAATAGCTACTGTTATGCTGACAGCATCATCAAATTGTTTCATACAAACTGAGACAAAAGCTGAACCAAGTAATAATAAGATGAGAGGATTTTGGAATTGCTCTAAATACTTTTTCCAAGGCGGATCTTCGTCCTTCACTGTTAATTCATTATATCTAGAAAATAGTTGATGTTTCACAATATTGTAAGGGGTCGTTTTGTATAGAGGGTTTTTATTTACCCGGCTAGCTGTCTTCTGTGATTTGCTTCGTCCCATCGCAAACCCTGCCGAACTTCGACCCGTAACCTGGATGCTACTTCTTCCGCACCTAGGCTGCTCGCCTCAGCCGTACTTAGCCACATTTTATCGTCGCATTCACCTCCTTCGTAACCCTATCAATTAAATATAGTACTTGTACTTTATATGTATGATTTATAAATTACAATATTGCGTATTCTAATTAAGTCAACATTACATTTCTTTTACTATAAAAAAGCTATTAATAAGTTTAGTATGCATGGATTTATGTGAATATATTTCAACTTAGGTTATTTGAGAAAAAAAAGTCATATAGGTGGCCATTTGTTGGCTTCTTTTTAGAGTGCGAGTTATTTCGACAGTTTGAAACACAGACGCGCTTGACATTGATAGATATGTAGTGTCAAACCTACACTACATATATATCAATGTCAAGCGCGTCAGTGTTGCAAACTGTCGAAATAACACGCAATTCAAAAAGAAGCCAACAGATGGCCTATTGTATGATGTATACAGTTTCCTAAAGACTATTAAAAATATTTTTTGCAAGATGTTCTCTTCTTATTATGATGCGTGTTTAGCTTATATGTAAATACAGCCTTGAACACAATCTCTAAACCGGAAGTACGTCAAAATCAAGGTCCTTTGTCTTACTTTTTATATAAGAGTATTCGTGGCAATACATTGAGCATTACTTCAATATGTATCCTAAAGTATTTTAATTTTAACACCTCTATTCATAGAAAATTAAAATTAATTCACTTTTAATAACTATAAAAATAATTTATATAATGATATAAATTCAACTAGATTCTTATTATTTTAAAATAACATTTAACTAAAAGAGCTTATAACTTTTTTTTTTAAAGAGGTTCTTTATATGGATACACGATTTTTCGATGTTTTATAAAATATTATTCAACTATTCCGTGAAACACATAAATAATGTAACCTATGCACGTCGCTGTTTATACCTGAAGTATATTTCATGAATTTTATAGCAGACAAACAATTTTAAATCAGTTAAGAAGATTTTGGCAGCGGTACGAAAAAGGATAAGTGTAACGCAAACATAGAAGTTTAGATGTGCAAGAAAATAGAACTCATAAAGCCTACAACAGTTACCTAAAAATATAACACTAACACCAGCTGTGAAACAATAACATCGCCCCTATTTCGAACAAAATCAAAAAGTATTTCACAAAATTGTTCCATGTATTATTACAAACAACAAAAAATGCTAATCAATTGTTCAATAATAATTAGTAGTTACTATGGAAATAGAAATTAGTATAATTTGTGGTAAAGCAAATGAAAGCAAAGAAGCGAGACTAATAAATATATAATTTCGAATCATCGTGCGTTGCTAATAAATATAAATCAATGATTTTTACAGAATAAAATGGAACAATCTAATTGCGGTTAACCTACTAAACACGAATGATCTCAACATTCTTCATTGCTGACAGTTTGAATTGAAGGCACTTTTAGAGATTTTGAACAATTAAAATTATGCTGTAAGATTACAAATGTAAAAAAAAATATATAATAAGATAGAAGTGCGTGTTACTACAGTAATGAGAAAGAAACATTGAGTTGAATTCAAAAATGTGTCGATCTTGAAACAATTATAAAAAAATAAATAAATTCTATTCTTAGCAGATACGTAATAATAAATGTGTAATTGTTATCATTAGATGTAATTATTATCATTTTTATATAATTACGTATAATATGAATAATTATTTTAAATTTATTGCTACACTGTGCAAAATCTCAAAAGAATAACTGTTTTTAAGTTAAAATTATATTATGCATGACTGTATCAAATAATTAATATTTATAAATTATTAAACCAGTCTTTGTGCAAAAAATGTATAATTAAAATCAAACATACTTTAGAATGGGCAGATATAGGGCGACCTTCATTATTCATTTTAGTAAATAATTCTCAGTATCAGTAAACTATTAATGTTAAAATTATTCCAGAATTTTACTTGCAGTGTAATATTTTATTTCATACCTATATTTGACCTTAGTTATACAACGGTTATTTAATTTAAATCTAAATATTTTATATTTAAACTAGTTTTAAAATGATAAAATATAAACAATAACAAATATACCCTTTCACATTTATTTAATTTATTTTCCTTGGAAAACAAATTTATTTCAAAATTGATAACAATTGCTTTATGATATATATACATGCTAATTTATCAAAGACAAAAGAATTTTTTATGTTATGAAATAATGAAGTTCACATCGAAATAATATTTTTTTAAATTAGAATATGTTTACTATAAACTATATTAATTTTCATTAGCAATTAAATGTTACATATATTCGAATTATAAATATATTTAATTAAATAAACATGCGTTCAAACAACAAATAATTATATAACCTTGAATAAATAACGATTGTTAAGATGTGAATGGATGTAATTAGGCTTTTCTGTCACCCCATTTTATGGGAATAGGCATGAATGTAATAAAAAATACATATGGAATAAGCATGTATGTAAAAAAAAATACAGATCGAAATATAATTTTCATTAGTTGGTAATTCTTAATAAAATAGTGCTGTAAAATAAGATGACTTTGGCTTCCACTTTATAGGCGAGGTTATATTCTTTTTACACAAAACTCAGCGTAGCTCAGTTTAAATTCATATACTATATGTTGGGTAGACATATGTGTAAAAAGAATATAGCTATTTGAGTATATTCATGTATATAACAAACAAAATTACAATATTATTCAAGGATTTGCATTATTTTATAAACCACATTAAAAATTGAACTTGACTTTTTATTATGAGGTCATATTTCAAGATCGTAGGATACAACATTAGTAAATAATAGATGTTTAAAATGTAAACAATCAGTATTTATTTACTATACTTTCAAATCTATATAGGTATGTAGTACATAGATAAAAATAAAATTTATATTAAATAAATATTTGCTACCAACACTTTACTGCGAAAATTATACACATATTTTCATCTGAATTTTTTGTTTGCAACTATTAATACTGCATCCTTTTTTGCAGTATCCAATTAAAAAATTTCATATTTAATTTTTTTTTAATTATCTAGTTATAAAGGTAATTATTAGATTTGTTTTTAGATAAAAAAAAAACAAACGGTTTATCACTAATTACTCGCTGTTTTACAATTTTGACTGAGTTGGCAAAACGACAAAGCGACTTGACCTATATCGTAAATTGTCATCCATCACATTGGTAATTTTTTTCCCGTACAGATTAGTCTGAACATCTGCTTAGACCATATTAATTGAGAGCATCAAAATACAATAAATATATCACAACAAATCTGCCATAATACGAATGATTAGTTAATGAGAATATCTTGAGTTATCAAAAAAATAAAATAATAAAAATTCCAAAACTAATAAAAATTACCAACTGTCAAGAATTGTTATACATATTCATATTATTTTACAACACATATCTACATATATAAATTTCCTGATAAAAAATATGTAATGCAAATATTTATCGATAGGAAGAGTATATATGCGCTCACAGTCAATAAGATTATTTTATTGAGCGTGTCAAATAATAGAAGGAAAGGTTTTATCTGAGTGGCTTTAGATAGCGGAAACGAAAAGAAGTCCAAAACATACAGATCGAGATCAATTCCATAAGGGCACTAGACGCGAATGACAGTTTTTGATTTAGCTAAAAGCACTAGAGGTACGTAAAGGTCTTTCGTTGATTGATTGAAAAGTATATAATATATAAAACCATGATATTGATCTTTATTTTAGTTTACCAGTTCACTATTACATTATAGTAATATAATGTGAAATATCTATTAATTTTATTATATTTAAGAATATTTCATGTTTTTTGTAGCTGTAATTTTATTATAACCAAACAAATTTACATAAAATTTAAGTCGAAATTTACATAAAAACTAATACTCAGAATTTAATTCAAATTGTTTTCAATTTATTTATCTAATCAATAGATATTTATAGAGAACAGGGCAGAATTCGTTTTACTTTTTAATAATACATTTATGTTTGGAAGTATCGATTAAAAAAAATTTTTTTTATCCAGTTTTACTAATGGTTCCGATCATATCTATTAGTCTAATCTATAAACTAAGCCTACATTTATTAAATAGAGATATTTTTCAATGCATAATTCATAATTTGATAGATTAAGCCAACTCAATGGATGTTTGATTTGCAATTCAATGCATATAGTTTATATTCATTTCACTATTTACAGAATTATACAAACTTGCTCAGAATATGTGTATATGTGATAAATGTTCATAATTTTATAATGCAAATAATATAGTCATGAATAACGAGATTAAATTTATAAAGTTAAATAATGAGCGTATTAATTATTTCCATAAAATATCGAAATATTTATAAATTGACGATGTCACGTTTATTAAATAAAACGTGAGTGTATTGTGTAGGGATAAAATTGGTAAAATATTGAGCGGTTGCCCTACAAAATGTTAATAAAGTTTGTGTGATGCGGTCAAACGACAGGTAAACGAACGAAGGAATATTGTCCTAGTTAAGGAAACTTGCTCTTACATTTACCATCATGCATTATTGAACACCAGAGGGGTGGTATTTAACATAAACTCAACTACCCAACATGTGTCCTACTATTTGGAACAGTCGATAATTCAATTTAATATTTCAGTTTCGTTTGTTGTAGCTTTACCTCACGAAACATCAATAAAATAACTTATCTATACACGGAAACGTACATTAAAATTAAAAACAAATGCATTTGTTTTTAACTATATATATAAACATTTTATTATATTATTGATATGTCAAATAAATGTGACAAAATGTTTTATTAGAGCGCTAAAATAATATAATAATATATATATACATTTTAATATAAATAAATAAATAAATATATATATATATATATATATATATATATATATATATATATATATATATATATATATATATATATATATATATATATATATATATATATATATATATATATATATATATATATATATATATATATATATATATTTATATTAAAAATACATTCCTAAATATGATGTATAAGAATGTATATTAGGTTTGAATTCCACAAAAAATAATTTATAGCATTGGTATCACTGCATCATATCGATTGTAGAATTACAAGGAATTTTTAATAATAACGATTTATTGAATAAACCAATATTAAATTAAAACCGTGTCTCATTCAAAATGCATAACAAAATTGTTTAAACCGTTGTAATCATTGATTAATTTGTATTTCTTACCGAATTTGAAGTTCGGTTGAGCGACTCGGCCTCTATATGTTTATCGGAATGTAAATGAGGTAACTTTTCATATTTAGCGTTTATTGAATGTTTCATATTTTATATTAGATAAGTAAAATTTAAAATTAACACTGGTTTTATTTACACAGCAGTGGTTATTCTACCGCTGCAAGCACACACACTGACAGCACTATACGCCATTTTCTTATAAATTCATGAGATAGTGCATGGCTTGCCACCTGTAGGAAATTATGTGAATGTGACGTATCTAAGCGCGCATTCAAATGTTTCTTACATGCCACGCATGTTGTCTAATAAAATAAAACAATTGAAAATTGCTGTTAGGTTGTTACTTACATGCGGTATTTGTATAGAACAATCTTGCCATGGAGTTACCCCATTTAATTCATAATTATTTCGACGTGCACATGTTTTAATTTGTATAGCCATGATTATTTATATAATAAAACATATTAATAAAATACTTATTCAATATCATGAATACTTATCAATACATGATAAGCAATTTTATGAACTTTCATCCCAAATACTAAATTAACACACAACCAGTAGCGGACTTTATTTGGCGCAGTCAAAATATATTGACTTAAAAAATAATTTGGCCTTATATTAAACCCGCCACTGCATACAACTGCGTTTTATAAACTTGAATAAAAATATTTAAATACATTTGAATCAATCAAATAAAATTTATACATTATTATCACATTATTTCCAGCCACGAATATTTTCGTATATATAAATATAAGTATAACTACTTATATTTATATATAAGAAAGTATTTGTGGCTGAAAATAATGTGATAATAATGTATATAAACAAGAAAACGTAGCAGTTGTTATGGTTACGTTTTGATCTGCCAAATGAACTGTCAGATGTGTTCGCTGATTATTGGTTGTTTTCGAAAAAAACAAAATAATAATTATACAAAATTCAAAATGAAATGTGTTGAACTTGTTTATAATTAATAAATTATTAGTGTCAATTGTGGTTTAAAATGTCTGTGAATAGTCCAATAATCACGAAAATATACCCAGATATCTCTGAGTTAAATTCGGTAAAAAATAATTTGCAATGCACGGAAGAAGGTTGTTTGAAAATGTTTACATCTGAATCGAATTTATGTATGCATTTAGTTAAACACCACAAGAAGCAACACTTGGAAAAGCCAATAAAAGAAAATGTAGTGAAGCAATTCCATTGTCCCGATACCAAATGTGACTATCACGATAAGATGCATTTTGCGAAAATCAAGAATTTAAAACAACATTATTTAAAGATCCACGCAGATAAAACGTTTGTTTGCGCTAAATGTAATAAAGGATTTGCAACGATCGGTATTCAAACGAAACATAGTGAAGCTTGTGGCGTTAATTTTCAATGTTTAGATTGCGATAACACTTATGCTTCGTATGAGGCGTTGATGACACATTCTCGCCGAGTAAAACATAAAATATTGAATAAATCTGTGTTTATACCTCAAGCTAAGTCTAAAACGGAACCTGGTCGTAAAAAACATTCGTTTCTTTTACCAAAACAATCCAGTTCAATGCAAACCCTTAGTGTTTTTCCCGTAATTGTACAAATTAAAGATAATAGTACACGTATTGATAAAGGAATTCAAGTCGAGTTGTCCGATTTTAAATCAAAACCGAAAACAAAACGGCGTTCGACCGCAGAAACGCAAACTTGTGCTCGTAAAAAACCGAAGAAAACAGCTGAAACTCAAACGAGTGGTGACTGTATTTTAAGGCGAGCAATACAAGAAGCTAAAATGGATTTTCTTGATTTTGAACAAAAAGAAACGCAAACGAAAAAGGTTTATGAGGAGAAAAAATGTATTGAAACACAAACTAAATTAATTAGTAGTTGGGGTGATAACAATGATTTAATACAAGAACAATCTATAAATTGGAATGATCCTATTGTACTAGTACCAGAAAATCAATCGAAATGCATTAATTGGAATGAACTTGATCAGGATCAAAATCAAACAAATTGGGATAATCTTACTGAAGAAAAACAAGCAAACCATACATTAGATTCATCCAGAACTGAGTTGAATTTAAGTTTTTTGGAAAACGAAAACATAATGCATTCCAGTTCTCAAACAAGTTTAAATAGTTTAAATTTCTTAGACCAATTCGGAAACTGCAACAGCTCACAAACACAAACTGATGTTATATACCATGATCGTTTCCTACAATCGACTGTTTTCCAATCGCATATCGAAACCCAAACGATAGACGCACACGATTTAGATTTATGCTCAAATATGTACACACAAACTTGCAATGAGTCACTCCTATCCGAATTAGAATTTACAAATATTCAAACGCAAACGAACTGGCCGGACTACGATATGTTTGTTTCAACAGAAACGCAAACTTTACTGACACATAACACGAAAAGTCTGCTGGACATGGCGTTAAATGGCCGCGAAATTAGCCACATGGAAACCCAAACAGATATGGAGTTTCAACAATTACTGGAAGAAATAAATGCCTGACTATAAAGATCATTTTGAGTTAGGTTTTGTTTTGTTCAACATTTTACGAATTGATCGTTTTTAAATACTAATTCTTCGCTTCATCGAATCAAACCCACCTATCATCTATTATTTATTTTATATAAAATTGTTATTCTTATCTAGTAAATGTATATAAAATAGTTATATCACCGTTATATCTTTCTAGTCAACACATTTCGTAACGCATTTGTAATTGTGCTACTAGGCTGTAAATAATTTATTTTAAAAGTTTTTGATGTAAATATTGTTGTTTACTAAATAAAAAATAATAAAGCGAATTGAAAGTTGTGTCTGTTTTTTTTTTTAAAAGGATTCATTTTACTTAAAATATATATAAATGTATAACATAAAACATTTAAAATCAATGATATAATTTACTTAGTTTACGTACAATTGTGCAAAAACAATTTGTATAACAGAAAGCACTAAAGTGCTGGTCCGGTGTCTTCATCCAAATCAGATAAAAATGGATCAGTCCGTTCCTCGATTCGATACATATTTTCTATTGATGATGCCATCATTCTTAAATTATCTACGCCGCTTAATAGTTGCCTAATAACACATTTACAGTGGAATAGTTTTCGTTATTTGTTGATTTGTTCTTACCGTAAAGAGACTTCAGCTGTACACGCAGCCGTACGCAAATCTTGAGCAAATCTTTGCGTTTGACCGTCGATAGTAGGAACAAAACTAGGGCCACCCATTGCACCATCTTCACATCGTAAAGTTCGGTTTTCCTTTTGCAAATGTGCTATTTCATCCTTTATTTAAAACAAAATTGGATTATGATACAAATATCTAAAGTTAAATAAACAATAATATACCGTTAATTGTTTTATCTCTTGTTTCAATTTTATAACTGAATTTTCAGCCATTACTGCTCTCCTCTGTAATAGAACATTTGTTTTAGATTGTTGTTAACCAATTTTAGACTTGAATCTGCAGTATATTTTTAAATAGTTCTCTAAACCTCTAAGAAATTGTTTTTAAACTAGTTTAACAATGATTTTAATCCACACAATTTACCACCAGTTTTTTTATGTTAAAAAAGAATCTTACTTTATTTGTATTTAAGTTTTCTTCCACTTGTTCCATTGCTTTCGTTAAATACTGCGTATATTCATGTTCTTTATTCCTAGACACTTCCAATTGACGTTGCAACTGATCGGCACGCCGTGTTTGTTCAGATAATTGACGCCGACATAATTCTAATTCCCTACGAAGTCTATCTGTTTCCCGTTCAGGACTTTGCCCTATTGTATTATCCTCAGGTTGTGAATAAACTGCTCCATCAGATAAAAAATCAGGCAGACTTTTTGATACTCCAACCTAATACACAAAAAATAAATAAAATCCAATCGAAAGTGAATTGAGTACTTCTTCTTACTTCTGCCGATGGAGGACAACTTCTTGAGCAACCAACTTGTGATTCCGTTAGGGGCAAATCTAATGGAAATCCAACTCGAGGTCGAGTGGGTAAATCCAGAGGTAAATTCGCGGGGGTATTCGCGTTTCTACGTTCGTTCGTCCGTACCGAATCTTTCCACCGATTAGCTCCGTTACGGTTCGGTGTAAAATCGGGTAAATTATTTAAATCCACGGCGAGCTCTTGCGGCGACGAGTCGTTGCCTAGATAACACTGTTCAATGACTAAGTGATCCTGCACGAAATCTGGTAGTGCTGATGAGAACTCGGGTGGCATACGCGGCTGCTGATGAGTATTGGTATCACTGGAGATGGTGCTCGGCGGAACACCATGGTTACTTATGTCTAAAACCGATGTGTGCGATGATGTGGTCGTGTAGATTTTTGGTCGCGCACCCTGGCTATGATAATTACTTGTATCTCGTTTTAAAAAGTGTTTAAATGAAAATGGATTCTCTTCACGTTTTGTTGGTGTATCACTTGATCCTAAAAGAATTTTATCTATTTTCGGATCCCAGCCGTAAAAATTAAATGATACACACTTGCATGCACATTTATGCATTACTAAACAAGTATTTATAGGAGCAATAAGCTGTGCAACTTAAGCCCTAAATATAAAAAGCGTAATCATATTTTCATTTCAAATATGTCCCAATAAAAATAATCTGTGTTACATCGAATATACAATTAAAAAGCTCAATCTACAGTTGAAATACATCTATTAATATGCAACATATAACTTTATAGTGAAACTGTAAGGTTTCCATTGAATATATATTATTCATCAATGCTCTAATATGAATATTACATTCTAAATATATATTATCCTAAATAGTGTAGATTGAGTTTAAAAATATCTTTGACATTTCCAATGAGCAATGCAATGACAAATTGTGTACCTAGTTTTAATTAAAAAATACAACATTCCTACATGTATTTCCATATGTTAAACAGCAAAATAAATCAATAACTCTTGCAGTGTATTGTTATATTTAATAAAACGTCATAACGAACCCGAACATGTAGCCGACTGATTACTAGCATTCTGGGTCTTTTTGTCTACACCCCGTATATTTTCTATGCCCAAGTCAGGTATCATAGAATCATCATCGTCTGAATCTTCTACACTACGACAATTTTTACGACTTCTTAAATTATCTGGGGAAATATTCTCATCATTTCCCTCGGCCATAATCAAATTACATTTACAAATGTCAAATTCTGTCAAACTACAAAACTTCTAAGTGCTGCGATCTCAAGTCACAATATATAACTAGATTTTTTAAATATATGCGCTAAATAGCTTTTACATCTTTATCCAGTATAGATGTAATTGTATTATTTACATATATATTAAACATCAATTTACTTCAGAAAGTATTTATATATATTTGTAATTTAGACTACAAATTTAAATAAAACTGGAATAAAATTTACTCAACCTATATTTCGTTGCCAGTGTTACCAATGAAATCAAAAACTAATTAATATATTTCTAAATACAATTTTACTCATGATTATACGTGTGTTTTAGCACAAACACACAAATTTAAATAAAACACACATAACAATATAAACGAAAAATTGTTCATCATTCAACATTCTGTAAAAATCTTTCTTGTGGCAATGTTGCCAAAGGAAAATTTAACAGAGTGACAAACTTTAGAAAAATCCCTTGTTACTTGGAATTGTATTGTGACGTCATTTAACATTTTTGAAATGGTCACCTATATATTCTTTCAATATACATATATTTTTGTATAATCTATTATTGTTTAATTAAAATGTTATACTTTATTATTAATTAATGATTTATAATCCCATTAAATTTAATGATTATAATTTTTTTTAAATTGTTTAATAGCTATAAACATATTTATCTATTAAATATAGTATACACTTTTTGACATGAAAGATAAATAATCCAATAATGTATTAAAAGCGCTTCGGAATAACGAAAATTAGAATAAATAATGAATATTTATATTTATAAACTTAATTTACCTACAATAACCTGACCATGAACCTTTGAAACATATATACATTTAGATAAACTAGTGTTGCATATTTCCAAGCAGCATAGTTAACAAATATGTCGTTGCAAGTATTTCGGTGTAAGATTTTTCATTTTTTAACTGTAATGTTTATTAAAATCTCTAATTTAAGGTCGTAGTATCATTACACATATTCAAAGAAAATTTAGTACCAAAACAGATCCAAAATTACCAGAATGTGACCATATTCCCGCAAAGTATAAGGTAATTATTATTTTTTGTTATACATCAAATATTATAATTGTTTGTTAAATATATTTTATTAATAAAAACAACTTAAGGGTCCTTCATTGGAGCAATTAAAAACAATAAGGAATAAAAATATAGCTCCTGTTTTAACAACTTATTATTCAAAACCTCTGGCAATTTATCAAGGGCATATGCAATGGCTTTATGATATCGATGGTCGACGATATCTTGACATGTTTGGTGGAATTGCTACTGTTTCCGTTGGACATGCGCATCCGTGAGTATTTTTACACTATCTGGAGAGATGTATACGAAAACATATCAAATTACATATTTTTATTTTGCAGAAAAATTAGTAGAGCCGTTGAAGAACAAATAAGTACATTAGGGCATTGTAGCAATGTTTATTTGCACCCTGCATTACATGAATATGCAGCGAAATTGTCTGAGAAATTACCCGGTGAATTAAAAGTATTTATATAATAATAAAATATATAAAATGTATTAATATATAAACTTTAGGTTGTCTATTTTGTAAATAGCGGTTCAGAAGCAAATGATTTAGCTGTTTTAATGGCTAGAGCGTATACAGGAAATTATGAAATCGTTTCTTTACGAAATGGATACCATGGAATGTCTTATCAAACAATTGGACTCTCAAATTTAGCAGTTTATAAATATCCGGTTCCGTTACCCGTAGGAGTACACACTGTAATTATTTTACATTAAAAAAATACACTTTTTGTGATCAACAACAAATTCTTGTGGAAAAAACTAGCGAAATTCTATATTATTATTTTTCTCAATTTTACGAACACAGGCGATGAACGCAGATGTCTACCGAGGTCCATGGGGTGGGAAAAACTGTCGCGACAGCCCCGTTCAAACAACACATAAGTGCACTTGCACCCAACAATGCGAAGCATCTCAAAAATATCTTGACCAACTGTCTGATTTATACCTTCATTCTTTACCGAAAGGAAGAGTAGCTGCATTTTTCGCGGAAGCTATTCAAGGAGTAGGAGGAGCTGTACAATTTCCTAAAGGTTACATTAAAGGCGCGTATGATTTAATAAAACAATATGGTGGACTATTTGTTGCAGACGAGGTGAGGAAAATTTTGTTTAAGAAAATTACGAACTTTATTAATGTGATCTTGGTAGGTCCAAACTGGATTTGGACGTACTGGAGATCATTATTGGGGTTTCGAAATGCATGGTATCCAACCGGATATTGTAACTATGGCTAAAGGTATTGGTAACGGATTTCCGTTAGGGGCGGTTGTCACTACACCGGAAGTGGCTAAAGGATTGTCAAAAGCGGCTCATTTTAATACGTTTGGAGGAAATCCTGTTGCTTGTGCTGCTGGTAAAGCTGTTTTAGAAGTAAGTTTTAAATCATATAGATTCGAGCGTATCCTATCGGTTATTTATAAACATTTATTAGATTATAGAAGATGAGAAGTGTCAACAAATAAGTCTTGAAGTAGGAACATATTTACTAGGACAACTAGCAAAATTGCGTGATACATACCAAATTGTGGGTGATGTGCGAGGAAAAGGACTAATGATTGGAGTTGAGTTAGTTATCGGGAATGGATCTATTAACCCATTACCAGCTCCAGAATTTATGGAAATTTGGGAGAATTGCAGAGATATGGGTTTAATTGTTGGCAAAGGTGGTGTCTATGGAAATGTAAGTATATTATTCGAACTAGACCGATGATACAAGCCTTTCGCGCATGCGTCTGTATATGTTTATTATCGTTCAACAAATAAAAAAGTCCTTTGCACATATATGAATTTGATGTTTTTTTTTTAATATTTAGGTAATCAGAATCAAACCACCAATGTGTATAACAAAAGAAGATGCAGATTTTACAGTTGCTGTTTTAGACCGAGCTTTAGAAAGTCATGCATCTAAATTTATTTGACTGTTTCATTATAATAAATAAAATAATAAAAAACTATTTTAATTTTATTTTTTGTATAATAAAATCACAGGCGTATAATGTAATATTTTAAGTAATAAACTAATAAAGATGGCATTTTAAATAACTCATTAAATAGTAATTTCCATAAAAAGTTCAATTCTACAAACATTCTCCTTCATTTTGGTAGCACCATCTCGGTGCTACAGCATCCGCATGTATTCCTCTAGTTACCAGTCTTTCTCGGTGTCTGTAAAACCGAGTTTCAACAACCGAAACATCTAGATCTGGATCGGACCAGAGTCTTTCAGCTACAGCAGCTGCCCGAGGCCAAATTCTTGATTCTATCGAATTTTCGTCAACCAATTCACCCCACATACATACCTATAATATTTTATTTATATATATATATATATAATTTTTATTTTGTAGTAGAACTTACCTCGCCACCTAAGATACCATCATGTCTTGTAATACGATTTTTATACGCTATTCTCCAAGTATAAAATTGAGTAACACCCCAAAAACCGTGGTCTAAATACCAAGCATTTTTTGTAGATATTATCAAACGATACCCTTTTTCTAGGAGTTTCCTAGGTAAGTCATTCGTTGTTGGCACCCAGGTTTGAATTATATATCTTAAGAAATTTTATGAATTATTTACTCTGTTTATTTTATTAATAAATAATCTTTAAACCATTGTTATGAAAAGCGCTTGCAATAAAGTTACTATAATGTGACCTCATTCAACTCAAATTCAATTAATAATTTAAAAACAATTTATGATTAAAATTAAGTAAATTTGTATTAAATCTAAACGGGCTTTACATGTGCAAATAAATACCTATTCTTTGGCAAATATGTTTCTATAACTTCAGGATCTGTAAGTTGACTGGACCATAACACAAAAGAAGTATGATTTGAGTCAACTACATTATCAAATGCATTCAAAGATTTTTCATGAAATTCCGACCACAACTTCAAAAAATCTGTGTTTGTTTGACCCCATCCTTTCAATTTCATATACTTCAAAATCTCTTCCGTTGAATTCCAACACGGGATATATACCTAAAGTAATAAAAATACTCAAAATCATGATTGGTTGACCAAAACCAATCAAGTAATACCTCATCACCACCCATATGAAACAGCTCTTTAGGTGTCATCACACTCAATAAATCTTGATATAATGAACCAAGGACTGTATAGACATTTTGATTCGCTGGATTTAGTTGACCGCACGGTGGTTGAATGCAAAATTGGCGCCAAGGATTTTTGTTTACGCAAACTGCCAAAGCGCCTAATTGTGCATTTGGACCCCATTGCCAACCGTTACCCGCGTGAGATGGAGCATCGATTTCAAGAAGTATTCTAACTCCACGATATTTCCCATAAGAAATTATGTGGCTTATGTCTTCTAGTTTATAGATTTTCTTTGATGAATAAGCACCGTATCTATATCATATATCACATACGATAAAAATAAAAATATATAAGTTGATTTAAAGTTATTATTACTTAGACAGTTGAGGAACTCGAGTAGATTGGATGGGAAAACTTTGTGAATCAGTTGCGTGCCAATGTAGTACATTCATTTTGGACGCAGCCATTGCATCAATTTGTTTTTTAATCGATTTAATTGTTAAATAATTCCTAGCAGTATCCAGTAATAGACCTCGATGTTTGTAAATCGGTTTATCTTTAATTTTAGCGTTCGCAACCATAACTAAACCATTTTCTGAGTTTGAAGATTTATATGATGCAACCAGCTGTGATACAGTTTCGAGTCCATGGCGTACTCCGAAAACTGAACCACCTTGTACTTGTATGATTACATTTGGCTCTAAAATAAATGTGATTTTTAACATGGGTACTGAGGCTATATTTTGGGGAAATTTAGTTTACTATTTGTTGATATATTCAAACTGTATGATTCATCTGTGTCTGGGGTTAACTTTGTATCAATTCCAGATGCTGTTATGTATATTTTGATATTTGCTTCAGTTTGTGTTGTGCAATTAGCACCACATTCTTTCAGGATATTAGATTTGAATATTGATGTGATTTCTTCCAGATAATCTAATTTACTGCCACTTTCATCGAGGAAATCATATGTTATTGCGCTAAAAATAATCAATCATTGTTAAAATTAGTATTTAAATTGTGTCTACTATTAACAGTACATGTTGAATTAATTAAAATATTTCTTACTATAAATATACATTTAAAGTACATCATTGGAACACATTGTAGTAATTATATGATTTTTAGAGCGGGTGAGGAGGGGGTTTAAGGTAATTATATGATTTTTAGTGGAACACTATTAAATATTTTTGAATTATCTCTGTATAAAATGGTTGATGATTAGGAATTTTGAAGTAAACATTCATTCTCTTATTATAGAACTTGTTTGTAGAAATGTTTTACCTTGGATGAAATGCAACTAGTTCTGTAGATATAAATGTGGAAATTGTTGGAAGTGGCCATAGAGCACCATATTTACCACAGGTCAATCTGCATACTGTTTGGGAAATGTATGGAGAATCATCCATAAACACTTTAGTATTAAATTCTCCTGGGGAAGGTTGTGACAATTTCTCACATCGTCCTAATTTTGAATTGCAAATCCATGACCAATGCCAGCTTAAAATGTTATTTATTTTATTACTTTATAAGTGCATATCTAAATTATAATTATATTTGAAAAAGTGTTTACAATATTTTAAACTACATCGAAATACTGTATTTCATTTCATTTATAGAACGTCAACATTAGTAAAGTAAATCAAAATATATACCTAATTATAAAATAAGATTATTAATTTTGATGTTTAATTGTAGTAACAGTAACTATAATTTATTTACCTTGATTCACGTGCAGTAACACATCCTTCAAATATTAATATAATGAATAAAAAATACGAAATATTCATATTTATTATTGTGTACAACATACGATTGTTAAAACTATAATAAAATAAATAATTACAGAATAGGTTTAAGTTAAATATAATTCAACAACAAAAATACGGCTGTATTCATAGAAAGTAATTTTAATTCGCAATTCAAGCACACATGAATTTTTTTGGAGCTACCAAGAGAAAGGACTGGTAAATCTTATTTTCGTTTATCGCAACAAAAGCTGATTAATATTATTAGCTTTAATTGGAAATATAACAATGAGAAAGATGAATTATTATAATTTGAGATTAGATAAATATAGATCGGCAATTGTTTTATAGATATTAAAGTTGATTACATTTAAAAACGTCTATAAAAATGCGCGAAAATATCTGATGATTGAAATGAATAGAGTTATATGATAACAGAATAAGTCAGAATATATGTTTAGACGTGTTTTGAAAAAAATGTTTCTCATTGTACATTATTTATTTATTTTATTAAATAATGATAATATTAATTTAGTTTAAATTAATTAATTTTCTATAAGGTCAAGGAGGAACTGGATTAATTATAATTCGTCACAGCTGACTAAGCGATTAATTAAAACGAATTTATTGATCAAGCAATTTCTAAAGAGATTTAGCAATGGCTATATATTCGAGGCTATATATCATAATCATAAATAATTTGAAAAACTATTCACTTTTTTTATGTAGGTAACAATCAACGAAATAATATATTTTTATGGTTTATTTTAGATCCTTATTAAATATAGGTGTATTTGTTTAAACTTATTTTATTGTTCAGTAACATAATAAATGTTGACATATTGCTATGTATTTACAATTTATGTAGTACGAATAAGTGTGTAATATACATACATACATTCATATCGCGCACATTTAGCTCATTATAACAAATTTTGAGTATGTATTCACTTATTTTCATATATATATATATATATATATATATATATATATATATATATATATATATATATATATATATATATATATATATATATATATATATATATATATATATATATATATATATATATATATATATATATCTATATATATATATATATATATATATATATATATATATATATATATATATATATATATATATATATACGTATATATATATATATATATATATATATATATATATATATATATATATATATATATATATATATATAGTATATCGAGTTATATATATATAAATGATTATATATATTATATATATATCTATATCATATTATATATAATATTTATATATATATATATATATAATATATATACGTATATATATATATATATATATATATATATATATATATATATATATATATATATATATATATATATATATATATATATATATATATACTCTATATATATATATATATATATATCGTATATATATATATATATATATATATATATATATATATTATATATATATCTATATATATATATATATATATATATATATATATATATACTATATATATATATATTATATATATATATATATATATATATATATAATATATATATTATATATATATATTATGTATATATATATATTATATATATCGAGTTGTAAATAAATGATTAAATATTTACAAATTCTCATCAATTCAATATCGTTTCAATATATTTTCTAAATTTCGACAAAATGTATTTTCTTACAGTTATGGTTCGTTTGAACTGAATGCGTCTTTTGTGTGAATAAATAATACTCCTAGTAACAAAACAAATAATTTAAACAAATGCTCATGTAATGTTTTTGTTCTTGAACTATTATATAAATATTTATATCATAATTAAATGTAAAATAACTTCTACACCCAGTATATAAATATATATATATATAAACCACAAATGATTTCAATAAATCAGAAATACCTTACGACGCACTTAATATTTGCATTTTATTTAAATATAATCAAATGAATATCTATTACATACCGTGATATACCTATAATTACGTAAATAGTGTATGAATAACTAATCAAAAAAACTTTGCAGTACTATTGACACTGTTGTTCGTTATACATATTAAAAAAGCACACAGTTCACAACAATCAGTTGGAACAACCAGACAATCACTGATGCAGGCCGGTTGTTCCTGCTGAGCGCCCGGACCGACACATTTGTATCTTGCGTTAAAAGTGCGCGCGCATTTTACTCTGGATGTGTGCACCTCCATTTCATAATATTTACATTTGGCAAATAATAAAAAATTATTTGTAATTAAATAAAAAAACATATTTAATTATTAACAACATCTAGAATTACCACTAAGTATCACTAAATTTAGGGTAGAAATTATTTGACACATTTCAAACTTAATATCAATTTACTGTAACTTGTAAACCATATTTTTATTAAAGCAAAATCGCAAATTAATTTAACTAAATAACTTAATTATTATCAGTTGATAATCGATATTTAATAGAAACATAATTTATATTTAGCGTATGTGTTGCCATCATCGATAATGACAGTTTTCAATTATAATTTCTTGATATGTATAAAATGTGTTACATGTAACTGACTGACATAACAAGAACACACAGAGTATTTTTGGATAAACTACTAATAGAAATAGCAGGCATATTTTCATGTCATGCATATATTTATGTACATACATAGAGCTCTATGTATATAATATTTTATATTAAATTAATTATATTTGTGATTTATTTTCTAAAAGAGTATACAAATCCAAAATAATAATAATTATTGTGATCAGACATTTGCTTATTTTTAAATAAATTCAATACCGTACAAAGAATATTCTTCAATATTACAATAATTTAAATATACATTCTTTTAAATATAGGTAACTATGTTTATTGTAAGTGCAATCGTTACGGAGATATGACAGACACCGCAAAAAATGATTAGAGAAATATGTACTTCCGGTTTGACTACTCTGTTCAAAAATAGAGCTTATCTTGCGCGCTATATACGTATCTTAAGTTTAAAGTTTCATAATTTTACCTTCAACAGTTTTGGTTGTAGAGCACCCACACAGACACACACACACATACAGACAGACGTCATTCCAAATATAGTTAGACTCGATTCAAAGAAGATCAAAAGGTTTATTTCCGTTAAAACTTCGAGATCGAATTTTTTCATGATTACAATACTTACGTATTACTTCATATAAGAAAATTAAAATTAAAACAAATGCATTTAACTTATGACCACCATTATGGAAATTATACTTTATCAACAATAGTATATATAAGTATATATTAAAACAGGATATACAACTGTAACATTGGTGTTCAGATATCTGTAGTATTCTAATTTAGATAAATATATCTATGTATATTATCGTTTTTCTAATTCAACGATAATTTGAATAGTCGTTTATTTATTTACTGCATCCTAGTAAATTACAGTGGAAATAAAATTAGTTTTAAAGGGATTGCGATTTATAATTTAGTGTTTTAGATACTAGTTTTTAATTTATTGATATTTTTATATTAATATTATCTTGAAAAAAAAAATTCGATGGTTGAAGCCTTCACTTTGTGAAATTCCACTGTGTAGGTAATTTTTATTTCAAAACTACCAATATTATCTTGTATAAAATGATGTATATTTTTCGAATGATTTATAATAATTACCTAAATAAATAAACATCATAAATGTTTTAGCAATTTGAAAATGGAAATCCATGAGGTTCATTCTGAAGCTGTAGTTATTCTTAAGTTGTATCATTTTGTTTAACTATTATGTGGTGAGATTTATGAAATACAATTTATTGTTATTTTTATTACAGATAAAATAACTATTATTTTTATTATATACCTAACATAAAAATATGTAAATTTTTTTATCGACGATTTGGTTTGTTAATGCTAAGCATAGGTTTTACGGTTTATTTAATTTACAGTTTTCAATATATACCTATATATGCACATATATACATATATAAATACATAGGGCAACGAACTTATAAAATATTTAGAAAGATAAATAATCAAACGTACATAAACTTAGGTATAATACAAGTGCAATATATTACATATATTGTAAAAATATTTTAGTCTTCTAAGATATATTATAGACTTCAGTTATCTTTTAGAAATTTAAATAAAATGAAGTAAATTTTTTCAATAAATAATATAATATTAATTCGATTTAGTTTAGGCTAAATTCTATGATTAGTATTCAATATTAGCTATAGAAAATGTAGAAATAACCGCTAAATGAAAACAGCTGTTTTTTGTGTACAATTGCATGCGTTAGTTCTCAATTTGTATCGCCAGAGCTACACGTTAGTTTGAATCGCGAAATGTTTAATTTATCCTCCTATATCAGTAAAAGAATAAAAGAGCTATCCTTTAAACCAATTCGGATTTCTAACAAAAAAAAACTACGTTGGTCGCATAATAAAACCAAGAAATAACACCTGTTGCTTATTTGAGAAATCTGATAAGCTCTGAGTTCAACATCTTAGATTAGAGGTTAAGGTGAAACGTTTCGATAACATCAGCCAAGGACCATATGTCCACTTCCTATAACGATACCGCGCCCCTTCACCTGTTGGCTATACTATTACAACATCAACAATATTTTATATCCAAGTCATACTTAACGCTATCTAGTAGGTATAACAAGTTGAGTTGAATCACGGTGTTTAATAGTATTCTTCCGTTGTCTACAATACCGTTTCGTGTATCACGCCCACGGTGGTATCATGATCAAATGGAAATGCATTATCATGAGAATGGCGATCGGTGTGGCTGTTGTGAGGTTATTGCACTAGGGCACCACGGTTGGCAAAAGGTAATATTCGTCTCTCTTGCGGTATCACATTATTAACCGTGCGGTCAAAATAACAATAATCGTTGGTCATTCTTACTGTACAGCCTGTACAGGTTCGTAATTTGTAGGCATTTATATTTTGCTAAAACTTGTTATGGTATAAAATATTATATTTTATGTATAATAAAAACTACTAGATACTATTATTTTTTATTTGGAATTTGGTAATAGGGAATTGTTTTGATTGTTCAAAATTCAAATGTATGTGTTACCATAATGTGAGCATGTGTATATAAACATACACATTTGATTTATAACCAATCTTACCAAGCTTATGAGGAGCGGTACTATTTACTATTGCGATGTAATTTGTAATTTGAGTAATGTACTGTATATCAGAAAGAAGAAGATATGGAAGGGACGTAGTAATAATTTTTATTATATAGAGTACAATAATGTAATTACTATTTAGGCGCACATATATAATACATAATAATACTATCATAAAATGGTAGACTAGAATTTTTACAAATATAAAATAATGTAATATCTCGTAGATATATACTGAAATCTGCTTTATTGAAGCAAATTACGTGCATACATAAATTTATGTTTTTTGTGTAGCTTGAAGTTAGCTTCGAGTTAAGCTAGTAATTTACACGAAGAGAAATTCGCGGGGATTTACGTAAATAAAAACTCAAGGACAGAAACTATGCGTTTCCATTGGTTTCACTACTCCGTTGAACCAATGAAAACGCATATTTTCTGCTCTTGAAATTTCATTTGCGAAAGAAACCTGTGAACTCTTCATAGAATAACTCGGGTATTAAATAAATATTTAAATTTCCTATAAAGCGTCGTTTCATGAATTACGTTGGTAAATAATAAAATGTGTAGACATTTTATGATATACCATAATTTTTCATGAAATCCTAGACTTCACTATATATCTAACAACACATACAGAACAATAATTTAAATTAAAATAAATCCTTCACTGGTTTCATCATAATAATAAAAATACAAGTCCATTAGATCGATGAGCCAATCACACTGAAGAAGTAAATAAAAATGGCGTTTTTTTTTTTAAAAAAACAACTAAAACATTCTAAGCCCCACTGAAACGTACACTTAACTATATAAAAACACATACAATATAACAATTAGAAAGTCTGTATTTCTCTGTTTTTTTTATTTTTTAATTTAAAAATATTCATATTTCAACTTAAACACCAATTGTGTTCGGCGTCTGATGATCAGGCGATTGTGTATATTTTTTTGGTATTGAAAGATCACTAGGACCACCATTTATAGATTCGACCGGACTTGGTGGCGTGTCCGGTCGCGGAGGTGAATTCGACGGGCTAGATGTCGTCCGCGGCGAACAGCACGGCGGTGGAAGACCTGGGGGACCCATTCGGAAGCTACTCTCGTTTAGTTTATCAAGTGAGTCTGGTTGCATACCAGGACGACCTAACAAATATATGCTAAGTAAGCGTATTTTGACAAGGGGAGCGGGGGCAGGGGGGATTACTAACTTGTTAGTAGGAGAGGTGGTGTTGTTAAGCCGAGGCATCGCATACGCCAAGCGTCTTGTAATAATTGAAGACGCGCTTGTTTTCGCCATTTTGCTCGACGGTTTTGAAACCAAACCTGCAAAGTAACCGCGTTGCAGTGTTGTATAAAGGATTGTGGGCATCACTTATACTATATGGATGATGTTTTTATTGGTTGTAAACATCATCACATCGTATATATATATATAAGTATAGTCTAGATGTTGCTTATAAAGGGTTATAATTTGTAAAACTAGTGATTTTATCAAAACAAATATATGTATTAGTATAATATGGTTTTAAATTTACATTTAATAATTAAACAAATCAAATTTGCTTTAAAAAATGATCTAAACGTTCAACAACAACCATATCTTTCATCAAATTCAAATTACGAATCGAAAATATACATATATGTATATAAATAAATATCTAACGTAATTTTAGTTGAGTATTGTTTAAATAAAAATCTATAAATGGATCCAAGTATAAACAATTATTAAGTACATAGTTTTCAAATCGAATTTGAACATTAAATCTTGATGAAATGCTTGTTGCATAATTATTAACCAACTACAAGAATTACCTGAACTCTAGCTTCAGATAAACTTATCCTCAAAGCAACCTCTTCGCGTAAGAACACATCCGGATAGTGCGTCTTTTGAAACAGAGCCTCCAGCTCTTGCAACTGTTGCGGACTAAACGTAGTGCGATTCCTTCGCTGACGACGACGACCAAACATATACTCCGTCAACAAATCACCAGGAAGCGGTGACAGAAACGGTCCAGCCATCGTCAAGAAAATATTCGTCGGGTCACCAATTGTAATTTTACATTATTTTATAATAACTTTTAAACACCAATAGTAACAATTTTGTGTACAGAGTAATCGTAAATCAAAATTATGTATTCGTGGAACAATATTTTTATTATTAGTTTATAATGTATTTGAATTCATTAAATAAAAAACGCGAAATTATAATTTTGTTGAATTATTGGTATTTTATTTATTTATTGAATTGTTGGATTTTTTTCGGGAGTGTAAAAAATGTTTGTCTTATTATTATGAATTCTGTTTGAGTACTGAGAGATTTAGTATCATTGCTGGTGTTTACTAATAGTTACGTTCCGCCCCTAAAGCGACGCTATTGGTCTGGAGTGGCGTCGGTTTTGTTTAGTGGGCGTCCAGACGCCGGCGCAAACCGAATAATATTATTATAGAGTTAATACCGGTACGTTTTCATGTCTTTCAGTTTCAACTTCCATTGTTTCGTGTTTTTGTTTGAAGATGTGATTTGAATTTTGTTTAAATTATTTCTATTTTCCATATACCTATTTCAGTCCCAAATTATATTTTGCCACAATTATCATGGATTTTATGCACTATATATATGTATACATATATATATATATATATATATATATATATATATATATATATATATATATATATATATATATATATAGATAGATATATATATATATATATATATATATATATATATATATATATATATTTATTTATATGTATATATACATATATATGTATATATGTATATATATATATATATATATATATATAAATTAGAAAAAATCTTACTATAGGGGAAACAATTTATATTTAATTTAGGATCAGTTGAATAAAATTCTTTTCATTAAATGTTTATAATATAACCTAATGAAAAACTCAGTTTTAACACGTTAAAATGCATATTTTAAAATTTAGATTAGTTAAGTTAATCATTTATTAAACAATCCATATTAACCGCTTAACTAATTATTAAAAAAAGATTAATAAAGTAATTGTAAAATGTTCTAATTCCTATTTATTAGTAACTTTATTAAAATAATAATTTATTAATAATCTATTGAATATAAAAATTAATAACGATTAAAATGTTGAGTAAATTACATTTATGATTATCCGATAAACACAAACGGGTAATACACGATTATATTTTGACTTAGAGGCATCAGGATAACCAATATTGATCAAGAACTATTCGACGTCACTCTCACGTCGACTATTTAAACAGTTTGAGAAAAGATTTATTTTTATGATCATCCGATAAACACAAATGGATGATGCACGATTTTATATTGACCTAGAGACACCAGTAAGTCCATCATCAACCAGGCAATATTCGACCTAATATTCAAGTCGATTATTTAAACAATTAAACAGAGAAATGATAGATTTTTCAATAGTTAATTGCTTAAATATTGTTATGTAATTTGTGTTTTAATTATCAAAAAACAATGTTTATATTTTAGTTTCTTTTCATAATATACAAGAAAATAACGTATTTATAAGTCATGCAATGTAGAGTTTAAAACATATATTGCGAGATTAAAATGTTTGTTTGTAAATAACAATAGTTGCATAATAATAATAATGAAATATAAATCAATCACTTGTTTCTTTGCCCTATTATTATTATTATTATTATTTAGTCATGAATACACAACTGGGCGTTTAAAGATACGTGAATTGAATGAAAAGTCATATGTGATCGTATCGCGTGCTCTTTGAAATGAACACAGCATCCGACACAAGATCTTTTATCAACAAGTGGTGGGCTGTTGTTATGTGTTCAACTAACATGCGGATGGGGAGCGTACACGCGTTCCTTTTCAAACACCCGGTAAACGCCGAATAATAGACACATCGAATTTCTATTCGTCGGATTAGACTAAATGGTATCGTTAGCTAAACGAATTCACATTATATTATTAAATAGGGGCGAGGGGTAGGGGGGAGTTATGGGTTGGTTTTGGTGGTACTAGAAATTGGATTTAAAGTTAGATATATCGTAAATAACGATATGACGATATTTTATATGAAGTAATTAGTATTAATCGCGATTTAAATGTAAATATGTAGTTAATTCATATTGAATATTTTCGTAAATCATATTTTGTGGTGACACATTTACGAATGTGTTTTAAGTTAATCATTAGGACTTTTAAAATAGGGAAATATTTCATATATTATAGAGGAAAATTGTGAAATAAAAAATACAACAAAAATGAAACAAAAAGCTGTCTTCAGTTGGTTTTAATCAAAATAATGAAATAATCAACGTCAGTTCTCGACGGTAGAAGGCGGGTGTTACGTTTTTTTTTTCCTACACAAAGCGACTAACAGTGTATGTGTGTATGCAGGGATGATGCTGATGACATCATGATGTGGTGTATTGTTATAACAGGACCACGCCTCCACCGCCCAAAAGCTCTCGTCTCCGCCACTGTGTCTGTGCGTCCACCAGAGTTTATTAATTACAGAAGTCAGTGTTGTGACGTGTACACCCTGTACATATATATTCATACCCATTCTCCCTATTGTAACGGCCATATCTGATTGTCATCATATCACAGAATCATCATTGGTGCACATCTGGAGCATTTTTATATTCATTTTATTTTTGTGTTTGGAAAATCATAGACAAATTAATTTTAACTGTCGAGTGGCACGAGTCAGGAGTCTATACATATTTGTAAATCTAATTAAATCATCAAGGATCACACCTAATTATGTATTATACCAATATTAAAATTAATATATATATATATATATATATATATATATAGTTGCAAAATATTTTAACATAATTTGTTATAACGTAATATTTATTTGAATACAGACAGACAGACATACATACATACATACACAAACACAGATATACGCATTTATACAGCTTCTTGTTATGAAATATATAAGAATGCCACAGCGCTACACTCAAACACAAAGAATTATAAATGAAGAATAACCATGGTTTTGCGTAGCCATCGGGTTGGGGGTGGTTGGTGTTGGTCTTGCACCGGGTAACAAATGAAAGAAGAGCTTTGAAGGGGTATGGTGGGCGGAGCGCTTTGTATTTTGCATCAGAACGTGGACGATGCCGCGGACCAGCAAACATTGCGCGCGTGTTCCCTCTGTCTCATTTCCACTCAGCCGTCATCTTTGCGCATTTCTCATATGTATACTCATCTCACTCCAACGGAACCCTTTTGAATATGAAGTAATGCATAATTTTCATTACGAGTCTACTGTACATACATACATATCATATATACAATATACATACATACTATTCATCCTTCATTCGTTTTGCTCAACAATGGAAATATACACGATGTATTTTTTTTCTTTTGCCTATGCCCGTCGTGTATAGGTATATATAAAAAATAACTGTTCACAAAGTAAAATATTTTCGTAAATACTCAACATAACGTAAATATGCAATTAAGTCAACTGATAAGCATCATGGGTTGCATATGTCATGGCGACAAGAATATACTAAAGCTAATACACGTTCATAACACAGAAAGCTACTTCTACTTAATGTAGGCCGTTTCATGATGATTATGCAGCATGAGAGTATAGGCAATGTTAATCTTAATGGAGTTTTTTGTACAATGTTGCCACAGTTTCACTTACAACTAATTTAGATATTTCTATTATATCTCATGGTTGTACCACATTATGATTGCAGTACAGAACCTTTTCTCTCGGCTATGCGATCTTATCTTATCTCAGGGTTTATACCTGTGCGACAGATAGTTTATTAAAAAACTAATATTTAAATAAATCTATTATTATGTTATTTTATTAACAAATTCATACGCAAATTTAAAAAATACTCGAAAACAAAATTTGAACGATAAAAATCGAATAACATTTAGCGAAAATATTTAACATATGTGTTTCAAATGCATTCAACATTTTATTTCTGCTAAATATATTCCGATTTTTATGATTCAAATTTGTTTTTCAAGTATTCTTGATTTGTATCTAAAATAAAATGAATTTAAAGATTCATTTGTTTAATTCATTATTTAATATTAATAAATGACCGTGCCTTGAAGGTAAGACCCTTGCAATAGTGCGGTCAACCTTCATACATTTTTAATGGTTTGCCTTTTTCATTCGCACTCTTAGAACTCCTATATCTATGTCTGTCTTTGTTCCACTCACACATCAGATAAGAAAGATGTTTCAATACTGTTCCCCATAAGACTCTATGCTGCATAATCAACATGAAACGGCCTATAGATGGAAACCGTAAATTTATTATTATTAAATAGATATTGTAGTGATTTTGTCATTATTCACAGTTGTTAGCTAATACTGGTCTTATTGATGATAATTCTGCTATTCTGTATCTTACATAGAACTTATATACCACTATATAGGCTATAGACACACATACAGAGTTATACTATATTCTTTTGAAGCTCGCAGAACTTATAGTGGCTAAAATCTTTATATAGTTTTATTCGATTATTAAAACTAATTCAATTTTCTAATATAATGTATTCGAAAATACTTTTCATTTATGGCTGCGTTTAAATATGTTATATATATATATATATATATATATATATATATATATATATATATCTATATATATATATATATATATATATATATATATATATATATATATATATATATATATATATATATATATATATAAACGACATTTTCCCGATATGTGAATATTCGTAAAATGTTCGACATTTCAGTTGTCACAAGAGTTGTATTGTGCAAAAAGCATATTAACAATTTTTTGCCATTGAAACATTGTCAGTTCCAAACAACAACGTGATGCAACAACCAAAAAAATATCACAAAACAATCTCAAATGAAGCACGTTGCGTATAATACGAAATTTTAATATGAAAACATCAAAATAATAATAATAAAAAAAACAACAACCAAATGGTCGAGCATGTACACAATAGCAACCACATTCGCATATATATATATATATATATATATATATATATATATATATATATATATATATATATATATATATATGTATATATATATATATATATATATATATATATATATATATATATATATATATATATATATATATATATATATATATATAATATATATATATATATATAAATATTGTAGAATTTCGCCGGAGGTATTTTGTCAGAGTGTGTGTGTGTGAGCTTTTTTTAATTTACACAGTGATTTTACGAACTAGCGAACGCGAAGAGAAAGTGGGGGAAGGAAATCAGAACTATAGAATGAATGAATGAAATCATATACTGCATAAACTTTATCCCAACATGATGATATAGCATTGCACTATGGTGGAGGAGGAGGAGGAGAAGGGACAATGGTACTGCCAGAAAACACGAAATTAAAAATCTATTCAGTATTCCATACAAATCAATCTTAATGTTCCATCCAACACAAACTCGGGATAATAATGGAAACAATATTTTTCCATTCGTTGACGTCATCACGTGCAATGATGAATTTTCCAAATTATAATCTATCCGTTGTGTGTATATATGTATGAGAATCAACGAGCTTGACGTCTGCCTTTGTTGTATTTTGTATATGATTGTGTATTTCATTTGTTATTTTGTTTACTAGTTTATACAAAATAACATATATACTTTTTGAAATTAATTAATGCAACATATTCGCTACAGCGTTTATATAAATGACTTTAGCGTTTATGCTTATTAAATAAATAAAAAGAAACATCGCTACGAAATCCCTATATTTAACATATATGTACACACGCTACGATTGTGTATGGGAATATATTCAGTCGCATTGTTGTATCTCAACATTCAACAAGGATAAGAACGTGAACGGAACACACAGTAGAAAGTTGATGACGTTTCTCATTATTGTTATGAAGTGCGATGTGCAAAGAGGCGTCGAAACGCGACAGTGATTTCGCCTGTACTCCTTAACATGTCGTCTCATATTTAAATTATCGCATGAATGCATTAATATACCACCGAACGGCGCCGCGCCGCGCACTGACGCTTTGCGAGCATTTTCTTCTTCTTGTTATCTTTGTGTTTGGAAGCGTGATACGTCACCATGTTAGTCACACCTTTGTTTTTTAATATCATAATGTGGTGTTCGTACTACGTTATTATGATTTGCTTTCTTTCTTTTTAATCTACGTTTATTTTTGTATTTTATCACGGATTATTTTGATGCTTGGTTGCATACAAGTCAATTTATATTTTCATACATTTCACATTAATTATATATATATATATATATATATATATATATATATATATATTATATATATATATATACATATATATATATATATATATATATTATATATATATATATATATACCTATATATATATATATATATATATATATATATATATATATATATATATATATATATATATATATATATATATAGATTCATATTTGTATTAAATAATTTAATTAATATAGTAAGTTAAAGATTAATTGGTAAACTGTTAAAATAACGTAAGTCTAGCAACTAAGATAGCTAATACTGTCTAAGCGATATTAATGATTAATTTAACAAATTATTATGTAACGTAATTTGTATAAAGTTGGTGAGTGTACACGCCAGGGTAAATTAAATGTAAGGCAAATAAAATCAAAAAAGAAAAATCTGTTACCATGGCAGAAAAAAACAAAGGCGCCAATGCAAAAACAAAAAGTAAAAATGTTATAAAGTTTTGAATCTTAGAGCAGCGCCAGCGTAGCGGTACGCGGTAAGAAGACTCCAGAAAAGAAGCTTAATCCCATGGGTGAATTTTTCGTTTTTTGTATGCGGTACAGCCTGTTTACAAAGTGCTAATTAGTTCGGGCACAAATTAACTTGTAAACACATACATACGACGTGTATTTCCGTTTTTATGTATACATGTGTGTGTGCGTGTTGTATTCTATATAATATAGAGCTTCTACATGCTCTCTTTGTCTATCTATACAGATACACATAATACACAGGCGCAGTGGTTTGTTTAGAACACAGCAACATTTAATGAAAATCGGGTTTGCGTTTCCAGACCTAACTCAGCGTTAACTCTCCTATACACTACGGCCAACATGATTTTCCCCGGATACTTTTACAATATTTCATTACTACAAACATGAGACGTAATCACGTATTACACTGATGTAGTTTGAACAAATACTTTTTACTTTCTTAGGAAATGAGTGATTTACTAATTAATGCTAATAAAAGCAATTGTCTAAATTAAGAACAACAATGTTTAGGGTCCTCTATAGATATATTTTAGTGCAAATAACACCGGTGATTTGATCTAAGTCGACGAAATAGATTTCCAAGTGAGGTTTTACTGGAGCAAGTACACTTTAATCCAGTACATATTCCGGAGCGTTTCTGACTAGAAAGCTTCACCACACCACACACCGATGTTTAATTAATCAACTCGGGAGCTGCTTGCTTGGTTTATTAACAGCATTGATCATTGGTGTATTCAGTCAGTTGGTACTCTGTGTATGTGTGTATGCATGTACTTTGGTACTCGCGTATACCAATACACATTGAAACGGGGCGGGACTGTACGGATGCAACACCACCACACCATCGACCAAACGTCAAATATCTAAGCCTTTAATCGGAATTACTAACCAAACCAACCCATCTTTTGTTCCACATCATCAGCACCGTCATCTATACAATATATTTCATATATTATTTTAGTTGTTAGCAACTTTTGACAATAGATTTCCTATTATTCCAATCTTTAGATTAATAATATAGACACATATTGCACATAACAACAAACATTAAAAACGACTTAGTTGAAACGTTTTCAAAATTACTAATCTATTGAATAAAGGCATAGTTGGGAGGAAGTGACGCCATTATGTTTTATATTAATTATCAATGTTTGTTGTTTAAAGTACATAAGTAATATTTATTATAATCTAATTACTGTAATACTAGAAATAATAAATGTAGAGACATCGTCACAAACTGTTGAAACAATCAACACTTTTTTAAATTTCTTTGCGCTTACACAGACATAGAATTCATACTGTTATTTAGCTAAAAAATGGTGCCATAAGTAAGAATATTTGTAATATATATATATATATATATATATATATATATATATATATATATATATATATATATATATATATATATATATATATACATATATATATATATATATATATACATATATATATATATATATATATATATATATATATATATATATATATCATATATATATATATACACATATATATATATATATATATATATATATATATATATATATATATAAATATACATATGTTAATCACCATAGAAAAAGTTTGAGTCATTCCTAATAACCGAGTGGTATTCTACGTAAGAGGAACCCAATTTTCTTTCACCTCATCCTATCCAATACCTATATGTTTCGTATATTAATAAAATGTAGAAATACCTATGAACATTTGTAAAAATATATCTCTGATAACAATAAGAGAAACTTCGCTTTGATATTTTTCATTCTACGGTAGAATGCGTACATTGAAATAATCTAGACCTTATATCCGAGCGTTATAAGGTTGTGCAAAATAATAAAAAAGCCTTATTCAACTATTCACACAGACTGCATTAGCCAAACAAGCAGTGTATAATATAACTAATGGATGACAACACTGATTGAAAAATTTCACAAAACACAAAACAGTCTAAACGCGGACAGCAATGAACGGGGGATGATGGTCCGGATAAAAAATAGCACCATGGAATGGGGTACATACGGGGGTGGGGCGGGGGGAGTGAAGGGGTACAGCGAAAAACACCGTTTGAAGTTGTACAAAGAAAATACTGGGGCACAAAAAATAATCAACTAATAAACGAAAAAACGGGGGGAAGTTATATATATATATATATATACATATTTTTCATTTTATTTCATATTCTGAACAAATACCGGTTTGTTTGTGTGATTTGTTTGTTTTTATGGAAAAATGTTCCATTTTATTTTCCGACACAAGTTCGTCAAACGAAACATATTAATTAATACATCAGCTTTGTGTGTATGTATGCACGTCATTTTAATACGACACTTTTAGAATGGATTCAGTATATCTATATGTATAATTTTTTTAAATGATAAAATATGCGTTGTAAAGTTCGTTTTACACAATTTGAATTATATAAAATATTTTTAATCGAAAAATCTGACTATAATAAAAACAGCGCATGTTCCTCATATTTAGTTGCTAAGAGAAAACTAGAATTTCGCCTAGAATAATTTGTGAGGCTCAAATGAATCGAGTGGAGAACAATAAGATTTTCTGGAAACGGAATTAAAATATTTGTATGCGAAGAATTTCAAGTTATAGCGCAATCTTTTGGATTTGTTGTTTGATTTGCAAACGAAAATATCTAGATATTTTTTTTTGTGTCGGTAGAAAAATATTCATTGAATTTTTTACATTTTTGTTCGTTTCTATTCATGCAATCTCTGTATTTAAACAAAAAATGAAAAGAAAAGAATTATATAGAAAATCCATTTGATCAATTGAGTTCTGTAGGAAGACAGAATTTATTCAAGAATACAATCTATTTGAGAGAACAGGGTTGTCTGTAGGCGAAATATTCATCCATTTGTAAATTTTCTTTAATATTTGTTGATGTTTTTCTATACTTTTTGGTATCAGGCGAATACTCAAAACGTATAATTGTTTAAGTATTTTTATTATTATTCTTAAAGTATTTTACGTAATAGACACTTTATATCATTAAGTATACATAATATAACAACTAAACTAAATATATTAGAAATGATTGACAATTTAATAAAAATCAAAATCATTTTCTTCAATATTTGTTTTTAAATAGACATTTAAGATATTATCGGTAAACCATGGCCAAGTGAATTGTAAGTGGTTTCCGGGTGTCGCTAAGAAATGCAATTTGCCGCTAGTTTCCATTTCACGCAGGCCTAAACGATCCTGTAAAGAACAATTCCAAATTGCAGTTAACAACACTTCAAGCTGTTGTCAACATCTAAGATAAGGCCGGATAATTTCAGGAAAAGAGTTAAACAATATTTAGATTTTTTTTGCGACGTTGTTTAAAAAATATCTGGATGGATTAAACACTTTAGTAATATTTTATAACTTACATTTTTATACATATCAAATTGTTGTAATGGTTGAGTTTCTTTTGATTGACCAGGTTTATAGAAGCCAAACCATTCGGTATCGACTGGTTGAACCATTGAATCGTTATCGAAACGTACAAGAACCATATTTTCTAGTTTTTGTAAATTGGTGATGTAAGTGCGGTTGATTTCACGCTCATTGTTGATGTCAGCGATGAACGTACTGGCTGTTTTGTATATCTCCTCGTTTAGAGGATCATGCCAGTATGTTGCTTGGGCGAGGGCCTTTTGGACCCAACTATATCGTTAAACAAGATTAAGGTTTGAAAAATTAAAGCGAATTTATTTTTGGTTAATTTGTAAGCTAATTAAATTTTGCCATTTGGACATTTGCTTTTATACGACTTATAAAGCTATTATTTATTACTGTGTATTAAATATTCATGGGAAATATGCTGAAATATAGAAGAGCGTGTATGAAGCAAAAGATGTGCGGAAGGGTAGAGTTGAATGGTGAAAGATTGTCAAGTTGGGAATGGATGTCAAGGGTGTTCTGCAGCCCCATTTGTTGGGAATAAGTATGCAGTTATGTATGTGTGAAGTTATATAAAATATTTGCTATAAAAAACTTTTTTTTTTCCGGTTGATTCATATCTAATCCAAATTTAATTGTAATTGTAACTGGTAGGAGTGAAATTGTTTTCTAATCCGACTTTCTTATATATTTTACTTTTAAACAACATTCAAAATAATGACCTATTGTTTAAAAACTATTATCACTATATTTTTGAAAAGAAAATCGTACCAATAACATTTGCCATTAGAGTCCTAATATAATATTAATTTAAGACTGTTTCCCTATTATTTCTAAATTTTAAACTAATTATGTAAATTGGTTTATACTATCGCAATCTTGTCATTCGGATATTATATATAACCTGGAATATCCGAGAGATGAGTAATGAAAATGCATTCCGTTTTGATTTACTTAAAAATATATAGAATATGTTATGTATATTTTAAAAATAAATCGACAATAAACTTTCGTTGATGAAAGACATCAAATCTTCTTAACCTGTAATGAATCAAAATCCAGGAACCCCATGGAAAAAAAGTACTACCTTAAATACGCAGCATGATTGAGCAGTTTCCGCATGTAGTCACACATCGGATGGGACAAAGAGCCGCAGTTTGGAAGCCCATAAACACCTTGGTGTTGTCCACCAAGTGAAATCAAGTTTCTCATCTGAGGAGTCGGACAACGTTGCGCTACCGCACGTCTATTAAATAAAAGAATATTGTGTCATAATTGTTATATTATTCAAAAGGACGAAAAACGTTCAAATTTCATGGGTTTCTAACTTACAAAAATTGTCCTCCTTGTGAGAAACCAATTGCGTTGTAACCGTTAGCTAGAGCAGTATCAGCTGTTAGCATATCACACACTTTCGCAACTTGTTTGTTTGGGTGCATAAAGTAGCTATTTTCAACATCTGAGACCATTGAATCGCCGATTCTTATCGATAGGATATACACTCCAGGCAGCAGTTCTTCGAGTTGTTTTTTAACTGCTCCCAAACTGAAGGGGAAGCAACAGCTGTCACCTTTAGTAAATATTTAAGAGAAATAAAATCAAACAGAAGTTTTGTGGGAAAACATTTAAATGGTGTTACATCTATTTACGCGACTCTCATATTAATATATAAAAATAAAGTAAAACAATTAATTGTAGAGGAAGTGCACTTGTATTTTAAATTATGTAATCCCATATTATGATTGAGTACTTTCACACAGTAGAAATACTACAATTCATTTGGGTTAAATAAATATTAAATACAAATTCTAAATTACTGTTGATTTTAATTACATAATAAATGTTAATGTTTGTCTCTACATTTAAAACGTATTGCAATTGCTTGATTGATTGATTTCATACTTTGTCTAAATAATATACTAGCTAATTGACAAAGAAGCATCACGCGTTGCATATGCCCAGGCGTTATGTTATTAATATGAGTGGTAAACTTAAAATAATATTTTTGAAAAATTAAGACGCTGTTTTTAAAATTGTGAAGAATAAGTGCACTTGTTGGGTTGATTTTAAAATTGTTTTAAATTATGGTTGCTAAAAAAACAATCTAAATTCAAATAAATTGTAAGGCCCTTATCTATACCAATTGGTACATCAATCGATGGCTGATAAGAGACATTCAATTTATTTGTAATTCGTAAGTATATATTTGTTTGGAGTTATCTAGTTCATGACCTTCAATTTACTTAAATAAAATACTTAAAGTTCGCAAATAATTATTTATAGATAGGGTTGTCAATTGAAATTATTTAAGTCATTTTCATGTTAATAATGGAAAAATTAAACTATACACAATTATTATATATAATCAGATCAATCATTGGTCATATCTAATAATTATAATTAAACTTGGAGCGAATTAAGATAGTCGTACAAAACAAATATATTTTCAAATTGCAATTGTCTAGCGCAGTAATAAGATATTTAATATATTTTCGAATAAATTATTCAATAATATAGACACATTTAAATGTTGAACATAACAATTAACCATTTGTACCCAAACACTTTTCAGTGATTTAAATTTCGTTAAATAAATAAATAAATAACATATTTTAAACAAATTCCATTTCGTCCCTCTATAAACGAGTCGTCAATGACCTAGGGTCAATTCCATCAAGATCAAAACAATATAACCTCTAAACTAAAATTTATACCGCAACTAAAATAGTAATGTGACAAATACATATCATTTGCTCGCTTACCCATTCCATGCCACAAGACAATGGGGGTGTATTGTTCACTTTGCACATGTTGCACTGCAAAAACCAGGGCAAATATCGCGAAAACTGACAATTTAAACGTAAACATTGTTGTGGTTGTCAGTCGATAACCTGATACGCACTGCTGAAAATGCATAAATGTACTGTATAGACACTAGACAGAGAAGGCTAGATAACGTGATATGAATCAACTGAGATAGCATAACGCAGTGTCGTAGAAGTAGGAGATTGCATGATTTAGTTTAAGTAACAAAAATCAATTTGTTAAAAAATATTAATTATTATTTATGAAATACATGTTAAAAGACACACAAGTCTTATAAAGTTGTAATAATTATTATCCATTATTTTAATCATTCAGTCCGGGTATCAATATGCCGTTATCTTTGTTATTTATAGTATCTTTCATGCTCAGTGTTGATAACAGTGTTAAGTTATCCATTTTCTCGTAATCTGGTTCTGGTTGCAAGGCAGGAAGATCCGGTATAAGTGGTACTCGTTCCTCTTCCCCATCATCTTCTAATTTGGTCGACAACAACTGTTCATCAGGTTTGGTTGGTGCTGATTTGTGGACGGAAGCGTTTTTACTATTTGATGGACTTGCTTTTTCTTCTTCAACTTCTTCACAATCTTCTACGTTATCGTGGTCATCATCATCGTTATTGTGCTAATGAAAATAGATAGTTTTGTTTTCTTTTGGATAAAATGATTCAAAAGAATTGGTTTGTTTGGGAAAACATTTCTGAAGTTTTACATATAGACATCATTCTCACCGTAAAAACAGGGTTGGTAGATTTATATTGGAAAGCACTATTGGAAAGATCAACTTCGACGGGAAAGAGTGCAGGTCCAGATAATAGCTCCACAGTATCCATATGGAGACCAGCGAGACCTTTAATAAGCTTTTCTAGATGTCCACCTAATGCTTGCACATGCTTATTATCTAACAATTCCATCTTTACGAGCACGTCTGATCGTAGTTTTGCGAATTTGGTTCTAGCCGCCTGTCTACATCGTAGTACAAGTCTGCACAGCAACAGTAACAAAGATCACAAAACAATTATTCTACCGGTGCTACATTTAGGTCATTTAAATGTTCTGTATCAATTTTATTTGTTCTTGGAAACTCAGTAATTCCTAATTACTATTCAGTATTCAAATACAACTTAATATAAAATATATAACTGTAAAGGATGTTAATTTTAGTTCTACAAATATGGGGCTTTCGTTAAATCGTTTTGGTCATTTTACCAATATTGGTTTAGTCATTAATTTAATCTAAATGGCTATTAAGACTACCTGTATTCATAATTGCCAGTTTCTACTCGATATAAAGGTTCTTGTAAGGCTGCGTAACTACATTCTTCATCATCCATTTCTTTGACTTTCAAACAGTAGGCTAGATATTCAAATTTAGCGTCAGCATATTTCTTAACTGTAAGTCTAGTATCTGGAATTGCTTTGTGGAGATATGTACCCAAATCAGATAAAACCTATATAAAAGAATTTAATATAAGCTTCAAAAACACTTAAAGATAACAACATCTAGAAGGACGCACTGGTTTCACACTTTGTAGCATACTATTCCCTAGTCTTTCCATATTTCTATGTTGTTCTCCAAACAGCCGAAACGCTTCGCTCGCTCTTGGTTGAGGCTCTCTTACGGCTATGGTAGCAAAAACATCTCCCATACTTTTGATAGCTTGCATCAACTCTGAATAAGCCTACAAACACCACGGGTATCACCTTTCTGACTACACAATTATCGAAATTACTATACCTGCAAAACACGTTTGCTATGATCCACAAGCCCTCTGTACATAAATTCTGTATCTTGCAGCTCTTTCAGTTTCTTTACTAGGGTGTCATTGCAGAGAATCGCCCTGGATAGTCCGAGAGCGTCTGCTGTGGAAGTGCTCATATTTTCAACTAGTCGATGCTTCACTTTTTTCAAAACTATATCTAGTGTTTTGCCTTGATGAGGATCGGCATGTAGTTTGTTATAGTTTATTGTTACTTCGTCCTAGAATTGAATTGCAAAACGCAAGGATAACAAAAAAAAAAATCTATTTCGGAGAATATGACCAAGTTATTTAAATGGTTTAATCAAGAATTCCAAGGCACTTTTTTGAGGAATTAAAAACTTTAAAAGCTCAGTTCAAAGAAAATTGTTAGTTTCCTTTTTTTTAATTATCCCAACTGGGAATCTCAAAGAATATAAAGTATTCGGGGAACTGTAATAGACTTTCTAGTAATTCCTGAAGGTTCAAAAACATATTTGTATTCTGGTTATCCAAGTAAAATTCAATAATTACATCGCTTATAGAAGTTTTTAGTCTTTGGTGTTATAAAAATCCAAGCTTGTCTAGAATTATTCTTGATTTCAAAACAATTTTTAGAATTTCCAGAACTGATTTATTTATATATTTTAAGTGAATCAAGAAACAATAATTTTAGGATTTACTGAATTACCTTGGCTGCTTGGATCATTTTCGCAACTTCAACTTTAGTTTTGCCCTTAACTGATTGGCTATTAATAGCAATAAGTTCATCACCAGCTTGCAGTGTTCCATCTTTGCAAGCGGCTGTATTGTCGAATACTTGTACAATATATAAACAAGGGCAGAGAGGTGCTCCACCCCCGATACTTATACCAATCAGATTATTCGCATCTTTTTTTATAATTACACTTCCAGATGTTACAGTCATCCCCCTAAAAACAGTAAATTCATATTGCTTCCTTTCGAAAATCATTGCGTGATGCATCAGAATAAATATAGACAGTGGATAAAAACAAATATTTTTGGTTTTATTACATTTATTATATAAAATATACACATTTAAATTTTCCTATTAGCTTATTAACTACATTTATGTTTACGAGCGCTAAAAGTATTACAAAAGTTGCAGGTAGCATGGATAACGAACTGAAAAAAGTATGTATAAATATATCCATGTTATCCGCAAATATGTATAAGCTATTCTATACTAGAATTAGTCAAAATTAAATTATCTAAAATAATATATTTCTTGAAATATTATTTAATTTAATAGTGAGAATAATATTGGCTCAAATTCAGAACTCGATATTATTAATTGAAATTGTGTATTGTATAATGTTTATTAGTTTGTTTTTTTTAATCTTTATTTGTTTATAAGACATTAAAATAGTTTTTTAATCAAAACAGAGTTGTGAATTTGTAGCCAAATTGTGTTTGGTGTATGGACAAAAAGGCATCTACATATATTTGTGTTTTAATATAACGATTGCTACAAACATTGATCGATTCTAGAATTCTAAGGCGTGTTGTGAATAAACTCAGCTATAAAATGACTAAAATATTTATCCTAGCTTGCGTGCATCCGTGCTCCTGGAACAAAATAAAGCATATACACATTAATGTTTGTGGCTACAAATTAGTGTTTCATTAATACAAATGCGCAAAATACATCTGAAAATACTTATCAATTATGTTCAAACAAAATCAATTCATAGATTAAGTTTCAAATAAAATAATAAATATTCACAAATAAATTCAAGTGTTTTAATTGTGATTTATAATACTTAATAGGAATTGAAATCAAATTAATACTTACATGGTATTTTCAGAACGCATTTTTGAACCAAATAGTAACACATTAGCTTCATCTTCATCAGAATCCGAATCCATCTTCACATTATCACTTTTATTATCTTCACCTTCAGTATCTTTGTTCCTAATTCACAGTTTTTTTAAACAAATAAATAGACACTTTTCAAATATCAATACGCGAATATACAAATGAATAAAATTGCATAAATAATATGCAAACATACCGAGATATTCTAACACAATTAAATGTTTACAATCGTATTCATAGAAACATTTTCAAAATGCTTTAAATATTTTTTGAAAATATGAATCATTACATAAATAGAAATCATCAATTGTTTCTATGGAAATTAACATTTAAAATTGTTTTTAAATTTCTATAAATTGATTGTATTTCTATGCTACGTTCACTCAAAAATATCTATAATAACTAAATATACATGAAGACTATAAGGGAATAATAAATAATATCAATTATATATATATATATATATATATATATATATATATATTATATATATATATATATATATATATATATATATATATATATATATATATATATATACATATATATATATATATATATATATATATATATATATATATATTATATATATATATATATATATATATATATATATATATATATATATATATATATATATATATATATATATATATATATATATATATATATATATACATATATATATATATATATATATATATATATATATATTATATATATATATATATATATATATATATATATATTTATATATATATATATATATATATATATATATATATATATATATATATATATATATATATATATATATATATATATATATATATATATATATATATATATATATATAATAATATCCCTTGTAATCTTCTTAAATAAAATTATAAAAGAAAATAAATAAAAATATAATTACAATTTGTCTTCAAATTCTAGAGTGGGGTAGCATTGGTACATATCGTACATAGACAAATAACGACATTCTTGTTTATAAGGATAGCGAGCCATTTTCGCTAATATATAGAACTAGCAATAAATAAATTTAAAATAAAATCAACTTTAGGTATCATGCAGAACAGAACTAAAATAAACTGAAACAAAAATATATATTATGCATTAATAATAATAATAATAAATAATAAACAACTAGTACATATACTTATTCCATTTTAAAATAAACAAATATCAATTGATTACAAAGATATTATAAATGTCATATTTGAACAATGACTATATAAACAATTGAAGAAAAAGCATCATTTGTTCAGACGAAAAGTGAGTTGCTTTTTATAGAAAAATATCTAAATGAATACAATACGGTATAATTAAGCGTATTACCTAATTTATTAAAAAATAGAACTTGAAATAAATTCGTTTGTTGAGTTGAATGCAAACAATAAAATACTAAACTAATGAAATTCCTAAATTCTACGTGTCAAAATTGATAAAAACAGCAAACCAGCGTGTGCCGATAAAAAATCAATAATCATACTTATCGTTCACCTGTTTTGTATACCTACATTTTGTCTTCCTCGAAAAAATAATCTTCTTCCAAGTCCATTTTTAATAAACCACAACACTATTTATATATTAGCAAGTTGTTTAGAATATTGTTGACACATTTACTAGTTCATACAGATTATAATACGATTGTTAATACGTTTTTATGTATGCTTATCAAGACCGGACGCAACCGCAAAAGACGGCGACGCCTGCGTCAATGATTCGCAACGTCAACACCACACTAGCGGCATCTGTCGGCTGAAAGAATTACATAGCAATCGATTTGAAAGTACACTATGCGTGGAATATCTTGCGCATATTTATCTTTGAATTTTGAATGTTATACTTATGTAGATTTCTTTTTTACAAGCGAAATTTACACTCAATTTCAATATATTAAAAAGTATAAGGAGTATAACGATATTTAGAACACCCTAATGTTATTAGTTTTTATACTAAACCCAATAGTATACGTAAAAGTTTTAAAATACTTTTTAATAAAATCTTATATGAATAGGAATGGCTCGTGCGGTTTTATTATATTGCCCCAAACCAAATACCTATACAATTAAAAATGAATTGTTTTTTTTATACACTTCTTTTATAAGTAAGTTGTATAACGGGTATTGTTTTGCTATTTTACAAATATTATTAATAATTGCGAAATTGATAGCCAATTGCGTCGGCCAAATGACGACTTTTCCTATATAGATTGTTTTAATTGCAACTTAAGTTGTTTAAAATACGAAATTTTTTTTACGTTTTTAACAAACTAAAATTGCAACTGAGATAATCGATGCAGGAAATTTCTCTAGTCGTAATATGGCAGATTTTTAATGTATACGTAAAATGGTAAATTAAAATAAGCCTCAAAGTCTGTGCACAACAAACCACCAATAGTGTTTGTTTCCAAAAATATTTTAAAAAAAGGCATTTCACCAACTACATATATTTTAAATAAAAAGTGCTGATTTAAAAATATATAAAGCATCTTTATAATTTTTGATTTTTCTTTCGAAAATTCCAAATTCTCAAAATCATAACTGGCAATACCATAGTAATCGAGAAAATATTAATAGAATTCGTCAAGGTTTACAAAGTTAGACTAGCCGAGAAATATACTGCAAAAAAGGTTCGGGCCCGTATGTGTGAAAAATAAAATTTCAGATTTACCATCAGGAAATTACTCTCGCAGGGCCTCATTCTATCAGTCCGTCCCTGACATGTGATTAACAGCCAATCAGTGAGTATCTCGTCGCAGTCTTATCTGGGATTCACATTCAACAACATATGAGAAACAGTCTTAAGTTAAGTCGTTGACCATGAAGACGGTGGCAATCGCTGTTATTGTTGTTTTGTGCTCAAATTTAACATTACAGCAAAAATTTGTGATACCTGATGTCACTATCCAGGCCCTAGCACCTAAAGGATTATCCGTTTCTATACCAGGTAAGTGGCATTTTGATTGGTTGAACATATTACAAAGACGCCACCATTGCAACGCGAATACGACGCCACGGTATTCAAATACATTTTCAAATCAAAAGTAGTGTATAATTTACTATTGAGTCTAATATAATTATCATATTTAAATATAACAAATTGTTATCTCTTAATAATTTATTAAGATTAATCTACTCTCAGCCCCTCAGCGACCTCGCAAATTATTTTACCGAATATATATATGTATATTATACGAATTTATTTATTTTTGGAGCCCCGGTAATAAATATATATTAGCCCCGCCACTGCTTACAGATCATGCAGTAAACACTAAAGAAGTATTTTATAAGAACCTGTTTCCTTGGGAATTTAAGCATATGAACTTGACTTATTTCGTATATGAGACAATCAGGACCGCATTTAAAGATTTGAGGGCTCCAGGGAAGCTTTATTGTTTCAAAGTGCTCCTGATGGATTTGTGTTTATTTTTATAATTAGGTTACTATGGTGTTTGTCAGGTTGATATTTTTGAGTTTGTTATAACAGTTATTTCATTGCTATTTGGCGGTTTTTGAAGGTAAACTGTTTGAATATATGTCCGTCATGTTAATAAACATATCGAAAAGGTTAAAAGTCAATGTTAGATAATTTCTATCCTCCTCACGATGATAAATTGTAAATACAAATAGGAATAAAAAATATAATATTATAGGCATATGATATAATGTGGGAAAATAATTATTAAAATATTTTATTTGATGTTTAACCAATTTAAACAAATAATTTTATATTTAGATTCCCAATATATATATATATATATATATATATATATATATATATATATATATATATATATATATATATATATATATATATATATATATATATATATATATATATATATATATATATATATATATATATATATATATATATATATATATATATATATATATATATTCGAACAACCATAATGATAATAATAAAAAGTGAATACACTTACAACTTTTATATACATATATTAATTGTGTGTTATCACAATCAGTTAGGAGCAGCCAACGTATTCCGAGGAAAGGGAGGCAAAATTGTACCCCAAAAAGTGCTTTTAAAAGTAGATAATTTGGTACACTTTATATTTTACGCAATTATATGTAGCTTAACAATTTTAATTCATTCATTCAGACGATAAACGCCAATGAATATTGTGCTTATTAAATAAATAATTTTGATTGTTTAATGATAGAATATATCAATTTTTCACACCTTTTAATTTGTAATAATTTATTCTATAACCTCTCTTGATACCGGGGGCAGTATAGCATCACATTAGTAATTATGGAATAAGAAACGTATATATTATGTACAAAGCAGGTTTTAAACAATAATATTTAATTACTTTAAAAAAAGATAATGTAAAGATTTCAATTCATATGTTCAAGAATATAGAAGATTCGTAACATATTTATATTTATTTGTGTAATAAACAAATTTTGCTCAAATACCTATGTACATATATTTATTTCATAAAGCAATAATCTTATGTTTTATGGAATTACCTATGATTAAAATTAAAATTTGGAATTTCCAATTTTTTTTATATACCTACCTATAGGTACTTAACAACACAATACGTTCGATTAATATAAAAACTAAACTTTCTATCGCATATATTTATCTCAATGTTGAAGATGACGATCATATAATTAAATAAAAGAAAACAACATTGAATTTGCGTTTGATTTATGCTAAAGTTCCCTCTTTTTTGCCCATGACCATAAACACAAGAATAATTATCAACTTTTGACCTAACATATACGAAACAGAATTTATTTAGCAAAAATACAATCAAAGTTTTTAGTTTGCTCTTCAAATAAAAGACACTTTAACATTCTAAAAATACATTGGAATATAACTGGATTTAATTTATATCAAAATAAAATGTTTAGCTGTCATTGGAAGATAAAGAGGACATAAAGAATCTGAAATTTTAATATAAATATATTATTACAGTATTAAAAAAAAAAAATCTATAGTTGAAAATATATTTTTTGTATAGATAGTTCTGGCATTCAATTATTCGCGTTCCATGCGAATATCAACCAAGTAATCAGAGGTAAATCTGAAGGTACGATATCAAAAGAAGTCCAGTCTGCCGTAAATGGTCGGTGGTCATTTTCAGATAACAACATTCAGTTGAAACAAGGAGATGTTTTGTATTACTGGATATTTGTGCAACATAATCGTTTAGGATTCGATAAACAAGATCAAAAATTCACCGTTGAAGGTAACTTAACCGAATTTTATATTCTAGTTGATCAAATCTACGCCAAAATCCAAGCCGAATCTAATAAAGTTGGATTTTTGACGAAGATAATCATTTAATAATTATTGGATGTTCGTATTTTACTTGCAGGGTTGGGAGGTACTGTAGTAACTCCGGCACCGGCATGTGCACCCAGTGAAACAAAAATAAATGGCGGTCGATCAGTTTGTGGCAATACAATTATTTTTGAGGAGAGTTTCACTGGTTCCAATATCGACACGAGCAAATGGACACTAGAACAATACGTCCCCAATATACCAGTCAGTAATACATACACATTTTTAGAAAAATATCCCAATTTATAAACGCTGACATTTATTTAGGATTATGAATTCAATTCATACGAAAAACATGCACAAAATGTGTACATATCAAATAAGAATTTGTTTTTGAAGTGCACTCTGCGAGAAAATTCATATTTAGATCAACTGGACTTAACTGATGGGTGAGCTGATTATCAAATTTAATCTTTGTTGTAAACCTTACATACTGAAGCGATTTAATGGATATTTATAAATAAATAAAATAATTAGAGACATTTATGTTGTATAATAAGAAAATTGTGATGAGAGCCAATATTATTTCAATGAAATAAAATATTATATTTATATCTTTTAGTTGCACTGGTAAAAATTGCAAAGCAGAAGCGGTAGCTGGTGGGATACCACCACCTGTGATTTCTGGGCGAATCAAATCGGCCTTTTCATTTTTGTACGGCAGCATCGAGATCAGAGCCCAATTGCCGAGAGGAGATTGGATATTCCCTGGTAATCATTTGCAAATAACCTAAACTAAATTTCGTCTAATGAAAATTTTATTTTTTCCCCCATCTAGAAATCTACTTAGAACCAAAGAACAACGCTTACGGAGCGGGTTATAATTCAGGTCGTGTATGGATAGCTTATTCCAGAGGCAATGCAGACTTGAAAACGGTTAATAATGATCAAATTGGCAACAATGTACTGTATAGTGGCCCAGTGTTGCATAGCCGTGAGCCTGGTAGGTCTTACGTTGCTAAAACTGTCCAAGGAAACTCTTGGGGATTAGGATTTCATACGTATATTCTAACATGGAAACCAGGTAGGTTAGAGATTCATTCAAACTACAGTATTCTCCAAATCAGAATTACACTTTTGCATATTTCTTCCAAACCAAAACAGCTTTTCGTACTTTATATTCAAAAACTTTCAATCATACAACTATTTGTTCAAAAGAACACATTTAATTCCAAGTAACACAATGATTAAACTATTTAATATTTTAAATGTCCATTGAAAATATGTTTTTAGAACGTTTATATTCTGCAGTTGTGTTACATTGAACTGTGAAGTTGTAGATGAGTTGTGACGAAGGACAATCAGAGTTTTCTGGTAAATTGACTAGATTCATTGGTATATTTTGGTGTATATACTCCTTTCTTGAACATGTTATTGAAGGTGAAGTGATGTGATCTCATCACACTTCACCTTGAACACATATCTGAATAATCTATTATATATTCAGAAGTACACCAACAAAACCACTCAATTTACCAGAAAATTTAGAGCTTCTTTTGATCATGTGATTCCTATTAAATATAGAAGTCAGTAGCCTGTTAAGTATTGTCGTAACGACTGACCTTAAGTAATTGTTAGAATGGAGCAGAAGTAGAGTTTTTTTTTTTTAGTTAATGTATGGCTAGACTCCATGAAGTAACTAAACGTTAGACAATGAAGGTCAAGCCACCATTGAAATACAAAATATGCATAACAAGTCATTGATCTATTTAGATTAAACATCTTCTAACCAAATCACTACATTTTACATAGAAATGTAACCTAAATATATAAATAATTTAGCTTAAAATTGCCATATGCTTCGATGGTTTGTTATCAGAAATTAAATTGAATTGAATATGACATATACTGCATTATTAGATTTTCATATTTTATGAATCAATTCTAAAAATGATTCTAGAGAAAATAATGGACATGATATATATTAATGTTTTAAGATGGATTCACATTCATGGTGGATGGAGTACAACAATTTAACATCCGGCCACCAAATGGTGGATTTTCATCATTGAAAGACTCTGCTCAAATACCGTATGCCTCCGCCTGGACTTCTAGCATAGCTCCATTCGATCAAGAGGTAATATAGAGCTCATACCAAAACATGTATTTTTAGAAACCATACACAGATAACCCAAATAACCTGTTTGGTTGAACTTCCCCAACGATCAGTTTTAAAGATATTTTAACTTTTTTATTTGTACTGTTTCAGTTCGTGATAATACTGGGCATTGGCGCTGGAGGACGTTCTGATTTTCCAGACAAATGTTCAAGCAATGGTGTTCCTAAGCCGTGGAAAAATACGAATACAGGTGCCATCGTCACTATGCTTAAGGCGAAAGATCAGTGGTTCCCAACATGGGGGGGCGATGCATCAGCACTTAAAGTAGATTATGTTAAAGTAACGTCACTATAGATTTAATTAATTACTTTATTTTTATATTAAATAATAATAAAACCAACTCAAAATTGTTTTTTTACCTATTCCACCGCAAGCTGAATAACTATTAAAATTATCATTAAATATATCCATTAGTTACTTGTGTAATTAAATACCAGATAAATCACAAGTCATCAAAATATGAGAATAATTTAAACGCGTCTGTTAAATGACACATCTGTAATTTCCAAGAAACAATAGCCGACTTTATTTATTCAAAGTTAATTTTTGTAAATTTATCTTTCTTATTGTTATTTTAAAGTCACTTCAACACCTTTATAATATACTATAAATGCATCCATTTTACACAAAACCAAAAAAATCTGAATGATAACCCGTGAATTGGATATGTTGAAATATTCATAATCAGAAATTAAAACTAACTTACATTTACATGGTAAACGAAATAAGGTCAATAAAAATAAACTAAAAATAATCTATCTGATAAGTAATAAATAAGCAAAAAAACTATAGCTTTTTAGAATACATTTTATTCAATTCTAATAAATTTATACTATAAAACAAAATGTTTAAATATTTTCCTTGAATTTGAAAACAAGTCAATCTGGAATTACCATCATCAGCAATGAGTAGAATGTTAGCATGGGGAATTCCAAATTGTTGATCTGAAACCAGTTGTAATCGCAAGAAAACAAGCGTGGTGTAAAGGATATCAATATTTACTTCCACTGATTGAACGTTTGCCTTGAAAATCGCATCTTGTTAAATATTACACAAATCTGAGTACAAGTAAAACCATATAGTCTGACGGTACCATTCTTAGGAGATGTTGCGACTAGTACCATTGGTGTTTTGTGTCATTTTAACAGTGCAAGCGCAAGATTTTCAGGTTCCTGAAGCCACTATTGAGGTGTTTCGACCGAAAGGGTTGAGAGTTTCTATACCAGGTACACTATGCTTTTTAATTACGACATATAAATGTTAATTTTTGTTGACAAAAATATCAAAAACAACACCTCCTCTTACCGTCGCTCTGTCCTAGTTAGCGAATGAATTGATATTATATTTACAGGCAAAAAATATTAGTATTGAAATCACAAATAAATATCTCGTTTAATTTATATAATTTCACACACGTATTTATTTATTTGAACGATTTTTTTTTAATAAATGGTTGTTGTGTAGGGGCTTTGAAACCCTAAAGACGGGCCTGAATTGCATATCAATGTTCGGTTTGACCAATAACTTATGATAATTAAATATTAAATGTTATTGTAAATATTTGAAAAATCAAATTTGTTTGTACATTTGGTATTTATTAAAACATATCCAAATTTATTAATTTATTAATTGGCATTTTAATGTAGCAATTATAATCACAGCAGGTAATAATGCATTATATAATTTAAAGCCTTTTCTTATCGAAGAATCGCTTATTTTGCTTAAATAAATATATATTTACCATTTATATAAAATAAATAATATATTAAAGAAAATAATTGCCATCATTTTATTTGTATATAAACAAATATATAAATAATATATTTTGCTTCCTTTAAAATTAATATATTATTCAAACAATTATATTAATAATTAAAAAGAACAATTAGTTGCTTTTATATGTTATTATATTAATTAAATTTTAATAATGTGTAATTTTAAATAGCAAATTATTATGGCAAAAAAAACTTTTAAAATACATTACTTTAGCATATAACCAATTTAGAAGTAAACAAACTGATATACGTATGTCACAATATAACTCAAGGCAGCTATGAAATGGTTGAAAATTGGAGAGAAAATGACAATTAGATCGTGTTTTAATAAATAATAAAATTATAATGTTTTTGCAGATGTGGAAGGTATCCAACTATTTGCCTTCCACGCCAAAATAAATGAAGAATTGAATGGAAGAGAGGGTGGCACCTTTTCCAGAGATATCACGCGAGCTAAGGATGGAAGATGGACCTTTTGGGATCCACAAGCAAAGTTGAAAGTTGGCGATGCTTTGTACTATTGGACCTACGTTGATTACTTCGATGGAGAACGCAAATTGGGATACGTCAATGATGACAGATCATTTACCATAACAGGTACAATATCAAAACATGATTTTTTCCTTGGCGAAATATGAACACTAAAATGTAAAAAAATAATTTTAGCTTTGACACAATTAAATGGTAATGGTAACGGCAATAATGGCAACGGTAATGGCAATGGAAAGAAGAAAAACAATCAGACGCCGCCGCCAACGTCTACAACCGAAAGACCTATACGCACCACTACCTCTCCTAAATGTACATTCAGTCAAACCACTGTGAATGGTGAAAAAGTATGTGCTGGAAAACTCATTTTCGAGGATCAATTCCAGCAATTGGACTTGGATCTGACTAAATGGAAAACAGAAGTGAAGATCGCTGGACCACCAGTAAGCAGAAAATTATTGCATTAATAAAGTGCAAAGTTGCTTATTTATTTCGCTTTTGATTTTAGGATCATCAATTCGTAACTTACGTGAATTATCCCGAAAATGTAGTCGTACGGAATAATGTACTGTATTTAAAACCAGTACTGGCTTCTGTAAGATTTGGGGATAATTTTATCAATGAACAAATCAATTTGGGAAGAAAGTAAGTATAGAAGGAGTACTGTTAGGAATTGATGAGAAAATAACGATTTATTTTTCAAGTTGTACTGGAGTACCTGGAACCACAGATTGCGATAAAAAAGCTGAAAGCTTTCAAATTTTACCCCCAATTTTCTCTGGACGTGTAAAAACTAAAGATCTATTTTCATTCCGTTACGGAACAGTGGAAATTCGAGCCAAGTTACCGAAAGGTGATTGGATATATCCAGGTAAGATTTTAGAAATTGTATCAATTTTTTTCCAAATTCAAATAGTAAACATTTTAAAAGAACTTTTAGCAATATATGCATAAATTTGCAATATGAGTGAAACAGTATTTTATTTGTTGCAGAATTATTCCTCCAACCAAAGGACTACAACTATGGTTTACATTATGATTCTGGCCAAATTCGTGTCGCATTTTCACCGGGAAATGCAAATATGGGAAATGAAGTAATGGGTGGAGTAATCTTGGGAACAATGGAAGCAGCTAGAACTTACGGAATGGCTAGACATAAGAATCAAAACGGATTATGGTCGGATGCTTTTCATAGTTACTCCATTCGATGGACTCCAGGTACTAATTGGATTAAGTAGAAATCAATTACAGATTATAACTTGAACAAACATTGAAAGTTAGTTAAGTCAATTTAATTTTCTCAGAATTAATGAAAAAAAGTATTAGTTTCGAAAAGAAAATATATGACTATTCTCCATCATTATTAGTAGCAAAAACCATACATGTCGCATTTTTATTGTGATCGTTCCTTTGCACAAAATTATTAAAAATATGCGAATGACTCGCATTGAATCAAACGCATTTATTTGTATAAATTATAAGAAGTTATTGATATTATTCGCAATTCTCTACATAATTTAATTATGAAATTGTAGATGAGATAACTGTTAGTGTTGATGGAGTGCAATACGGTAACATAATACCTCCTGAAAAAGGCTATGCAAGTTTGGCTACAGAGTGGAAGACTAGTGCTGGAGAAAGATGGGCAGAAGGAGGATATATTGCTCCATTCGACAAAGAGGTAATTAACAATTCACAATAGCCTGTAAATCTGTAACAGGGAATATAATAATTAGAATTTATAGATTATAGTTTTAATTGGTATATTTAGTAAAACAAAGATGTCCAATAGGCGTTTTCATTGTTAATTTGTTATTATTGTTTTTATTATAGATGTTTCTTCTGTTGGGAGTTGGTGTTGGTGGTCATAACTTCCTTGACACGTCAACTACAGCTAAACCATGGAAGAACACATCGCCAAAGAGTACGTTATTGTTTTGGAAGGCAAAGGACAAGTGGTACAACACTTGGGGATCTAATACAGCTATGGAAGTTGATTATGTTAAAGTATGGGCTCTGTGATTTTAAGTTTTTCCAAATGTATTCATACAAAAATTAAATAGTTTTTTTATACAATTCAACTGTGTTTCTATTTTTATAACTTAAATTTTCAAAACACTTGTACAAATTTTGCAAAATTCAAAAAATATGGTTATTCATTATGCTATATTACCAATTATTATGCCCAGACAATTTTTAGGTTTTAAAATAAATTAAAAACCTAACAAACTATGTATATATAATTCATAATTACAATTAGTTTAGAAAATAAAAAAAAAAACTAATTAAAACGTTTCGTTAAGGTCATATTATTATAAGATTTCAGATATTTTCTCGGTAAATTTCGTAATTAGTTGCGTTAGGTCGCAATTATGACGTCATTCAAATATTCCCAAGATTTTGACGTATGTTCTCGAACTAGTTATGCTAATTTAATATATTGTGCACTGATTGTAAATTATGTATATTTGTCAAATAAAAAATAAACAGTTGTTTTTCACGAGTCGTCTATGTATCTTTATATAAAATAGCCTTTAGACTCGAAGGTTGTTTTAGTTGAGAAGAAACATGAAGGAAGTACAGATTGTTTTAGTATTTAGCTTGGCTTTCGTGTGTTGCGCTCAAAAACAAAACAAAAACTATGAAATAACACTTGGAAGTGATAGGTATGATGATAATACTGATCATTTATGAAGGTTTGAGATATTTTAGAGAAATTTGAATGAAGCTAGCATAATTAATTGTCATAATGTGAATTAATGTTAATAATTAGTTATTACAAAAATACAAATGGAATTAACCGTGATAGATATGTAATTTATATCTAAGCTAGTCTTTTTGTTGAAAAACGCCTAGCTTTGCAATAACTGATTAAATATCCTGAATCTATTTCGAACAAATTCTTTTTAATGTATATATAAGTATAAAATTTTTTATTTTATTTTAAACTTGTTTTCAACAATAACTTAAATTTAGATTAAAATTTAATCAAGGTGAGGTAAAGGTTAATAGAAAATTCTTAGTATTTAAATGTTAAAATAAACGACTGTCTTAATGTTGAAAAATGTTCAAGGATTCGTCGAGCATCAGCTTATCCAGTAAACCCTCCAGAATCTGTACCAGAGGGAGCTTATCCAGTACGAAAACCAACAGCTTATCTAGTAAATCCTCCAGAATCTAAAATCTGCACAAGCGGGAGCTTATCCAGTACGAAACCCATCATCTTATCCAGTAAATTCTCCAGAATCTGAATCAGAGGTAGCTTATCCAGTACGAAAACCACCAGTTTATCAAGTAAATCCTCCAGAATCTAAATCTGCACAAGCGGGAGCTTATCCAGTACGAAACTCATGAGCTTATCCAGTAAATTCTCCAGAATCTGAATCAGAGGGAGCTTATCCAGTACGAAAATCATCAGCTTATCCAGTAAATTCTCCAGAATCCGAATCAAAGGGAGCTTATCCAGTACGAAAACCATCAGCTTATCTAGTAAATCCTCCAGAATCAGATTCAGAGGGAGCTTATCCAGTACGGAAAACATCAGCTTATCCAGTAAATTCTCCAGAATCTGAATCAGAAGGAGCTTATTCAGTACAAAAAACATCAGTTTATCCAGTAAATTCTCCAGAAGCTGAATCAGAATCAGAAGGAGCTTATCCAGTAAATCCCCCAAAATCAACTAATAAAGTAAGAATAACATCTGCTAACGCAGATCCACCAAAACCGGAATCATCATCTCAAGACCAGAGAAGACCACAACCTAACTCAAGGGTTCCATCAGTAAAACCTTTAATAAATAATGCAGGGCATAAATCATTGGAGCAAACTATCCCCACTATTTCCTTCAAAAGTAAGATATTTATATATATATATATATATATATATATATATATATATATATATATATATTACAATTAAGAAGTAGTCTCGTAAATAAAGTAAACACTAAAGAATCTTGGGTGGGCGAAGCGATAGTTAAAACATTTGCTATAATTATTATTAAAATTATTAGTTAAATGCAAGTACATATATTTGTAATTCAAGTTTAGTTACGATGACATTTTTGAATTTTAGAAGACTACTCCATATACAATCTCGACAACACTTTACCAGTGCTGGAAAGTTACGAAGGTGAAAATTGCGAAAACTCATTAACCAGTGTGCAAAACGAAAAAATATGCAAAGGCCAATTACTCTTCTATGACGAATTCGATTCACTCAGTCCGAAAAAGTGGTCAAATGATATTCGCATTCCTACTAATCCGGTAAAACATAGTTTCAGAAAACATTTATTGCAACATATCAAATTCGAAAAGAATAAGAGTGCAAAAAAATGTATTTCTAGGATTATGAATTCGTGACTTATATACAAAATAGAAACAACTGTTATATTGACGACAGCAAATTAGTCATTAAGCCAACGCTGCTATCGGATTGGTCAGACGATCAAATCGTCGAATACGGAAGAGTGATATTAGATAAGTAAGTCAAATTACTAATACTACTCTACTACTACTACTACTTCAGCGTTGAAACAACTATTTGTTTTAGCTGCCAGATAGTGGGTTATAGTGGTACTTGTGATAAAACCGCTGATAAATTTAAAATCCTTCCCCCGGTTTTGAGCGCTAAAGTGCGTACAAAACAGAGTTTCAATTTCAAATATGGCCGAATTGAGATTAAAGCCAAACTACCATCTGGAGATTGGGTATATCCACGTACGTTGACAACAGAATTTATGTCTTGATCTATATTGATTTTTTTTTTAATTATAGAAATTTGGTTGGAACCAAAAATTAGCGCGTATGGACCTCATTATGTATCAGGACGTATTGTCTTGGGTATGGCGAGAGGCAATGATATTTTGACTGGCGAAGATAAAACTGAATATGGCTGTAAAGAAATTAATGCCGGATGTTTGTATCGGCATGATAGTTCACTGGCTGTCAATACATATTTGAACAAAGTGAACGCAGAGGGATGGCACCAAGAATTCCATAACTACACTCTTCTTTGGACTCCAGGTTAATGTTTAGATTACAATAAATTGTATTCCATTTTAAAACACATACTTATTTATGTTTTAGATGCATTGGAATCTTTCGTAGATGGAGAATCTCTAGGAAAATGTAAAACCCCAAATTCGGAGCGTCAACAGGGTATTTGGTGGAAAGGAGGCAGCGTAGCACCATTTGATAAAGACGTAATTCTGTATTTCGTTTTGAGTAAATGAAATATTTTTACAGTTATTGTTTGTTGCAGTTTCATATATCACTTGGTGTTGGGGTAGGAGGAATGTCAGATTTCCCAGATAAAACAACAAATGGAAAAGACGCTGCGCCAAAACCATGGAGAAATGGAGAAGTTAAAGCTGTTTTGAAATTTTTCCAAGATCAAGACACATGGAGTAAGACTTGGAGTGATAATACAGCTCTCAGAGTTGATAGTATTAAAGTGTATGCAATTTGAATGTTTTAATTTTAAAACTTATATATATTAATGTATGTATACTTATGTATAGGATTGGCCACCTGTTGGCTTCTTTTTGAAGAGCGTGTTACAATGTTTAAATATTTTCAATAAAATATTACTCCACATGTATATATTTTTAAATATTTCTAATTTTATCTTTTACTTTCACTGTTTTGTGCATAAAGCCAAGGGTTTTTGCATTAACAACTTAATAATTAATTTATTACCTATAGTAAAATTCATTATAATGCATTAACTTATAATTTTTTTCGTATTTACAAAAAAGAAACTATGTAACACATCTGCAGTGTATTGCACTAGACTTTCTTATACGTATTAGGTATATTTTGTTTAGATAGAAATAAACAATTTTAAACATTCAAGAAAATATTTTAGTTTTTTGCCCTTGTAACATTAGTAAATAAATGAATAATCATTGCTAGTATTAAAACATTTTTTAAAACATTTATAGTTTTATTGTACCGGTTTGTTATTAAAATAAATAATGACATGCTTTTAAATTATTAGTTCAAAAGTAGTGATGTTTCTTAAATATGGCCGCGGTTGAAGTTTTTTGTTGCATCTCGCACTAATCATAACAAAAAAATACTTTTGAAATATAATTTTTAATAAAGTAATATTTAAACATTAGCGAGAGAAGCTTAAGCCCCGCCACCACGTCAAGGTAAACTCCAAGAGGGTTGCGTTTTAAAATCAACTCCATAGCTAGACTTGGATTAAAACTTAAAACATATACCTTATGAAAGAATCTATATTGAGATACAAACTTATATATTTAATACATTTATTTTTTTATTTATTTAACTATAAGAGATCATTTTGAAACGTATCCCGACGGGGGTCCTACCTAACTGAAATATGCCCATCTCCTACCTATCTGAAGAAATTCCCCCCCCCCCCCTACTTAATATTTGAGATACTTATTCTAATTGGTGCTTCTGAGCACGGGGCACACACAATTTTGTGCTGTGCATGCATGATGTATATTGTAACATTGGGTACGACACAATGTTACACCTATAAGTACATATCTGAAAGAAATTTGGATTAGAAGGCGAACTGCCAAAGGGTGCAGTGTGCAAGTCTGCTCACACACTGCGAATACTTTAAAAGGTGGACACCCAGTTAACCAGGACTGGGACGTCCGAAAAACGTTAAATCTGAAAGTGTGAAAGTACAGTTAGTTATTGGGGCCCACCTCGCTCCTGCGGCAGGCCCAGTGTTTCGAGAATTTATTATTATGACCAAACGAAATGGTCAAATCAACCAACAAATCAATCCGGTTCCCAGTGAACCCAGTTCGGCACTTATGCTAGCACTACTGCACCCTGGTCGTACAGTAAAGAGACTCGTAACCGTTCCAGAGACACCGGGCACCCACTGTACAATGTACAGATAGGCTTTCTTGGACGATTCGTCAGTTGGTTGTTTGCAACGCGCCAATATTAACAAGTGCCACCTATCTCATTTAACCGACCAAATACTTATGACCCTGCACATGTACGAGCTAATGTACCTTTTTACACCGCACCCCAGGCCATCCGTGTCACTGGCAATGACCATCCTATCGGTATATCCAACCTAAAGGCACGTCTGCAACCGCCAGTAGATTTACGCTATACGAACACGTTACTCACGCGAAGCAGGACACAGAAGGAAGCTACGATAGGCGGCATGCCAGTGAACAACAGACCCCCAAGACGAGAGCATATACTTAGTACCTCCAGCACTCGTATCAGATGCTGATCGACGTGTAGTGACGCAGTCATAAGTACTACAATCGGCTAACATATTGATGAAGTCACACCTAATGATATCAGCATTATATTATTACTTTAATCGCGACCCGCCCACCCCAAAACACCCGAGACCCGCATTAAAAACCCAACCAGAATGAATGCAAACACCCGAGAATCTATAGCACGCGATCAACAACAACGATCTGCTCCCGGAGCAGAACTGCCTCTGTGTGTGTGGACAGTACACGATATCGATACAAAAGGTCTTCATGTTGCTGTTGTCGTCTAGAAGTCCAGCGATGGTTGCTCCAACGATGACAAGGAGGAAGTGTATTTACAAACGGAACGGAACGAAACGAGAAGGAACTGAAGAAAATACTTGCTCTAACCGTAAGGGCAGGTGCTACCGCATATATTTGAAACTAAAGCGCGTGTTTCAGACATATGCAGACATTTGTTTAAAGAAGTTAAATGAACCATGGTAAGGTTGAATTGCTTCAACCACCACTTCATCAGGCTCTGCAATTATCAGGGTTGGTTTGGAACAAATTATTCTCTAAAGTTAATCATAGTTTTTGGGGCATGTGCTAATTTATATTATTTTAGTTAATTTTAATTAGGTAATATCATTTAATTAAAAAAAGTTATTGATTAATATGAGTGAATTAGTTTATATTTCCCAGTAGTTTAACCATTTCTGAATACGCGCCGTATTCAGAAATTGTTAAAAGAAGAAAAACCATACAGTAAATATTACAATAGGTACACCCGAAGACAGTGGATTCTCTTAACATTTTGTACCCTATAGAAAATCACTATCTGATACGAACGAAGTATATTAGAAGTACAAATTGTACTCACCAAATCCAAATCCAATACTTGTTCCTCTCCTATACCACAGCTGAAGTTCTAGTTGCTCCTGTTAGCGATTCATTGATGATTGCACTGGATTTTATTTCGCGATATCATTTTAATCAATCACTAGCACAATTTTTAATTATGAATTTACGACAATTTTTTAAACACCCACTTTAACTATCACAAAGTTTTAAACGGAAATGTTAATTTATTTTTAAGAAACTTGCAATATAATATTTTATAGGGAATGGCAGATATTTTACGTAGTCATTTCACTAATTGATAAACACTCGCGGAAATATTCAAATAAATTAATCACTTCTTTACGAATCGGATGGTACATACATATTATATATATTTATACATATAAACAATAATAAAGAACGAAATATACTGGGAAATATAAAGATAGCACATGCGGGATAATAAAAAAATTACTTACATTTTTTATTCCTAAAGCCCTTAGGTTGTTGTGGATTGGTCGACCCTAAACATTGGCAAATACATTAGTAATCATGTCTAGTAATTAAACAATGTTTAAAACATCCCACGCGATCATTTTTAATAGTTATTTATTAAATCCTTAACTCAAAGTTAACGAAAATAAATAAAAACACTAAATTAATAAACAAATTTTGTATGATTACAATACTTCCATATATATGTACTACATTCGTATAAGAAAGGAAAAAGTATCATAGAATAGTTAAATTCTTGCAAAATCAAAATTCGTAGAATTCAACCTCTATTAAAAATATACCATAAAACAGGTATACTAATTATTTTCCTGATATATGTATATACTCATATATTTATAAAAAAGATAAGACTAGTAGTTTTTTTATATGCAATTCATGATAAGCACGAACTTACACTAATGCAACGACACTCAACTCGGAAGTATTCGCGCAAAATGACGTCACCAATTATTGTGAACTACTCGTATAGTGTAGGTTTTTTCTTATAAGCACGACAATTGAGTTCAATGGGTTTCCCCGCCGGAATATAAATGGCAGTTATCATTTAAATAAATTTACTATAAAATAGGCAAGCATTGAGAGAGGTTCAACAATACTTCGATTACTTATAGTGAGGTTTTCTAAACGGCATAACAATGATTATTAGTGCGCTAATATTAGTGACGTTGACTCTAAATTGTCAAGCGCATATGAATTCTGGAAGACGAACTCTACCACAGAAGTTCTGCGAAAAATCCTGGACAACCGTCTCTGGAACAAGTGCGCCTGCATCAGTTTGCCCTGGTGATTTGATTTTCGAAGATCAATTTGATCATTTTGATTTTAAAAAATGGAAACATGAAAATACTTTATCTGGAGGTGGTGTAAGTAATTTATGAAATTATTTAATCAAGCTGATAATAAATATAAATGCGTTAGTAAAAAAATTAATATTTAAATAACAAATAAAATGTACATTGTTATTATGCAGCAAACAATTGTTTTAAGTAAAGCAATTTAAATTTGTAATGATTGATTTAACCTGTAGGTATCATTGAATTAATATTATTGACATTGTTGGACTTTGATTTAGCTTCTATTATTTTGTTTTTATTTATAGAACTGGGAGTTTCAATGGTACACAAACAACAGGTCCAATTCGTATGTGAACAATGGAAAATTATATATTAAACCAACATTGACTGCCGATGTTATCGGGGAGGAGAATTTATCTAAAATGGCCTTAGATATAAATGGAGGAGGACCATCTGATTAGTAAGTCAACTTTTAAAATATTTGTAAATATACCATTTTTAATAAATCTATTATAAGTAGGTATTCAATTTTTAATGTTATTGTAAATAAAACTGGTATTAAATCATTCGTATGAGTCTTAAGATTGATTCTTAATTACAATTAAATTGTTTTATGTGTTTAGTTGTACCGATCAACGATTTTGGGGTTGTAGTAGAACCGGAACAAAACAGAACATTTTGAATCCAATCAGAAGTGCAAAATTAACAACAGTCGATTCGTTTTCGTTCAAATATGGCAAAGTTCAAATCCGTGCGAAAATGCCAACAGGCGATTGGTTATGGCCAGGTAATTTACTGAAGTTACATCATCGTAATTAATTTTTTTGTTGTTAATTGATTTATTTGAAACACGTGTTGAAATATATAATTATAAATGCAATTTTTTTATTTCTATACCTATATATAAAAAATCATAATAAAAAATAACAATTTTTTGTTTAGCTCTTTGGATGGTGCCACGTTATAACATGTATAGCACTTGGCCATCATCAGGGGAAATCGATATAGTTGAAGCTAGAGGCAATGAGAAGTTGATTAAAAACGGTACGAATATTGGTGTTGAGCAAGTAGGATCTACTTTGCATTGGGGCCCAATTCCTAGTCTCAACTCTTACACTAGAACACATTTTGTGAAAAACAGCCCGGGGGATGGTTACAATAAACAATTCAGGACGTACGAGTTAGAGTGGACACCAGGTAAAGTACAACAAAAACACTACAATAGTAAATAAATAGAGTGTTATGCTTCAGGACATCCGTTCACTCTTCTATAACCACGAAAGAGTAAAAGAGTGGGGATTAGTATTAAAAACGATTCACCTTCAGATGGCTTTAGGCTAAAAACATATTTGCCCTTGAGAAAATAAAATTAAGATATTAATTTGTTGCAGATTATTTGAAATTTAGTGTCGATGGTGTAGAATTAGGAACAGTAGAACCACAGATTTCGTTTTGGGATTTAGGAAAATTTAACGGAACAGGATTAGATAATCCTTGGCGATATGGAACTAAATTAGCACCATTTGACGAAGAGGTAAGACGAAACACATAGAAAATATGTGGAATAGGAGTACAATTTCTGTTTATAACATATTTTTAAAAGAAAGCACTATCAAGTCAAGAACTTAATTGCAAGATCGCGATCCTCAGTTATACTGTTTTCGCCTACCATTTTCATTTCGCGTTATACCAACTCAAAACTAATATTCTAGTGGAAAAAAATAGATCTATATAGGAAAACATCGGCCATGTGTTGGCCTTAAACTATCTTTTACGTAGTCAGTATATTTAGATTTGATAGTATATAAATAAAAATATAAAATGTTTAAATTTCAAGAAAATATTTTCATTCATTGTCCAATAAAATTGTAAAGTTAGTTTATTGTCAGATTTCCAAAGAAAACATATGTATTTTAGATTTTAAATGTTGGATTTTATAGTAGTATAAAGAAAATATTATTATTCATTACATATTATTAAAAATTATTATGGCCGGGCATTTTTTAGTTTTTAAATTAACTTTAAACCAGAGAAAGTATTTATATATAATATTTCAAATTATTTACTAACCTTTGTAACGGTTTTTTCACTCAACTTATTTGTGACTCTGACAATAAATGTTAAATGTCAAAATATTTGAATATTTAAAACAGTTGACATGCATAGTAGATACGATTTATTATATACGAGTATAATTTTCCATACCTATGTATGTACTATGGCAATATAAATAGGATAATAGCAATTTTCTCGTAACTGGTACACTTTTTGAAGAAATGTTTCAAACAAAGTTGTTCAAATCATTAATATCTTTAAATTTTATCGTAACTATTTTACTGTAACTGCAGCCGTTTCGAAGATATGCAAAAAGTGACTCAAGTAAACATGCACTTCCGGTTTGAATATGCTTTTCAAAAATAGGAGGTTTTCTTCCCAGGCATATAAAAATCTTAAGTTTAAAGTAACTCACACACACACACACACACACACAGACGTCATTCCAAAAATAGTCAGACTCGATTCAGGAAAGGTCAAAAAGTGCATTTCCGTTAAAATTTCGATTTTTTTTTCGTGATTACAATAATTACTTATTACTATTACTTCGTAAAAGAAAGTAAAAAATAATCAAATTTGCGTATTTGAAACCTTAAAAGTAACAATTTTTGTTCCAGTTCTATTTCATTTTTAATTTGGCAGTGGGTGGAATTAGCTTTTTCCCAGATGATGCCGTAAATGCAATTACGAAACCTTGGAATAATGAATCACCACGAGTAAGTATTATGTAATTTAAAATCTAATTAATTATGTTTGATATTTCGTGAAATGTATATTTTATTTAAATTACCAGGCAATGGCAGAATTCTGGAATTCACGGGAGAGATGGCTTCCAACTTGGAATTTGGATATAGATGAAGGAGAAAACGCAGCGCTACAAATTGATTGGATCAAAGTTTGGGCGTTATAATATAATATATTTTGAAATATATTTATATTCCTGTAGATTTAAATGTTATAAGTTGTTCTTTTTGAATGATTTTTGTATGTAATTTTTTTTTAATTAATAAATATGAGCAAACTTTATTATGGATAAACCAGTTTCATTTCCTGTGGTTTATAAAAAATAGATTACTTTCTGATTAGGGATTATTTATAATAAGTAAACTTACGTATGCACTTATTGTTTCAATTGGTGTTTATTCTATGAGACGATGTTGACGTATTTTGTTAATATTTCATTGTTGCTTTTTGTGGGTGTAAACGCATTTCCTCCATACCCAAGATTAAAGCAATGCAAAAAGACAATTACAACAGTTTCTGGTACACGTACTCCAAGATTTCTGTGTTCCGGAGAGTTAATTTTCAATGAGAATTTCAATCACTTGGATTTTAAAACATGGCAACATGAAAATACTTTATCAGGTGGTGGAGTAAGTATTTTTAAACAAATAATTCCCACGAAGAAATTGACTTTCTTTTGTATTAATTTTTTATCATAAATTAAATTCATATAGACTAATGAAGAGTTTATTTATGTTTAGAACTGGGAATTTCAATGGTACTCAAATAATCGATCCAATTCATATACCAAAAATGGTAAATTGTTTATAAAACCAACATTAACTGCAGATAAACTTGGCGAGGAAAATTTATCGAAAATGTTGTTAGATATCAGCGGTTTTGGTCCAGCAGATTAGTAAGTCAACACTTTCAGCTTTAAAGCATATTTATGATTGTTTTTCTGAGTGAATCATCGGCATATCAGCTATATTATATAATCTTTTAATATTTATTGTAAACAACAATACAAAGGGGGAACACTGTATAACAATCGTTTTCAAAGTACAATATATGCTTAGTAAATAGCACCAAAACGTTGCTTTGAACTTACAATCTATGCATTATAAATTATTAACTGAAAAACCCCCCTTTGAATGGCGAAAGATTATCAAGATGTGAATAGAAGTTAAGGGTATTCTGCCACCCTATTTGATGGGAATAGGCATGTATGTATGTATTTAAATAAATCAAAAGTTGAAATATTTTGTAGATCATTGTTTAGCTTGGAAGACAATTCGCTTTTAAATAAAGATTTATATTAATTTTCAGCTGTACTGATCACAGATTTTGGGGCTGCATTCGACAAGGAACAAAAGATAATATTTTGAATCCAATTCGAAGTGCAAAATTATCTACAGTAAAATCATTCGCGTTCAAATATGGAAAAGTGGAAGTTCGAGCGAAAATGCCCACTGGTGATTGGCTATGGCCAGGTAATTTAAAAAATGGCGTAGCATACAATTGAAAATTCATCTTAATCTTTCTCATACCAATACTATCATTAAATAATATCATTTCCTGATTCAGTGCAACTGTGTACTGTTCAAATAACATAATTACAGCACCAAAGTCAATCATCACCGGTTGCATACTAATATGAGGCATAAACTACGAAAATATAAATACGTTCATAATACATAACTAAAAACTACCCAAAGATGTAGCGATTTCATTAGAATTTAAATGAATCGTTAGTATTAGCAGTTAAAATCAAACCACACTTAAACCTAACAACTGGATTGTTGACGCCATCATAAATGATTTTTCTATTTTTCAATAGCAATTTGGTTTTTACCTCGCTATGAAATATATGGACCTTGGCCGGGATCAGGCACAATCGTTTTAACCAACTACCGTGGCAATGAACAGTTAATGCAGGGCAAGGATAACATAGGCGTAGATCAAATAGAATCCAATCTACATTGGGGCCCAGACGTCACACATGATGGCTATTTAGCGACAACTTATCAAACAAATCGACCTGGCAATGGATTCAATAAGAAATTCGAGTTATATCAACTAGAATGGACGCCCGGTAGAAAATCAAATTATTTTTCATTCGAAATAATTCATCATATTTTTTCTATTTTTTAGAACATATAAAATTCAGTATTAATAATGAGCAGGTTGCTCTAGTAAAACCTGAAACAAATTTTTGGGACATGGGGAATTTTACATCTACTAGGAAAGATAATCCATGGATGAACGCAAAAAATAAGATTGCACCATTTGATGAAGAGGTTATTTTTCTATTTAAAGCTATAATTATTTGAAAAATACGATAAATAACAGCGATGTTTTTAGTTTTATATTATTCTCAATTTGGCTATTGGAGGCGTGGGACACTTTCCAGATGAAGCCGTTAACAAATTCCGAAAACCATGGTCAAATAAATCACCAAACGTAAGTTTTACGAAAATATATATATATATATATATATATATATATATATATATATATATATATATATATATATATATATAAATCTTTAGGCAGCAACTGATTTTTGGAATGCACGGAAAGAATGGCTACCTACTTGGAAACTTAAAGAAAATAACGGGGAAAGTGCAGCATTGCAAATTGATTTCATCAAAATTTGGGCATTATAAAATCATACATTGATATTTTGTATATATCTTGTATGCAACCTTTATATTTACTATAAAAGCACAAAATCAAGTTTTACTTTTGTCATAGATACAGACTACTCGGAATAGCTTGAACCATGAACTTGAGGTACGCAGAAGATTGTCGCCGCTGTACAATATACATGTTATTTATATTCTTGTCTCTTTCTATTACAGTATTGCTCCCTCTTTCTTTTACGCATATAGCTTTTCAAGCTATTCCGAGTAGCCTGTAGTTAGTTGAATGAAAACAAATGCACATATTTGTCAATTTTGACAGTTTTACACTCATGTCATATCTAATGCAAGTATATTATAACTTAATACAATGAATATTAAATGTACTCGAAGAATAAATGGATCAATATACTTGGTACAATGCTTGCAATGCTATCGATGGGGGAAATAATGCTAACGACATTTTTACTCCTTTCTTTGGGTGACATTTTGTATTTTACAAGCAGTCATTACAGCACTGCATTTGGGTTTGCAGCAAGTTTATTCTCATTACCAACAGCTTTGAAATTAAAATCTATTTACAGGTAATTCCACCCCATCCAAAACATTCATTATTCTAAGTTATAAAACCATTTACCAAAGATTTCCCCAGTATTCCAAGTTCAATCATATATTTTAGTGAGAGTGAAATTCGAATTCACCATTTGAACCTCAACAGCTACCACAGATATTTATTGTTTATTTGCTTCGGCATTCAAGTATTATCAATTTCCATAGTTTTTATCCGAATTTGTCTATGCAACAGCACATCCGACTCATTTCTAATATCAATGAACCGTTATCAACAAAAAACTAGCGACAAAATATTCATAGATATCACACAGATTTTATTACAATGCTGTGGACTTAATTCATATAAAGATTGGTTCCGATACGATTTAACCAATCAGTATTATAGTTTCCAGAAGAAACGCAGGTCAACTGAATAAAAATAAACTCATCCTATCTATCCGACCATTAAAATTAATGTTATAGATCAGATATTTCCAATTTTTTGTTGGTACGAAAAGATACTGTCCCATATTCATGTTGCATGCTGAACAGCCCTCAAACATGTACGCATGTGTTGTTGAACGATTTTGGTACGACGTCAATCAATACAAATGGATGCAAAAATCTACTTACCAGTTTCGTTTTGTCGATCCTGGTTACCGAGCTGCTAATATACACCTCCTTGGCTGTGATAATTGTCAATATCACTTCACTTCACACTGTTTTATTATTTTATCAGACAATGTTCACAGATGATATTATTACGATTGATGAAAATCGACGAAGATTACGATGCCGAAAATGCTAGTTTTAACGACGAGTACAGCGGGCGTTTCAAATGTTGCAGGTATTTTTCGTTTATGAACTAAAGATCTGGTTGTGTCTTGTACTTATTGCAAATTTAAACGACTACATGAACTAAAAACCGTAATAAATATTGTACAACAGCGAACAAACAGACTTCTAACAAACATATTGAGATATTTAAAGCTTTAAAATGTTTTAATACATATAAATTTAAAAGTATTTAATAATAATTTTTTTCAAATTACCAGCTCAACGTGGTTGAAAATCTATTAAAATTGTTATTTACTATATTATCAATCAGTGCTCTTTCGTTAAATAAAATCATATAAACAATATCTACTTATGCATTTAAAAAAGAAGTTGATTTACCGAAATTGCTTGAAAGTTGATTATAAACGTAATTAAAAAGTTAGGTTGATTCACTATATCACTAATAAAGTCTCGTATTTTGTAAAATACATATCACAAAGTGAGAATAAATACTAAAAACTATTGTTCATGTACAAGTTAATAACAAATACGTATTGTTGATATGTTAAAATGTATTTTACCGGCACTCACAACTTACTCCCGCGCGTATTGTCACACTACTCACTAGTAGAATACTGACGCAAGCTAATGCCTAATGCGAGAGAACAGACAGGTTCATTTTGGTCTGTTCCTGTACGCAATGTGATTTTTATTTGATTTTATTTGTAAAGTACACTGTAAAAAATGTTTCCAATATAAATATTAGCTGATGAATTTTTGAAATAGATTAAATATTTATTAGTCATTTTATAATTAATGACTGTTTATGTTTAGAAAGAAACGCAAATCAAGTAGTAGTAAATCTTGGAGTTGTTTTACAAATAGCATTGAAACAGCAGAATTAGCTCCGTCTTCTCATAAAGAACTAAAATTGAAAAAATCCAAATCGTCGTCTTCAAAGAAAGTGAATTGGAACAAGAAAACATGTTCACCCAAAAAATGCGAAGGAATTGACAAAACGAAACTAAAGTTATTCAGTTAATAATATGTTTTTATGTATATATCGATAAAAAAAGATGTACTCATTTCTTACAATTATAAAAATATATACGCTTAAATCGAATGACTATATACATTATTGTAGTAAATAAATTATTTAAATACAATTGCAATACTCAATAATTGTTGAGTCAGGCATTTCCAAAAGATAATGTAGCTTAGAATTTTCCTTATAATTAATATAAAAAATACATCTTTTATAAACTATGCAACTACTTTGTACATGATAATATGCATAACTGTAAGTCTTTGCGTTTTTATTCGTTGGCGATATTACAGTACGGAACCAGTCTAAACAACTCTTCAGTGGTAACGTGGCGTGTTACTAATTTTATAGATGATTTAAAATAAAATAATACATACTAATTAAATCCGGGTTGATTTAAACATGTCAAACATAAATTGGCTCTATTTGTTAAACTCTAGAATAGTAACAACCTCTATGGCAGTCAAATTTAAGAACCCCAAGTTAGATTGCGTACCATGTCACCACTGGAGAGTTAAAGAATAAATCAGTCTGAAAATTTGATTGGGAATGGCAAGAATCACTTAAATATTAACACTCTGTTTTAACTCTAAAAACTGAAACGGCACATGAAGCGTACAATGTTTGTGTTCAACAACGAGATGTCCTCGCCGCGATGAGGCCCCAACTACCAGCACGGTTTCTCCCTTTAATAGTACAGGGCCTTCGGCAGTTCCATCTTCGGGAAACGACATTTTCATCATTCTTGTTTGTGGATAACCCAATTTCGTATTCCCAGCAACCGTATACGATCTACTGGGAGGAACTGGAGGAGGTCTTTCCAAGTCCAACCCAAATAACGTACAAGTTTGTTGGATTATTTTGTTATCACATTTCTCATTAGGATCTGGTGGAGGAGTCCCAGCAATAGGCTGGGGACGTGGTCTTTGACAAGCGCCGCCGGTTGAAGGTCTAGCACCAGACGAAGTTTGTTGTTGTCCAGACGCTCCCGAAGCATTTAAGAGTTCTTTTTCTCGGCGAATAGTAGCCCATCTACATCTTAACCTCCAGCCACGCCAAGTCGCCTGGATTATTGTAGCACTTTTTTGTCGAGTTGCTGTTCGAAGTTTTTCTAAATGCTGGCGAATTCCTTCGCTGAGGAAAATATGACGTTTACCCAAAGCCCAACTTGTGGACACAACAGTATTGTGCTGCTTCGATACTTGGTCAACGACGCATTGCAGAATTAAATGACAGTCCTCCATGACTTTATCTTCAGTACGGTTCAAACGAGCAAATTGTGCTAGCAATCGATAACGTGCATTAAAAGCTTTGAAACGCATACGATGCGGATAACCACCCGCCATTAAGTTGACAGTTTCCAACACTTGTAACGAACGTATTTGGCGAACAACTATAGCCCGATCGAATCGATTTGGCGTTTCAGTCGAATTGCTTCTTATGCACCTAACAAAATGAGGCCTGGCATGGACTAAGGTTCGTAATAAATTATCCAAACGAGTATGGAAATCTTGCGTTAACGTCGAAACTGGTTCATCTCCATTAAGAAGGTCTGTATGAGAAGTTGGAGATATCCGAAAGCTAACACCTCGTGGAACATTCTCTAAAGAGTATAACGCTTTTAATTCGCTTCCGAATAAGTGTGTTGCAAACCCAAAGTTGCAGTTGTGTTTGTAGAACACTGTAACCAGATCATCTGGAATTACGTCTTTGTTGGTGTCTAGAAAATCTGAAGCATCGTAAACGACTCGACCAGCAAAATGTTGGATGCCAAACATTCGAGCTTCTAAAGGTTTTGGGTCGAAAAGGCGAGTATTGTGTTTATGTTGGACTCTCATTTTCGCTACGTATGACTCAGCCGTTCCTCGTATTGAACATTCAACATCTAACATACTAAGAAGGCCAGTACGTAAGGATGAAATTAAATCGATACACGGGACATTGTCAACATAGTCGACTTCAACTTCACAATTAATACCTTCGTCCCGGCAAGATTCGATACTGGATTTGAAGATGTGGGTGTTGTAAAAGTGTTGCATTGTTTCCGCGCATAAGTTAATGCATAAATGTTCCAACTGGCTAGGTTTAGGATCTTCATACCCAAACATATCCAAAATACCTATGAACCCATCCGTAGCGTGGCGTACTGCATTATTCAAGGCCGCCATGGACTTACTTCCAGCATTAGTCCCGCCAATTGTCGACGCATGTTGACTGGTGACTTCGGCTTGGTTATGCACCGATTCATTTGAGTCTGAACTTAAAGTTCCTAACGTAGACCCTAACCGTTTCAGACTGTTCGCGCGTCGGACTATAGTGGCAACCGTTCGGCAATATAACGCTTTCGCGAGACAATCACGCGTCATGTTCGACATGTTTGCATCGCACACTGATTTAACAAGTTGACCACGCGCATTGTGTGTTCGTGAGGTAAGACCGCGAAAGAGTGCTGCGCCAGATATGCCTAATAGACCAGCTACAGCGTTTAATTCGGACTCACCATTTACGTCGACTTCCATCCCTTTACCGTCGACGAATTGCACATTGCCCAACAGAAGAACGGCAGCCAATACCCGAACTACATCGAGAAATGGTATACCTAGGATGCCCAAGCATGTTTTCCAAGCTTGAAATCTAGAAAGACAATTCAGTCATTACAAAATTGTTTTAATACGATATTCGAAATATATGATTAATAAATACTTTAGTACAGTTTGATATATTTGCATTTATTTAAATATGACTGCGATACTGGAGGAGTTACTCAAACTCTTCAATTACGCCAATGCCGACAGTCAATTTTCGTTTCTTTTATAACTCATTTGTATACAATAATTTTCATTTTTTCGCAATTATTTTAATGCATACCTTGACGCATCTTCAGCAATGTCTTGCCTCGTATCCCCGTGCTTCAAGTATCTCAACGTGGCCGGTGAGCAGCCTTCCAGATTGAGTTTTGACCGTTCTTCAGGCGATAACCCAGCGAGCATCTGGTAGAAGATGTGATAATTTTTCTCTCCCGGTAACGGATGAATCACACGCGTTTGATCCAGAAAATAACAGTGGATTTTCGTGCGGTACAACGCACCATCCGTCACTTGAACTTCAATGAATTGACCCTGAAATGTTGAGTTTTGTTTGGTACTGCGATCGTTGACATTTTACAATGTATATGACGGAAATACGTCCCACGATTTTTCAAAAATAACTCTATTAGCATACGAATTGGTGGTTTATGAATTTCTGACTCCAGGACATATTATTTTACAAATAACACAATGCGCAAAGATGGAAAACTTGATCAGTTGGTGAATCGACATTTATAAACGATTTGGCGTGTTGGGAAGTAGGTATTTAGTTTCAGTTTTAATTATGAGAAATTGTGGGAAATAAAAAGTTAATTGTAAATATAATTTCACTTGCACTAATGAGTATAATAATGAAAATTAGCATTTGTTACAAACGCGATTAAATTTAATGACACCTCATAGATGGTTGATTCAAATTTATAGTAATGCTACTCACAATTCTGCTTGATTCAGAGTTGGTTGCAGTTTTTGCTGAACCCAGCGATCGCAGTACAGTAAACGCAGCCGCCAGATGTTTAAATGCATCCGTTTCAGGTCCACCACCAGCCACAGCAAACAGTTGTCGCAATAGTAACATAGACGCATGACTCTTGCCTGACCCACTTGTGCCTGCAGATAAATGTTAACGTTAGCGCCTGCCCAAGCCAATTGCCAAATGTTTTCAATTGTATGACACTAACCAGAAAGAATGATCGCCTGCGGATAGCCGGTTTCTGATTGTTGTCTAACGGCTTCCTGGACCACCCTGTTCAATTGTGGACTAAGTGCCAGCCCTCGGGTACTGCTCAAGGTCAATGGATTGCCTACGTCCCGGTACGGATTGACGCAAAGTAATATGGGACCAACGTTCGTCTGTAACATACGTTTCTAATGTCTTCCACATTCAATTTTAAAAATTCACAATTCAAGTAATTTGGGATAGTAATTCTAGGAGATACTTTACAAATTGAAAGAGCTTCCGGAATTTTAGATTCTATATTATTTCTTGAGTAAAATATAAAAACATATTCAATATCTAATTCGCAAAGTATCCCTAAGAGGATATTTCGTCAGGTTACTGCCAAAACGTTGATACGCTAAAAAAATAGCTCTCGATATAAACATTATTTCTATTTATCTTTAATAAAAACTTTGTCTAGCTTTACCAAATATAGTTTTACCAACTTTTCGCAATAACCCCTACGATTTAGTAGCTGTTATTAATCATTAAATACTAACTTATAAAATATCTTTATTTAATTTTAAGCAGCAGATTGGACCGTCTACAATTATAATTTACATTTCTTTAGGGTTTGTACTCTGTTGAACAGTTTCGAATTGATGTTCATGAGTACGCATGATACACTGCGCAATTAGCAGGAAATTAAAGAAGAAGACGACGGTAGTATGTAAATGTGCGTGTGAGATTTTTCGTGTTTCTTAGTAGTGAGGTGAGTGAGTGAGTGAGTGCAAGTTCACGGTCAGGTGTGAGTGAGTGAGTGAGTAAGTTAGTAAAGAACCAGGGCCACGGCAGGACCGGCCCGCGGCCATACAGACAGCTGCACCATCAAGGTCACCACTGTTCAATGACCATTCTCAACCAAACGTATACGCACTTTTTACATCTCACACACTCTGGATATTATTTCATCAATATCGACGTATGCTAAATTGAAATATTCCAAGCGCATTTACTCTCTAAATACAAATGCATAAAACTCTTTAGGGGAAAAATAAAAAGTAAATACACTTACATAAAAATTCGAGGACGCAAATCTAGCTTGCAAACACTTCATGACTGCATCCTCTGTTAAGGGTCCCTGAAGATGTATCAAGTCTTCCAGATCCGCAGCCAGGGTCGCGCTGGTCTGCATCGGCCTTGGTTCGACCAATTGCGTCACCACATTGCCTCCTGATTGCACATGTCCATTCTGATGAGTCCCCAGCGACACAACGGCTGCAGTCGAGCATTTTTCTGCGTTATTGGTGCACTGAGTCACCGGTAAGGGATTTACCGTTGCCGACGAAGAGTTATGATTGTTTTGAGGAGGCTGATGATTTGTTTGTTGCTTTGAGGACGGTGGATTTTGTTGTTGATGGGTAGGAGTGCGAGGTGGAACGGCGGGGTGCACTGTGGCGGTGGTTGTGGTAGTGTTAGAGGTGGGATTCGTTGGTGGGTTGGTGCTACCTTTGAGGGAAGGTGCCGCCGCCGTTGGAGCCCCTTGCACATGAAGCCGATTTCGTAACGTTACTAATTCAGTGCTCAAGCTACGTAATCGTTGCTGCAAGTGGACGGCTTCGTTCGAGGAGGATGCATCTGAAAATAATAAGATATTCAATGTTAGATTTCGTTGCCCATTAGTTTTTATCATATAGAGTGGCTTATGTCTACTAGATGTTTTGGACTTTGATTCATTTTTATTTGTTTCTAGAAGCAATTTTAGTTTTTTTCAAGCAAAGAATTATTGAACATTGGAATCGCAATGCATTTATTATTTAATTAATGTTGTTTATATGTTTTAATTTTTTGTATGAAAGTTATAAATAAAACACTTATTATAAACCAAGACGACCTTCATACATAAATATGTTTTAAAATAAAATGGATAGTGTTATAGGTATATTCACACTTCATAATTATTGTAATTTATACAAGTTTTTTTGTCAGCACACATTGTGAAACTGTCAATAATTTATCTCGCTTTAATTCATTCATTCCACCAATAAATATTAATAATTCATTGCAATTAATCAATTTAATAAATATCATTTCGGAACAGTATTTTATTTTTTAAACACATTTTAATGTTTATATAGTTATATTAGAAACCTTACAAAACAAATGAACTTTGTAAGATCGCTTAGAATAATCTTGGTGAGTTACAAACTAATTTATTATTAAACGAATTAATGTTCCATGAAATTAGTTGCCAATGCCGTGTTTAATTTATAGATACGTAACGTCAAAGCAGCAATTAAAATAATATTATTGCTGAGGCTAGCTTTCTGTTTGTATATGCAGTTGTGGTGGCTTTTTGTGTACCGATGAGTGTGTCGTTGTCATATATACCTACTCAGTCATGAATGTTATGTGTCTCTTGGTCGATTACTGCTAAGCATAACTGGTCGATATATCGGTCAATCGATCACGTGCGTTTGCATTCCGGATGTTGGGTATTTATAATATTACACACTCAGTTACCGCAACCAAACAGTTTCACTAACCGTACAACGAAAACCGAAACTAATTGCATATTTATATGTTGCGATTTACGATTATTTCATCAATTTAGATTCTTAACTCGCCGTACGTTGTAAAAATAGATTTCACATCGCTCTGATTCCAAAAATATAAATATGTATATCTACTTTGTAATATTTTGAATGCTCGTTAGTCGTAAGACCAAATTGTGTCGCCTCTTCTCCTCTGAAGGTACTAAACCGATTGCAACCAAATTTGGCACACATATTGTGTAAGAGCCTAATTGAATCCGCTTGCATTTTAAATGTAATCAGTGCTGTACTTCAGAAGATATTGAGTCCACAAAAAAGAGCTTGTTTACTAAATGTATTTTGAAGTATTTTAATTTTACGCTAACGCTTGTTTAAGTTTAATTTTGCATTATACTTAAAAGTTATAACATAATATACTATTTTCTTGAAATAGTTGGTACTGTAGATGCAATTATGAGAAAACGAGTTATGTTTGTTTTAATAAACTGTAATAGTCATGAAGTAATAAAATTATTTAAGCAATATTAGTTTGATAATATACAATAGGAAAATTGCTAAATAAAGTCGTTATATTAATACATAACTCAAACTTGTATGAATATGACAGCTAATGTTAGAAAGTTTACCGATTGATCGAACATGCGTTGGTTTGAAACAATATAAAAATTATCCACACATTACAAGCGCTATACCGTTTATACAGTTTTGCTTATACCCACGGTGTATATAAACACTATTTGTTATTATATTTTGCATGATTGATGACTATGAATTCAAACTTGTCTATAATATTGACTGCAGTTAATTTATTTCACTTTTTCCAAAATTCTTTCTCCTACTTTTATTTCTTACAAACCTTTTTGTGTATCCAAGTTTTTAATGGATATTACATAAGTTATTTGTATATACATAGAAAGGTGACTTACACTGACTGATGACTTCTGAACTGCCCAATTAAATATTGGCAAGATTATTTCTAAATAAAATCCATAAATTAAAACTTTCTATAAATCGCCAATTTTACGCTATTTTATTCTCCAATCTAAAGCTTTATGCAATTGTTACAAGTAAATGAACATTACTTTTTAAATTACTTATACTTATATAGCTTTTTATAAATAACCAGAATTACTTAACAAATGAACTGGAAGACTTAAATTACGTAACAAGTCTAACGAAATAAAAGAAGTTTGTAAGAATAGAGTTGAATGGTGAAATATTGTTAAGATTCTGAATGGATGCAAAAGGGTTTTTGCCACCCCATTTAATGTATAAAAATAGGTTTAATTTAAATATAAACTCTAGGGAGTAGCTTCTCTACATGATTAGTTTAGAAATTGAAATCTATCGAATGATATTTTTAATTATATAAATAATAATTTCACGGAATAGAAAACGATAAATCTTTACACATAAAAAGAAAGATCGTGATTCTCACAGTTGTTTATTACAAAATTCACATACATGATACATGATTTTATTTTTTGTTACTAATATTGCGCAAAAATCGACAACAACACATTGTTCATTTGAACATATGTATACAGCGATTGCAAATTTAAATAACTAACCATGATATTATTAGAACTTTCCCATAACATTTGAACCTCGAGTCATGCTTTGCTAAATAGTGACGCATTGTATCTTTAATTGGGCAAGGCAAAAAATCTATTACAATACTCTGAAAATGATTTAGCACAATCAAAAACTACTTCGGGTGCACTCAACTCAAAAGAAACTCATCTATTCTCCACATATTCCGTAAATAATTATTACCTTTTTACACTGTGCTTGGAAGGAAATATTGATAATTTAAGTTTTATTCTCGATGTAAACCAACGAATGGTTTTCTTTGAGAAATCTTTGAGGAAAATAGCTACGTATATATTGATTGAATGCGATTTCGAGGTAACTAATGAGTAAGTTGATATTTCTCAGGGTTTTAGTAAATATATATGGATTTATTTTTCGAACAAGAAACTTGAGGAAGGTTTATGGTTTATGTAGATTTGTTATGACCTTTAGTATATAGTTTTGAATGGTGTTTTGGCCTTTACTTTGTAAAACATTAATTAACAATTAGAGACGTTGAATTTGCTAAAAAATATAGTAAAGCATAGAAAATGTTATTACTATATAATATTATAGTGTCATAAATACACAATGTGCTTTGTTTTTTTGGTGCTGAAGTAATAAATTAAATACATAACTACTAGGATGCTGCTCCAAAGCTGTCAGTTTGCAGTGATCCGATAAATTTATAATAGCAAAAATTACATTGCACATACATGCCGACGAATATAAATCATGCGGTATACATAGTAATTTATTCATAAATAAATACCTAACGATAAATGTAAATTAATTTAGAACAAGTTTGTGAGTGTTTTACTTAGCGATACATTTATTTCTATGCAACGCCAGTAAACACAATTGCTTTAATTTTTTAAATAATAGTCAATTAGTTTTTATTTTCAATCCATTAGATTTTGTGTGACCATTAAAATAAGAGAGATCGCAGCGGTTTGGTTTGTGGTTTTAAACATGATTTGATTTATTGTAAATGATTGTAGAAGGTATAGCGATATGGTAAAAACGAATATAAAAACCATTATAGGGGATCGGTGTTTTCTCCTTGAGATGTTAGATGGTTAGTGGAGATTAGCTGGGTTGGTTGGATAGAAAACAAGATGGCAGTCTATTTAAGTTTAAGCATGATTTATTCTTATGTATTGTGATGAGTCACGGGTTGCTCGGATCAGGAACATTATTCGCTCTGTCGTAAGAGTCGAACGTAAGGATTTGGAGGAGGTAAGAGGTGAGGCTTACACGCAGGTAATCACAGAGACCGTGAGACATCATCCAACAGGTACAAATATCGTTGGTAGGTAGAAGTGTTTGCCTTCGAACATAAGTTCCGTAAAGAGGTTCTTTTCTTCTTCTTCTTTCTTTGATATGGTCATCAAGTTGTTCACGGTGTTCAAAAATAACCAACTGTCATTCTACCAAATATGGAACTGACTGGTTATAGATGAATTTTATCATTAACTCCGGAAATTCCACCAACATAAAAATGTTTAGAAGTAATTTTTCAAATTTTTTTTTTTCGATGCAATTTCTGCAATATATAATACAACAAAAGAATGATTTATAATATACATACGAGTATATATATATATATATATACATATTTCTTAGCTCCAATTTTATTATAATTTTTTTAGCTCCAATTTTATTAATTTTTTTACACATTTGAATTTTTGTAATTATTTTTGTAAAAATGGCCAAATGTGTTTTATTATGTGTCACAAAGTACCAGTCACATAAATAATAAATAATTGTTGATATATTCAAAAATCTACAAAACGACAAACTAAAAGTTATGCTAATGTGTTCCAATTACTGTCAATTTCGACTTTATTTCGCATTCAAACGGTTCGAAAGCGCTTTTTTGTTGGTATCTCTGTAAAATGATCTCATTCAATTAACGAAATAGCGACCGTGCTATTCGGTATCCGTTGTCATCCGGTTTAGCAAGAATTTTTTCAAAATGATTTTTAACTGCATTTTTTTTAAATCTTTTAATTATATCATTAGTAAATATCATAAAACCGTGATCAGGTAATTTATATTTATGATAATTTTTTATATTTAAAATATTTAAATTTCAGCAATTGTAAATATGAATTCCTTCTTTATAAATAGGCTTACGTTTGGTATCAAGAGTACTATTTCATTACTCTATTTACTGCTCTGGGTGTTTTATACCAAATTTTGTATTGAAATAAAATAATTATAAAAATTATAATACCTATAAGTATTATTATTCTATAAAATTATCGACACCGCATTTATTACTATATGTGTATGTGTACACCTTCGAACATAAGTCTTGTCCCTTTATAGCCACCTAAAGTCTCGCAACCAGCATTGCATGATTCTAATGCAAGTTATGCAGCACGTACAAAATCAGTTAAATTACATAGGCGAATCCATGTCATTCGCCTATTATGGTAGGAGTGGTCCATCCTAATATTTAATATGATTTTCATTGTATAAATAAAGATATAAATTAAACCATAAAACCAATTTTACAAGTTGCTATTTTCTGCCAATAAATATAATATTATATACCTTATACCTAATATATAGTAATAAATGCGGTGTTGATAATTTTATAGAATAATAATATACATTATAGATATTGTATTATAATTTCTTTATTTTAATTATTATTTATATATAAACATAATATATATTTTAGTTGTCTATAATACAATAACGTCAGAATGTATAACCTGTTTAACATATACGTACATATGTTACTAATGAAGTGTGTAATAGTTTCTTTAATTGCTTACGAATCTGTAGGAATTCATAAATTTATTTTCTCATTATTTGCAACAAAACGAATACCTGTGTTTATTATTTTATCCTTATAAGAAATAAACAACACTTACATCAATATATACTATATAGTTTCTATCTAGTGCTAAACATGATAGATTTTACGTTTTTTGCATTTTTTATTTAAAATGTCTAGACTAATTATTAATTTAATGCAATAACTAGCAATTAGATTTTTTGTAAAAACGTCTAGGCATACGTGACTCATATAGTGCTTATTAGTTAATTCGGACAATTTACTGAAACATAAATCAAATGATTTGAAAATAATTGCATATAACAAAAGTAGCTTAAAATGTGGTTGTCAAAATGTGAATAGTATGAAATGAATCAATAAAAGCAATAATTAACGTATTTATTGACGGCCGTGTTAGTGAAAATAAAAAGTGACGTGTATAAAAAATGTTTCCGATATGCATACCTACATAACATAGGTATATAGGTGTGTTCCAAAAACAGTTATAATTCAATGTTAAGTTAAGTATAGGTTAGAAGATAGCACGCGACTATTCTCGTATTATACTATAGGTTAAATAAAACGTGAGACATGCTTCTGCTGTACGCACAACGCATTTGTAATTCCATCAACTAAACTATCCTCTAAGCAGTTTAGATAGATCTACAGATTTACGTATCTGCTTTTAAAATTTATCTACTTTTTACTACACATAAATTACACTCTAACCAAGTCTTTGTTTCTTTTCCATTGTTCACCAAGGTTTCTCCCGTCAAACACTTTAATGTATCGCGCACTCAAAACTGTTAATAGTGTCGCATACCTATAGGTATTTTTTGATATCAAGTAAATAAAATTAAAACTGCAACGATTGCCGTAATTGTTATAATTCATTGATTTATTACACCTTGTAAACTGTTCAAATATTATAATTATAGCACATCAAAATCACTTTTTTGGTTAAATAATAAACAAGATTGTATAGTCATTAGCTTTAAAAAAAAATACACTCGTCGTTTTGAAATCTCTTATGGGTGGTCCATCTGTTGGTTTTTTCCTGAATGTGTGTTATTTCGACAGTTTGTAACACTGGCGCGCTTGACATTGATAGATACGTAGTGTCAAACCTCCGCTGTAAGAATGGATCATTTTACGCGTCAGTGTTGCAAACTGCTGAAATAACACACACTTTAAAAATAAACCAACAGATGGCCCACCTTATATATCTCTTTTTCAGAAGAATAATTAGTTTCCTGAAGAAAACTGCAATTCTGTTTATTATTTAATCTAATTAAGCATCTAGTCGTCAAATCCATAAATTTGCTGAATTATATTTGTAGCCGCAAATAAATTAGTAATACAATAAATAAGTAATTTAGTTCAAATAAATCAAAATAGTAGCAACAGTTGACGAACGCATGGGTTGCATATGCCTAGGCGTTATATTATTAATAGATAATAGGTTTTATAAGAAAAAGATCACATTGGATATATTATTAAATTGTTTGTTTGAAAGAGAATCAAATCAGTTTCTAATATAAATCTACTGAGGTAGTAAATCACTTAATTTCAAAAATAACTGAACATAACATCAGATTGAACGTTGGAAAGACAACAATATAAAGTGTTTGCACGATGCCGATTGCCGAGGTCGAAACGAAAAGACATTAGAATCAGTAAAAAGCATCATGTGTCCAGTTTTTACTGTGTTCAAGTAGATTGAACACGATTTTTCTGTCGGAACACTTGGCGGATCATAATAATAAATAAAAGACAAAGGCTTCTTCACTCGTTCTCGCTCTACACCATTCTAGAGACCAGCTATTTGTGTCTTTGTTGTTCTTCTGTAACGATCCAGGATCGGTTTAGTTGTATTTGTAGCATAACTGTGATTCTTCTTATCAAAATGGGTTGCTTCAATATTTTAAGTTGTTATAAATGATTGTGCAAAGGTAAAAATATCCGCTTGTTGCGACGACAATGTGGATAAATATCAGCGACGGTTGAAGTGCTGAAAGCCGACTCTGTCGCCGTGCAATGGTTGAATAGACACGTTTCCACCGCAATAATAGATCGCGCGATGCTGCTTGATGGTGTCCGTGAACAACCACGAACCCGGACAAGCACACTCGATCATTACATAGTTATTATCATCCCATATTCCGCAACAGTGCGAGCGTTGCATCTATCTATGTATGTATGTATGTATATGCACGTTTCACCGCAACTCAACCACACCAGAAATCGGTTCGTGTTGTATTAACATACATTGGTTGTTGTTCGAGGTGCCAGTACCGACCACTGCGCTGGTGCCGTTAGTCTCCTCCATCATAAGCATAAGCAGCGCTCAGCTCAGGTAAGGTGATGCACTCAGCTGCCTCACATGTTTTACGAGATGATAGTAATTATTCTCACATCTAGTTGAATGATATTGCACTTTTGCGAAAATAGAAAATTTACTAGCTGTTTTGTAAGCTAAGTGCTCTATCTGGTTTAAAACATACGAGCAATTTGTTCATTTGCGAATAAATCGTCCTACACTGATCCCAGAGTCTTGCACTAGACTTTCTTATACGTAGTAGGTACAACTACATATATTATTCAGATAGGAAGGATAATAAAATACAAATGATTAAACATTTATTACGCCGCCATATCAAAATATTAAGTTTAAAATTTCAGAATTTTATCTTTAACACACACACGTGCGCGCGCAGAAGATTCGATTCAGGGAAGGTCAAAAGGTGTATTGTCGTTAAAATCTCAAAAGCGGTTTATTTTTTCATGGTTACAATACTTATTAGGTACTTTGTATAAGACAGTAAACAATAAGGATTTGTTTAAAATGAGATTTAGATCGGTAAATGAAAGAACGACATTTTTCCGACAACAGATTGCCTATATGTAAGTCATTGTTAGCAATCAGCTGTTGTAAAAGAAAGAGTTGGCGTAAGAAATGATAAATTTGAAGTCGCACGGTACAGTAGTAGTAATTTATTGTAAGTTTTGTTATCTCCAATCACGATACACGTTCAGGAGGTTGTGTCAGAATATTCACAGTTAGGTAGAGTGGTGCTAGTGCTAGTGCATGTGTTGTATGTATGTATGTACCTATATGTGTTAAAGATGACAGTGGAGATAACAAATAATAATTGGAAATCGCGTAGCTCAATCTATACATTCTTTATGAACAAACATATAATACATACATACATAGATGACATTGCTAAAATACAAACGCACTCACACTCGGTATAGAAATACGTTCCGACTGAAAGAATTTGAAAAATAATCGTAAAGAGATTCGTTTAGAATCGGACCACTTTTAAGAATATTACCGATTTATATCGGTTTTACATACATACATACATACATTTATACCAAATGATGTGGCAGAAATCCCTTTACATCCATTCACATCTTGACAATCTTTCATTCGTAGAGCTTCGTTTGCTTCATCCGTGTATCTTGCTCACAAGTTTTCTTTCACTTCTTCTCAATCATATGTATCTCCACTTATTCTAAGAACCACTCCGCATTCTCACACCATTCATTCTCGTCTACGCAAATCTTCTTTAGATTGAGATGAAGTCAAAGAGAACGTAGTACACAAACGTTAGGGACAGACATAAAATCATTTAGACGTGAAATAGCAGAATTAGCTTATAAAATTTCACATGGATCACGAAATCTAGTAATAATTTCAAATATATAACAAATTCCAGCGATAAAATTATTAAATTGACCACGACTAACTAAATATTTTATTATATCTGTATCTTTATATCTAATTTCTCCATTTATATTATTTATACATCTACTTTAACTTTTTGGCTTTTAAAAACATACGTCATACATAATAAAGGTAGACAAGTTGGGATTCTTTGGTTTGGATTAAGATATCAACAGATTAATATTTATAAACAGAAAAATAATGTGAAATGAAAATGAGATTTTCCATAAGCGATAATTGTTTATATGATGGTCATATATATATATATATATATATATATATATATATATATATATATATATATATATATATATATATATATATATATATATATATATATATATATATATATATATATATATATATATATATATATATATATATATATATATATATATATATAATATATATATATATATATATATATATATATATATATATATATATATATATATATATATATATATATATATATATATATATATATATATATATATATATATATATATATATATATATATATATATATATATATATATATATATATATATATATATATATATATATATATATATATATATATATATATATATGTATATATATATATATATATATATATATATATATATATATATATATATATATATATATATACATATATATATATATATATATATATATATATATATATATACATATATATATATATATATATATATATATATATATATATATATATATATACATATATATATATATATATATATATATATATATATATATACATATATATATATATATATATATATATATATATATATATATATGTGTGTGTGTGTGTGTGTATACTTGCAATACAGCGCATGCCGTATTTATTTATTCTGAACGGACGTGTGTCGCATTATTTATTTTATATAAAACGTTTGTGCATTCCTAGTTCATATACGGTGGACATATTGAGTTATCGGCCCTTACCTTATATTAAACTGCAAATAAACAAGCATTTATATGTCGGCTAGTGCCTTTAAAATGTTTGTGACAACTCATTTGACTTTTTATGTTTTTTATATATATATATATATATATATATATATATATATATATATATATATATATATATATATATATATGTGTGTGTAGGTTTATATATGTAGGTATACCTAAACCATTAATTAACGCAACTTGTCTTACTTTTATGGTGTAAATATAATATACAGCGAACATTAAAGATTGCAGTAGTTATTATAAGTATGTTCCTGTATTATTACTAATTTAACAAAATATGTACATAACTACTTAAATCACAATATAAATCTACACAGTACACATTACTGTTAGATTGTAATTTCATTTGTATTTATCGCATTTGTTCCCTTTGAAACAGTAACACTTTATAATTATTTGCTATTAAAATATCTTAGTAGTTTGTGACGTCACAAGTAATGTATCCCTACCAAACAAATGAAAACGCGCTGTTAATAGAGCGCAGTTTAAGATTTCGTAACCAATGAACGTGTTGAAAAACTAAACCAATCACTTACAACAGTGTCACCAACTATATAGTATGACAGAAAACACTAGATATCGCGTCCTCACGATGAGTGTTAAAGCGTAATTTAAAACATTCATATTTTTAAATATATAACAATTTAACTAATAAAATTAAGATTAACACGATTTTTTTCGGAAAAATTACAACTTGAAAATATTTTACTATAATATCGTTTTTAATGTCGCACCTATTTGTTTATCGCATATCAATCATATATTATAATCAAACGATAATTTTCTTTAGTGTTACATTTCATGTAAAAGTAAAAATCTGTTCAATCGATTCAAAATTGATCATTAATCATATTCAAATCGATTTAAAACAATAATTTATCAAGCAATCGTTCGAGTTCATTCAATTCGTACCATTTTACTACACCATTAATAATTTTTGAAGATTTTCGCTGTTTCAAAATTTGACCAATTAAAAATATTAAGTAAATAACCCATTTCATATTGCAAAGTGACGACACTGATTTGTTTTTGATATTTTTGAACTAAAATTAAAACTTTCGACATTTTTGACATTTTGCGAATCAATTATTTATTATAATGCAATTTTTACTGCTTTGTCATTCTTTATATTGCAATAGCTACGCCCACCTCGAGTTTTTGCAGTGTATGTGATGTTTTAACATAATGTGAACATAAATATGAAATATGCATTGAAAATAGTAATTACCAACTAGTTCTAGTCATTGCAAAAGAGTGTAATTACAACTAATGAATACGTATGTATTAAGAAGTGCACCTATATTATCTTCATTATTTCACACATTTATAAAAAAAGCTTTTCTAATATAATTAACTAGCAAAAAATATGAAACAGATTTATTCTTAAAAAAAAAAAATAGTTGATATCCTCATGCCAAAGTGATAAACATAAAATAACAATTTCCGTATATCATAAGTATAGATATGGTTGGACGTGAATTTTATTCCAACATAATTAAGATAAAAAAAAGTACATCAAATGCCAGTAGATACATCATTGTAAGATGTCACAATGCGTTTGGAAAATGAATAAAATATATTTGTCGTATAAATTATCAAGTCAACAGTTCAAATGGCCATTATGAATAAGCTATTTAACATTGAAACACGTTAGTTATTTCTATAGAATGTTTAGGAACATTTATTTTCTTTCTTGAATAGGCACACAAATCGTTGAAGCCTCTTGTCGTTGCTGTACTATTTTCAATAGAACATTCTTACAAACATGTATGTAGGCATATACGTACAAGTTATTTTACCATATATCGTAATTAAATATTTGTTGCAAAGCGCAACTTTAAAATTATATTTCACATATACGAGTTTTAACAATAAATTTGGATTAATTTTATAAGAACTTTTTATAAAAAAAATTAATTTTTTTAGGGGACCTGTACAAGTTACAAAAAAAAGGTAAAATTCGTTTTTAAAAAAGTATCTATCCATGTGTATTTAATTTATATATTTATAACAGTTAAAATAATAAAATTGACCTAGATTTGTCAAGTGTTTATTATTTTTGTTGTCGTACACAACGACAATTATATCTTAATTTATACCAGCCGTAAAAATAATTAGTATAGTTTTTTAAAATGATAGTTTTTAACTTCCTTTAGCATTTAAATTGTAAATATTTTAATAGTTGTGTTGAAAGCAAATGAAAATATGCAAATGGCTTAAACACATTTCGAAGAACCTGAAGAAATGTAATTGTTTTCGAAATTCTTTGTGTATAGAATACCTGAATAAAACATGGCGATGTGGGTCTATAAAGACCTGCCCGATGTATGTATGTATGTATGTAGTTGTATTCAATATATAGTGGAACCGGTTCGACCGTATATACATATATAATAATAAATGTGTATCAGAATTGCTTTAGGGGAAAAAATGTCTCGAAAATCGAAAACGGTACCTGTATGTATATACGAGTATTGCTTTTTGTTTTGAGTTCAAGAATGAATTTTGATTTGATTGACTGTTCTTTTGAAGCTTTGGATATTGTAACTTTTGGTTTCGAAAATACATTACAATTTTAAATCAAGGTTAACAAATCGGCTCTTTTAACATGTCCACTAACCACTAATATTATTTCGAATCGTAAATACGGTTTAAACGATTAGAATGTATGTATGTATATATGTGTGTGCGTATCTGTCGCGGGCGCCGCGCGTATGTGTGTGTGTCTGTCTGTATGTGTGTGTGAGTGTGTGTGTCTGTGTATATATATATATATATATATATATATATATATATATATATATATATATATATATATGTGTGTGTGCATATATATATATATATATATATATATATATATATATATATATATATATATATATATGTGTGCGTGTGTGTCTGTGTGCATATATATATATATATATATATATATATATATATATATATATATATATATATATATATATATATATATATATACATATATATATGTGTGTGTGTGTGTCTGTGTGCATATATATATATATATATATATATATATATATATATATATATATATATATATGTGTGTGTGTGTGTGTGTGTGTGTGTGTTAAATTAAATTCTCTAATATTCCGTTTTGACTAGGTAATAATTACGATATTAATATAACTATGTAAACCTAATAATGATTAGTACGTGTAGGTAAGTCATTTTGACTTATTAACACACGCCTATGAGTATACATGCTTATTGCACGCGCTAATTATTGTTGCATTATGTAATCATATTTTATAATTAATGCATAGTCAAGACGGAGGATATATATGGGTAGATTCATATAGTTATGTTATTTGACAGCTGCCGCAATCACGCAAACTTGCAATCACACAGTCAATAAATCAAAACGGAAATTATATTGTTTGAAATAAACAATTTTATAAATTAGAAGAAATTTGATACAATGCTTAAATCAAATTAAAATTATATATATATATATATATATATATATATATATATATATATATAAATAAATAAAACCGTATAAAGGTATAATTTATGTATCAACAAGTGGCAATCATTTTTAAAAAAGTGAACTGCTGTCAGTATGTCCGGACGAACGGCAGCCCCCTGTAATTACGTTAATACAGACCTGCAGAGCTGCACGCATGCGTATAATTGTGCGTTGTCTAATTTGTCAGTGACGGCAGAGATCGCCATGTGCGTAAACGCAAAAAACTTAAAAATTATATCAAAGTCGTTCGACTTGTTCACTTATTCGTTTCGCGTTCAACAAAACGAGAATGCACCACTGATAAATGTATTTATTTAACATTTCAAAACACTTATCATCGCACACCAATACTCGTATACCTAATGTTCAATTTTGTGCCGAAAACAAACAGATGTAACAATTTTCGCTACACCAGAGTAACGTGGCCAATACACCTATTGGTCACCATAACAGTAAATGTTTTAAACATTTGTTTTGGATTTGCATCCGCGTACAACAAAAAAGCACTCAAATTATGTAAATAGAACACTCCTAAACGTTCGGAACTTCGTATTCGGAAAGTTGGACACGTGTAGGCTTAACATAACAACATAAAACATAAAAACTTCAACAAATTAGCGTTCAAAGTTAGGACGATAATTTATTCAAAACAACTTCTCTTGCGACAAAGCTAAAAATAATTTCACTGCCAATGTCACGAACAGTTAATTCGGATATTTACTATCGAATTTACAATCCGAAACAACACAAACGATTGTATATAATGATAGTTTATGAACATTTAGATACACACAGGTCATGTGAATTTCTTATGGCTTGTTGTTTGACTCAGAGTACGATATAGTCATTAAAATATTTACAATTGCAATAATGAAATTGTACGATTTTATTTACAACTGCAAACATTCCTTAGATAATGGCAACGGTCGTGTATCTGTAAGTATCTCGCATTCAAAAATGTCTCTTTCAACACCCTGAACCCAAAAGCATATATGTATAACTCATATACCCATTAGGTGTTAGTCGTTACTCGCTCGTAAGACTAAATGTGTCGCTTCTTCCTTTCTGAAGATACGCAACGGATTTACACCAAATTTGCTGTACATAATCTATGAATACACAATTAGTGCCACTCGTATTTTAAATCTACTAAACTTTTTATTTCCGGAATCCCAATAGACAAGAGCAACAATTATGAAATTTTAAATCAATAAATGCGGTTGAAAAAGGGAGTAAATGTGTTAAATTATAATCTAAATGATAATAGGTGTCAATTGTATTATTTGAATTTGTTCTCCAGTGTATGTAGGTTTATTTTAAAACGTACTTGTATGCGTTATGTGAAGTTGCTTTATGGTCTAATGAGAAGAAAAATATGATAACTTGATTGTGTCTGGTAAATGTGAAAGCGTAGACAGACAGTATTTTCCTTGTCGTATATTTTGTTTTATTTTACATATTACACAATATCTAGTTAATGTAGGTACCTATATGATGTCATGGTGTATACTATAGTTCCTATTAAATAATGAACGTATTGTAAGTAATATGTATGTAAATGTGAACGCTTCATTTACGACGTTTTTTATTTTATTTTTTCTATTATGCAAATGTCTTTTTACTAGTTATACGGTGCGCATCATTGGTCTTTGTATTCAAAACAACATGTGGGCTAAGTGGGCCGACCCGGTTCTGTAATATATAGATAGATAATATCTTTCAAGCTATTGTTTACGATACACCACCAAGCACCAAACACTCATCGTTTTAAAGATAAAACTTTTGATTTTATAGTTATTTTCTGGCTCTCCACCGCAAGGAATATCAACATTTTTATGTTTATTTGTCCCTAAATATTTTATTTGTCTAAAACTACCTAGGTATGTATATAAATTCATAAATCTTTAGTTAGGTAATAAAAATTTGTAATTCATAATTACAAATTTATAAACTTCACATAGATATTTAAGTCCTACAACTAAATCCATGTTTATTTTTTGTTAAATACCTATATAATATTATTAACTTTTAATAATAATTACGGATTATTATAAATGTTTAAGTTTAGTGATTTTAAATAAATGTTATACACAAATGTCTATGTATATTATCAAAATAACTATATTTGTATAGTTCAAACAGGTATATTGCATCCCTTATATTGTACTTCCTAATATTGAAAGTGGCGCAAGCATTTCCTACCCAGTGGTTTGTCAGGCCTTTTTTCTATATGAGGCTTCTTTTACTCAAAGCTCAAGATTAAGAAAAAGGTAGAATGATTATTGTAAATAGGGTAGTTTTGTGAAAAGTACTTATTAAGCTGGGAAATTTGGAATTAGTTTTATTTTCAGTGTTAAGACTATAATGTAGAGAAATCGTTTGACTATCTTTGCTGCTAATAGCAAATGTTATGAAAACTTGTAAAGTGTAGAGAAAAGACTTAATATCTATAAGTTCTAGAAGATTCAAATGATTACAGTTGTGACCACAAATAAAACTCAAAAATTCTCTCAGAGTACTTGAAATTTTCCAAATATTTACCCAAAATTAGGTACTTTAAGATTTCTCCAGTATTATAAACAAGAATTCTTTTATAACCGTAAAAGAATGCTTGTTCATAGTACTGGGGAAATCCTAAAGTACCTAATTTTGGGTAAATCTTTGGAAAAAAACTTCTCGATTACAATACAAAATATTTAGAAAATCAGTTACAAATCTAAAATGTCCTTCCCTATTTCATTAAAGATGTGAGAAACCCCTAAACTATCAATTGTTTCTCATTGAAATATGATACTGTATTGTTTATGCTGGTGCATTAACGAAAACATACCCTTAACAATAATAATAACAAATGTCGTAAATGAATTGAGGGAATTGCCAGAGGCGCACTCAGACGCAGGGCACCATAACCGGTTTGCGTTAAAAAGTTAAAAACAGAAAAAGAACTGCAGCACACCTTGTAACTTCTTCTCGGTCTCCCAGAATTTCTGCAGCTCCGTGAAGTACTTATCCAATATGAATACCTTGGACAGACCTAGGGTAGCCATTTTGTTAGCTCAGTACGGCATCGCAGTAACTGCCACAGTACAAACATTACACAGTAAACAAAACAACACACCACACACGTGTTTTACACTGACACACACACACTAACCGACACATTCGCACTGACGTCACCATCAAATGACATTTCTGAATTGCGATGGATTCTAGTTGTGACCGTACGCGTCCTGCAATGGATGATAATCTACTGAGGCTTTAGCCCGCGTTTTGACTTGAGTTCATATATACGTGCAGCGCATTCGACCGGTGCGCAACTATTTCTTCTTCTACCTGTGTGCTGGTCACGTGATCAGGTGCTTTGAGTACTATGGGTTAAAAGACAGGTAGACACCTGAAGAAGGTCTGGTGCCACTTTGGTTTGGTTTTCGTGGTCGAGAGACGGATTTATTTGGAAATGACCTCGATTATCAACACTGCTTGACAATATATTCTTATTCTGAATATATTTCGGACGCAAGTCCTCCTTTACCTTGTTTTTTTTTTAAATTTTGCTTACACAATTATACAATTTGAATGTTGAATGATTATGGTGTGAACTTATATGTATAAAGGATAGTATTTATTGCAAATGATCACGATTTCATTATTGGCATTTGCGGTGTAGCTACATACATACATATATACATATAATAGTATCGTGACTCGAAGCAAATGAAGTATCTATGTAGTACCACGATTTGCTTCTCAAAACATTACCTATGTCGAAACTAGATGCACTCTATAGTGTGCTATTACTAAACAAAAACTGCTTCTACACTCCTCTTTCGTAATGCAACATATTTTATCACCAAACCCGTAAAAACAAAAGCTGTCTTTAATCGTCGAAGCTTGGAAGATTCTAAAATTCTGCGTTAACACAGTAAACTAGATCACAACAAGCACACATATGTATATAATAAATAAAGTATTGTTGTGACTCATAAAGTGAAAGACATTGGTACACCATAACACACTTTCTATCTTCTTCTTCGTTTTCTGAAGCGAGATGTGTGTGTGTGTGTTGGAGCAAAAGATCAACCAATCAATAACACATTTTTCTAGGTACTCGTGGTCTACATCACCCACGCAAAATTCGCAATATATATATATATATATATATATATATATATATATATATATATATATATATATATATATATAAGATTTCTGCTTGTTTGTTGGTGCTCATAAAAACGAATATGCTGTTATTTGTAACCTATAAAATAATTGCTCGCGGATAGTGGGTTGGTTACTTGATATTTTCATTCGAATCAAAAGTAATTCTCTCAGTTTAGACTGAAATATTAGATGTGTTTCGAAATGATCATTTCTGTAAGATTGGAATGGTTTTCACACCTCTATTAATTCCCTATAGTATTGTTCTTATTGTTTTGAAATAAAAATCATTTTTGCTAACGTAGTTATAAGTTTAGAAATAAAAATTGATAAATTATTGTAAAAACACACATTTGTTTCTAAGATTCGTATCTCGAAAATAAATTTATAATTGTCTATTAATGGCAATCTAGAAATAACAATTGCGTTATATGTTTAACTATAGTTGAGCCATTTTTGAGAAAATTATGACGAAACACAATCTATTTTCTTAGCCTTATTAATTGCGCAATAGCTTAAGTTTTAAAACAGATAGGAACTTAACTTAAATTATCAAATAAATTCATAAACTCTAATGGGCAACTGTACAAACATTTATTTTTAAAAAATACCTAAAAGTTACCCTAAAGAATGCAATGTAAAAAATAAAGAATCCCCGTTTATAGTCAGAATAACGTGGCATAACAGCTGACAGCGCTCCACCTGATTCAGCGGCGAAAGAGAGAGTTTTCGTCGGCCGAAAGGGCCCAAATATTGTATTTTTTACACCTGTGCACAACAGGTAGACTGTGGTCACGCATGCGCACCATGCTCTCAGGAAATATTTCGAAGAGGCACACGCTTGATATTCGTGTGGTCAACCAGCGGGATTTTTAGTTCATTCAAACCTGTTTTTTCTTCTGTATGGATAACCTTCTTCTTCTTCGTCGTCGTCGTCGTCATTCGAGTACATTAATGCGTGTACTTGAAGAAGACGATGGTGTTATGTTATTATCAGCGCATGATTGAATATTATTTGTATGTTGAGAGCGCTACATCAATTCTGTGTTTATACACAGATCGTAGACTTATTGGCCAAAAGTTCTCGCAATGTACTCATCATTAATTAGCTATTAATCATTATCATTTTAATTAATTTTATAGCCTAGGCTAGCTAGACTTATTCAAATTAAATTGTTGTTCCGCGAAAATGTCTATCCAACCGGTTCACATATTGTCATCAGCATGTTCAGTCAGAGCAAACCAAAAGAGCCAGCACGCCACCAAGCTGTGGATGGAGGCACAATTCCAAGAACTGTATATAACATATACAAGATAAGGAAGCACTTGCGCCTGTATTCGTGGCTCTGATAACAATCACAATTTTACCTAGTCTAGAATTTAAGTCATTCCTACTTTATTATATACGTATGTACATACATACATACATACACACATACACACACACATACATACATACATACCACAGCACAGCACACCGAGTAAAGTCGAGGGACCACGTAATGTATTCTTTATTGTTATTGTCGTTGGACATTCTTTTTCTGTTGTTGTTTTTGTTATCGTAAAATGCGCCTGGCTAATACGACCTGCATTCTTTAGGCGTTATTATTGGCCCTTTAGTTGCTTACTTAAAAGTTGTAAAATCAAACAGAAACGCGCAACATGATACCTACACAAAGTATTTATGAAACTGTCGGTGGATTTAAAAATGTTTAGAAGCAGATATAAATTGTTGAGAATTAACTATAATTGGTTCATTTTAATCCTAGATTAAATTAACATACCAACACGCGTGCACATATTTACCTTATAATTAAGGTAGCATAGCCTCACAATTATATTTAAGTTAAAAACCACGAAACAATTATTTCCGTTCCGAACATACATACATACATACATAAGCTTTAGTATACTAATAATGCTTTTGTGCAAACTTGTATACATACATACATAGGTACATACATACATATCAGCTGCTTTACGTTTTGCACGATCGATGCAGCAGGGCATAATGGCCGCTCTACTATAGTATTAAAGTTACCGTTTTCAAAATTACGTACTTTGTTATAGTTCTGTGAACTAGGAAAGGATTACTTTAGATTAGAATTGATCAAAAACAGAAAAATCAAACAAACGGTAAACGTCGTTTTTGTTTTCTTTGCTTTGCTAATATTTGTGTCTTTCAGCACCTAAAGGTGTGTTTGAGTCATCTAGTTCAATATTTATGCATTCTGGTCCGGTCTTGTAGCTCTATATACCAAATATTTAAAATTTTGTTCAAAATAAATATTCAATCACTTATTTTATGGGTTCAACGAAAAAGAGCGCATTTATTATACGTATCAGGGCTTACATCGCGTTACATGCATGCAGTGGGTGCCGAGGCACCCTACAGGACCGCGTATTCCTTTTAAGTGTGTTGTGGCATCAAATTAGTAAATAAACTTTTTAAAGAAAAAAAACATTCTTTTTATGGAATATTGATCATATATGTAAAGAGTTCCTTAAAATTAGAACTAGAGAAGTGTAATTTCATTGTACTACAACTGTAAAGGAAATAGAAATGTATATTCACAGCAAAGCATTGTACCTATATTATAGAAAATGACTTAAATGACAAAATCTAGGATAGAATTTCATAAAATTAGCAGTTATATTCTCTAACAAAGTACCACTTTAGGCTCGCCAAAGGTCTTATTACCAGTGGTGGGTAATGCGATACACTACACACAATGTGCTTCATGCATACATACATATACATGCATAACATATACGTATGCATATGAACATGAACGCAATTTAGCAGATTTCATTAATTAAGATCGCAAATGAATACGTGTTTAATAATAAACAACTTGTGTGGTCTATCAGATGCGTATGTATCATACAACATTTATTATCTGACACAATAGTTGAGAATCACGCATGCGCAAATCTAACCTAACGGTATTTGTATAGCATATAATATACCTACGTTTACCTATGTTTATATTTACAATTATTATCTATTTACAATGTACATATGCATTGATTGAACAAAGTATAAATTATAGTTGTTAATGCTGAGAAGATGCCGGAAGACCAATATCTATTACCTACAGGTTTTATTATTTTCAATAATGAAAAAGTGTCATCTTTTATAAAATTCTACCAAAAACCAGAATATTTACTGTAAATTTGTTATAAAATTCATGCCTATTCCTATTAAATCTTTCGCCATTCAACTCTATCCTTAATACTTCTTTTGCTTCATTTTAATTCATAATTATTATTAAGTAAGTTTTGAGTAAATTATAACGGAGGAAGATCTTTTTTATTGCGCAAAACCTATTCTTACGCAAACTTAATTATTTATTAGTTTTAAGTTTAATGGACAAATTTAAAAAATTCTTACAACTAGTACTTACAATAATTTTTAAAAAAACTGCTTGTTAAAAAGAAAAATCTATTTGCTTGTTAAAAATAAATATACATATATGCTGCTTTATAAAAACGAACAGAAAGTGTTCTACAATGTATGTGTACGTATGTATGTATATAGTTATGTTGTAGCTGTTAAACCAAATTTATGGGGCACAAATAAGATGTATGAATGTTACCATGAAAGTTTAAACTTACATAGGCACATACAATAAACATCTATCAAACAGCAGCGCAATAGAAAACTTGATATCATGAAATTGCTGACTGATGTTGTTATAATACATGAACACATGTGTGTGTGTGTGTGTGTCTTACAAATAAACTGTCAAAATTTTATGCTTTTCATGGACGTGACAAAAATACTCGTTTTTAGCGGTTTACGACATTTTTCCACAAACTGGTTTTATTATATTTCTTGTAAAGTTAACTTTTATTAGTAAATTGTAAATCGTTGAAAACTTCTATTAAGTTTGCCGTTGTACTTTCATATACCTATAAAAATTTCTAAATAAAAATGTACAATTAATTTGTAACGACGAGAAGTAATTACCTATTAATATATGTTTTATTTATAGTAACAATTTAAAAGCTACGCAAATAAAATAGTTAAACAACATATGTTGTTAAAGTTATCGAGTAAAACTAACGAAATAGTGAAATTTCTATTGAATGTGAATTGCAATTGCAATACTGACAACCTACGTATTATACCTTATAGCTACATAGGTAGGTACAGTTGCTAATACACAATTTTCATATAATCGTAGTATTTGTATCTTCAATAGCATTCAGCCATGCATAGTAAAGAATTCAGTAATAAATTGGAATCAATGATTATTTCAAATGATCTTTATTGAAAAATTATCGTTTACGACCTACAATAAGCGCATTAAACTTGCCGTAATAACACAAGTATCGTAAACGATCCAATCTTAGTGCTGATGATCAAATTTGTTTCATTTATTAATTCACCAACAGCAGACTTCAATCTTTGTTTTAACAGTGTACTTCTAAAGATTGATTTAAGATAATACGTGTATGATTGTTTCAAATAAATCATGGTTATTATTGATGTGAAAGCATCAAGTCAGTGTAATTAAGTAAATTCGAAACTAGATTTGGAAAAAAATAATAGTCATTTGTACTTGGGCAATAGCATAAGTGAATAATGGCTCGTTAAACATTAAGTAACATTCACAAAAAACTACAAGTTGATGTATTCCATCTAGAACTAATGATTCTTTGCAGCGACAAAAAATACATTTTACACTTTACGGATCTTTTAGTCTTATTGTCTATACAATAATGACGGTTGTTGAGTTTGATGTAACCACATAAAAATAAAAAGCTTACTTACTTACTTACTTACTACTACTTGTGTTTATAATTGAAAGAAGGCATATTTGTGTGTTTCTATCAGGAAATCAGGATGTAAAGAAGTACCTAAGTAATAGTTGTTTTTGTAAACGTCCGCTTGGAGCGCCATGTAGTGTATTTCGGAAGGAATATGTATGTAGTATATAATAATAACAACACCGTTTTAGAGAAAAACGACGAGTAATATTATGTTAATTTAATAAGCATTAGGAATTTTATAATGGTACGATTTTTTTAGCAGTCTCTAAGCTTAGTCTGAGCCTCTAAACTAAGGCGTAATTACAACTGTTGCCGGAACATGCGACACAAAATTATATCTTTGAAAAGATACCAGCACTGGCTTTAAAAGAGATGGTATGATTGACTACGAAGATTAGTTCAAACGGGATTTTAATAAATTAAAATGTATTCACACAACTTGAAGGCTCCACGCAATACGACCTGGATGATTCTTCATTATTTATTTTTTATTTTGTTTTTAAAAACATTTTTTTCTGGCGTAAATTAGTGGGCCTTGGCTTGCGTTAACCAAGTCTATGTACCACGAAATATCATATTATACAAAACACGATTAAATCATATTTCTTTCTATACCTATAAGTATAAGAATTTGTCCTGTTCTTCATTTTCGCTAAATTGAAGTTTGTTTACCATTTTTTATTAATTATTAAAAATATTATACAGCTTTGAAGACGACTAAAAAGTGACTAGTGTGAAATTGTATGTTGTTTCCTTGTATACATTGATGTGTTTGGTATCTATAGCTGAGTACATATTTTGTTAATTTTCTGTGCGTGTCTATTTTTTGCTCGACTCACACTTTTGTTTTATTTATTTGATGATGTGACGTTTGTAGAGTATAAACATAGGTAGAAGAATTAAATATAATTTTGAGTCAAGTTGATAAATACTTTTTAATTATTTTATGTTGTTATATATTACAGTTATGTTTGTGTTGAGAAATCTCTTTTATCTGAAGACTTTTTCTTGTCATTCATTTGTTTTGTCTTGATGTGTTGAATCATGTGTCCAAAATGTTCAATAAAAATGCAATTTTCACTGTACAAAATAATAAGTATTTGAAAAAACAATCCTAAAACGAGTTTAATTCGAATTCCAACCTTGCCTGATGAAAGGAATATAAAAACAGCGGCCAGTGTCTGAACGACTGTTCCACACAATGATAATGTAACTGATGATTCGGGATCGGAAAAGAATTTCTTATGTGTGATTGTGGACAGTCTAGACCCAGAGCAAGTCAATAACTTATACTTTCACAGCCTCATACACGTAGAATGAGAATGGGGATTTTGGCACATAATATACGCATATAGAATAGATTTGTGGGTGTAAATAAACAAAACTAAATTCGTCAATTGTCTTTTTGGGGAACGGTTTAAAATATAAAATTCTTTGAATGTTTAAACAGCTGTATGTATAGGTATCTTGAAAACTAGTTTGGTTAGAACATTTTGGTTAACTGTGAAATATTTGGCAGCTTTTAAGTGCTTATCCACAAGTACGCTTATGGTATGACTGCAAGTAGCTTTGCTGCTAGTGTTTTTAATGTGTTGCGTGCGTTGTTTTAGCTTCTACCGACGCGACGCACCTGGCGTATGCGCACTTTGTTGCATGTTGCACTTCGCCTTTACCAACCAATCTGTTGTCCACACCACACCGAATCGTAGTCACAGATATCACACCCTATAATGGACTGAGTGTGTATATGTTAAATATGAACAGATATCTATGTCAATTAGCATAAACAAATAAATACTTAAGCATCATATTATTCATACATATTTTACGAAATATCTATATAAAAGCATTACAAATTTATCAAAATTTTCAATTTCTCTCTTTTTACTTTCTTATACGAAGTAAAAGTCAGTACCGTGAAATTAATATTTTTACGTAAATAGCCGTTTTGACTATCCGTGAATACATTAGACTAATTCCTGGTATTTGGATTTTAAGATTTCGGGTATCCGGTTCCAGTACTAATTAAACATTCCCTTAGTAGATATACAAAATTTAAACAATTCTAAAAGATACAACATCTTAAGGGCCACTCTTTAAACCGGACCTGTACCAAACTACATATCCATCTCCGATTATCTGATGGTGTCTTTAAGCGTTCTTTCGTTCCAGCAGTTTGTGTCTATGAAAACATAAACTACAATCTTGTAGGTGTCAAAATATGGGCTAAATCAACATTTTCATATTGCTTTCCCTAGTTTATTTTACAATCCCATCCTTGCTGAAGCAGAAAAACGGCGTTTCCGCGTTTCAGTATTGTACCAATAAGACAATGTCGCCAAGAATGGATGAGTTTAGATGGTAAGTCCTCTTTTTAATCCAACTAGGCGTAACCGTGATTGTAAAGTGGTTAGGAATGGGGTTATTATCCTATAGCGACTATCCCATATTTTGCCAGATTAAAAGTAGTGGGAGAATGACAGTCTGTGCAAGCTCTTTCAAGGAAGAGTGTTACTGACACCAGATTAACTTAAGAAGGATGAAGGAAGGATGGGTGGGTCGACGTTGACGGGGTGGCAGGGCTTACGAAAATAAGACTCCATTAGGATTTATTTGTTTATCCGAAATAATAAATATTTTAAATTACAAAATGGAGATTTTTAACGGAAATATCAATTTTTTAGCATCCCTGAATTCATTTTAGCTTTAGAAGCTAAAATAACGTTTAGATAAGTATGAAAATTTTAAAACTAATATTAAAACGTTTTAGGTACATCAAATAAATGATTATTTTTAATTATCCAGTTTGACAATAAATTTAATATTATTCATACATATATACCTACTATAGAACGTGAGAAAACTAAACATTAGTCAACATTTATTTATTCCATACTTGTATTAACTATAAAGTGGCACTTTTCAACGTTTTCACAATAACAATAAAGCTTATGTTTAAATGCAAAATTATTCAGTTGAAAAATCAAATTTTATATTTGAAAATTCTTATGATTTCTGTTTGTTAATAGTAATACGGTTAAAAAATACAAATTGAGAACCTGTAAATTGTAACCGCAATGTCCAGATTTTCAAGGTTTATATTTATGTTCGGGTACGATAAGGGGGCGGTGCACGAGGTGTGCAGGGAGGATGGTGGACCACTGCAGCACACCGGAATGCCCCGGGGGCAACCCGCGTGCCAGGCCACATTACAAGGACCAAACCTGAACCGAACGAGTTCGGTTCAAGTCGACAAACTGTTGTGTCTGGTATGGTAATAAGTAATAAAAATTACAAACACAACATTTTTAATGCTATTACAAAAATATTTGTCTAAATCACTTATTAATCAAATTTACATCCTCCACCTTCTTTTAAGCTAATAAATATGCAGATGTTTAGTTTATTTGTGTAACTGAGCGTGATAAAATGCATTTAAGAACAGACAAAAACTCAAACCAGTTTAATTTTCCAAATACCAAGAAAATTAGACATAACACATGTTTCAAATTCCAGTAAAAGAATGCTGAAATGGTAACGCGGTAATTAATTAATTATATATATATATATATAGGTATATATTGTTGTCGTGCTTAACTACACGGATTTACGCAATTGTGAACAACGCACAAAAACTGATCTCCTAATAACAGTTCAATTGCCACACCGTTTGTACCTACATATACTTATTACAAGTTAGAAATGCAAAACATAATTTAAACCTGTTACTTTAAGTAATGCTGTGTAAATTATTTAATTTTTATTGTAAACTAAATAACAACCTAACTTTAGCCGTCAAATCAATTGATAAGTCGATTAGGTATTATTTATTATTAATGCGGAAAACTATTTATGTACACGTTTAGAAGCAGCACTAATGACATTCGCCAAAAAAATATACAGTTGCAAAAAATTTCGCACACACACACAAACAAATTTTCTAAAAAAAAAAAAAAATGACTAAAAATAAAACAGATTTTCAATGTAGCGTGCGGTATTTTTGAGTATATTTATGAATAATTACAGTGGAAATAAAATATTAAAATGCAAATTAATCCGCCAAAAAATAAAAAACAGCATCAAAATTACATTATAATTGCTAATTAATTGCTCTGGAAAATTCAATTCCAGTTAGTCCAGTGAGCAGAACAATTTTTCACACGCAATCCAGCACATCCCATTTTAAACAATAATCATTTAACTGTACACGTAAACCATCCAAAAAACCTACAAGGAAACAACATTCAAGGTCACACAAACATATGTAGCTACTATAAAGATATAAACGTATCCATAAATGTGTATTAATTTGAATTGATCCAAATTGGTATAATTTTATATGTTCTTCACGTGTAGATTTTAGATTTAAATAAAGTAAAAAATATATATTTAAAAAACAACAAGAAGCATATTATAAAGACATGATCACAAAAAAAAATTGTTAATCAACTTTTTTATTGACAAAAAATGGATGTAAATATAATACTTAAACACGTAGTATATAAGAGATCAAATCGCCTGAGGCATCATCTCTACCGCAAAGGATAATAACTATGCATGTTGAATTACAAAACAAACACAAAAAACGCATCAAGTAACGAACGACTTACGCCATCCATGATGCCACATGATTTTCCTTTTATCATGGCTTTTGTTTTGATTTTTATTCAATATACACACATATACCAGTGTATATATGCACTACATTGAACCTTCCAGCACCTACGTATACCCTTACACCAAGTTCATACTAACACCTAATTACAATTTACTTTCTGTCAATTGGTATTAATTTATACACCTACTAGTGGCATTATATCTAGTAAAATATTTAATTAAAAATTATCTTACTAATACCTATATGATTCTCTAAAAAGATGATTTTATTCCGTTATAAGAACAGATATTTATTATTATGGACAAAAGTAACTAGTTGAATGAAAGTAGAGTCTTCTAAAAAATGATTTTCTGAGTAAAACAATGTACGTTATACATAGTTTGACTTAGATAATCATTTAATTGCGAAATTACATTCAAATATAGCTACAATTTCATTTCCAATGATTCAATCTATTATGGTTGAAATCTACTTTATCTCAAGTAAATATAGACTATAAACGCCATCTACTGCTTTGCGTAAGAACTTTCGTTGGCACGTCTGCTCGACATACGTGTGAGAAAAGTTGCTTGTTACCAAGGCGTCCGATCTACATAACTTTATTAAACATTTCTTTAAAAGATGGTCACAATTTACAGGCGCAATAATAAATGTACAGTAACCCTTAAAGTGTTTTACTACAAACTTTAACACTGTCTATACTTTGATGATCCTAATAAAAATTATCATAAATTGTGATAAAAAATTCGCCATTGTTAATAAATAGTTCTAGTTTCACAAACTGCCATTTTTATTCATTTTGAGTTTCCCCCATGTATAGGTAATGTGTTTTATTGTAATTGATTTAGTCGTTGAATGAAGTTCTTCGAAAAAGATCTGTGGATAACGTAATTAATACATTACTTTGTTCTTGTTACAACCGGTGTAATTAACAGAAGAGTCGCGATAATTTGATTACAATATAATGTAATTACATTTGATTATCTGCTACGGCTATCAAAATATGATTTATGTATTACATCAAAAGCCACTTCATTTTCATTTCATTTGTTGTCAGCTCATACATACATACATACATACATACATATATAATATGCGTAACATTATACGGACAAGTTTATTATGATATTTAAATCTAAGTAATGATATTTTAATTTTATTAGATTAATCATAATAAAAGACAGATAAATATCTATTATTTATATTTACTTTTTAGAAGTTAGTTATTTGATATCTATTTGCCGCTAGTTTCGTTCGTTATTAGAAATAAAATGACATAAAATATAATTTTTACGAAATAATAAATAAAAACAACAAGATAGTTTACTGGTGTGTGGAGTGGGGGAGGGGTATTTGTTAGTTTATTCTGATTCTAAGAAATTTTGGGTAAAAACACTTTATGGAACCGAGGACACGATTGAATTCCGGTTATTGTTGCAGTAGCTGTGTGTGGAGTGGACCACGTTCGTTCGTTGTTATTTGTGTGTCGCAGCACCGGTCCACTGCCACTGCATGCATTGTTACACTTTTTATGTTGGACAACTTTTGCGACCCTAAATCAGCGAAGAGACTCGCCTCTGTCTTCTTGTCACACACACACACACACATACATACATACATATATGAATATTTCAGTTGGTGCACACATATAAAACGTAAAACACACACATACATACATACATATTAACAATTCCCGGATACATCAACCCAGTCTGAATCTCGTTTCGGCAATCATGATACGTCTGACTATGCGTACGTCTCTGATGGGAAAAACTGATGACATTTCGTACGAATTATAAATAAATTCATTTCGAGGAATTATTTAATAAAAACTCGCCTGCTTATTCCGACACAAATTTATCATTAGGTATATATTTTGTGTTTGTTCAAAAGCTACTATGTATGTAGTTATTAATATTCATTAGAATAATTGAAAAAAAATAAACGATTTATCATAAAATCAGTGTTTAGAAACACATGTAGAATATTAATTAATTATAAATTAAAAATAAAATGCTATATTAAATTTGGTAAATTACGAAAAATGTCCGAGCATTATCAATCTACGTTCACATCTTTAGATGCAAACATTTTTGTGCACATATACCTATGTTAATTTGTTCTTTAATCGTATATATTTCGTTTCCGATATATTATACGTTATTTATATATTTTTTCAAACATATTTATGTGATTCAAGTCTGTAACGGATTGGTTTTTATCTATGAATTTTATATACCTAACATCCGATAGAACAAAACATTTCTTATGCCCATTAAATATTCAGCAGAAAAAGAACAGTTGAAATAAATACATCTTTTAAAGTTTAAAAATAAATCAACTAGAAGAATGTTGTTTCTTCTACAGTTTTCAAACTGAAACAATGGCGGGCGAGGACTGTACCACTAAGCCATGCGCTCCTACAATTAAATTACCCAATAGGGTTGATATCTTGGGTGAAAAAGTTTCTGAACTCTAACAATTGATCTGTTAACACTAAGGAACGTCCTTGATGAAGGACTTTCACGAAGACAATACAATATATCAAAATAATAGCACACCATGTCATAAAACTTGATATACCTACAAGTGAACATTATTACAGCAAACAACAGAACAGACAAGATGATATTATGTGAACATCATACAAAACATATTGCAATATACAATGCCAAGGGTGATCAAGTCAAGTCAAGTCAGACTACATCAAGGCATCACAAGTTATTGATTCTAAGAAATAAATTACATGATAGACACATGTTTTATCTATTCTGCCATACTAACCACGTTGCACAAGACACGTGCTTATAAAATATTGACAGCATCACCCCCGCAATACATTATGCTAAGTATACATGTTCTGGATTTTAAATTAGATCCAAGATCAGTATCTCTAAATACTCGGAAAAGCCCATCCGTTATCATCTATCACTTTCACAACTAAAGGTAAACAAGTCATATTATAAAGATAAATACCTATATACTTAATTTCTATAACTTTTCCCCCCAACAATGTATTGTAAGAAACAACCTATGCATTTTTTTTCAATATTTTAAATTCAAATTCACGAAATCACTAATAAAAAAACTAAATATAATATAAACCTACACATTATAATTAGATTGTAATTTAATTCGCATTTATTCCTTTTTAAACAATATCGTTTTTTAATTATTAACAAATAAAGTTTCGTATTTTTCACCATTTTGGTAACAGAAAGATAATTTAAAATCTACCCCCACCAATTCGAAACAGAGCGCGGTAATCTACTGTTTAAAGTGACCAATGAGTGTCTTTAGACAAGATACACTTTCTTTTTGATGAATAGCTATAAAAAACTGTTCTTATTTATTTATAATATAAGTCTGTGAATTTTAATAAAAATGTATCTAAGTAGATCAAATTTTAAATACGTAAAGTCGAAAATTTAAATAACAAAGTATCGTGTTGTGAAAAATATTAAATATTCAGACGATTACAATTCCATTGTATGAAAATATTTGTATCTTATTAGCTTTTGGATTCACATAATTTTTAAGTCTATTGTAGACATTCCATTATTATTAATAACGTAATTTCTGCTCCAATTTAACAAATATTCGTACAGTGAGAAAAAATATCTGAAATTAATCCAAAAACGAATATTTTCTTTAAATTAATCTTGATTTTGGTTATATAAATCAAATGTTTGAAATAATTTGGCAACACTCTTTTTAATTAATTATATTTGTTGAAGATGTAATTATATTTAGTTATAGGTATGCGCCAATAGAAATTTAAAAATTAAATGTTCAGATCCTATAATTAAAAGTTATTCAATTAAAAAATTATTGAAAGTAATGATTAGTGAAGAACTAATATATATAGTGTTATATATATATATATATATATATATATATATATATATATATATATATATATATATATATATATATATATATTTATAATGGCTTGATTGAATCCGTTTTGAAATAGATAAGATTTAGAAATAATAGACAAATCATTAAAAATGATATCTTTGGTCCAGTACCTATAGACATTTAGTTTTAGACTAAAAAATGCTTTGATGAAAAAGTGTAAGATAAAATAATCTTTATAATAAGGTGTTAGGCGTACTAGCTGTCGTTAAATATATCAGTGCACTTTTGAGATTTCAAACCAGTTATGAATGTTTATTTATTTTTAAACCCGTTATCACAAATACCTACTAAATATTGTGTTTACGTCCAAACTTTTCTATTAGTACCTATTTGAATATTTTTAATTTTTTTGGCATTTAGTAATACAAAATGAATGTGGTACAAGTACAAAGGTGAAATGACGTTTTCGTAACGTTTAAATTGATTAGTTGGGCTGTTGTAAGTGCTGCATATGTAAACAGGATAGCATGTTATATGGTCGTAATTCTGGTCGAGATCTAGTGTGAGATCATTACTTCATGGTTACCAACCTGTTCACTATTTAGCAACGTTCAATATAAAACCTAATATGCCTACACTAACACAACTTGCTAATATCGAACGAGATTCTACAATGAATATCATAATTTATCCCTAGATTAATGGTCGATTAACTTCTGATTTAAAATAGTTATTTATAAATTACTTATGTAGGTCTATAACGAAGATTTAATACCTTGTTAACGTAATGGCGTTTAAATTTTAATTGGAAAATTATTGCTGTTTTAATATGACATAACTTTAGATTATATTAGTTTTTCATCAAAAACGGCGTGAACATATCACTATTTATAGACTTTTTTTATTATAGATATAAGTATATATAACTAGACAAGATTTACTTTTACTACAACATTAATTTGTATTATTATTTAAACATAAATTTATTTTAAAGCGTAAAGCCACTAGATTTTAAATTATTCCATACCTCTTCCATTTATCATAAATAGAATCAATAGAATTAAAGTAAAAATAACGTTATTATCGTATTTTAACGCTGTGTTTCGTTTTTTGGTCAACTTTGTTGATTTCCGAATAAAGAAAAGCAACCCGGCGTACACATAGGGGAATCATTACGTCACGATCTTAAAGCGCAAAAATGTTTAATAATTCTTATCTCTGAATCTACATGATTAAAAAATAAATAGTTAACATTCGATAGTTAATGTTGAAATTATTAATACAAAATAAAGTGTTAGAAGAGAGTGTCGCCACCATCGATGATTTTAGTTTTAAAAAGTGAAACCAACACACAGAAATTGCAGATGTGTTGTTAATTTGTCATGTGGTTAAAACTCCGAGTGGATCATTAATAATTTGTTAAGGTGATTGTGCAAGTCCGCCCCTGTCGTGTTTCACAATGAAATGAACCATGTAGGAGTTTTATTTTAATCTGCTTTTTTAAAAAAGAACTTAAATAGATTTTAAAACGATTTATGGTATATACAAAGTAAGGTATAGTTGCTATATAAATTATATTTAAGTGTATGTGTGTGTTCTTAGAGTATATCTTGAAACTTAAATGAAGTTTATCTCAGAATTAAGTTCCTGTAAAATGGTTACGCTAAAAGTTATGGATGCTACAGGATTTATAGTAATTTTATTCCCAATTAAATTTTATTTCGTACGATGAAACAATATCAGCAAAACGTTACAGTGCTTTTATAACGAGTATATACAATTTTTATATATATATATATATATATATATATATATATATATATATATATATATATATATATATATATATATATGTATGTATGTAGCTATGTATGTATATGAGTAATGCAAGACATTTAATTCTATCACCTTAATGGAAGAATATCCTAGTATGGAATTTAGATTGAATTAAAGCATAACAGATAAAAATGGATTAATCATGTATTTAATAGGAATGTGCAAAGATAGTATTTAAAAAATGGAATAACGAATACAAACTAATATTTAGCATATTGTGAGGTTGGTGGTCATTTATGAATGAGACCGTCTACAGAAGCAGCTGTGATCACAGCTCGAGTGTTAAATAGATCTGGTTACTTTTTTACACAGCGGGATGGGGAAATCAAACACGTTTCAGCTATTATCAACGTGCGAACATAATCAAAAAAACACTCACACATACACACATGTATTTCTTTTCCTCATATTAATTTTCAAGAATTTCTACAAATATTTCCACATTGGTTGACCCTAACCTTAAATATTTCATCTGTTCAATTTAATATGTGTGATTAATTTAGTTGTACAAATGAAATATTTGACCAATAAGTCAAATTAGAAAATTCTTCCCAAAAAAATAATACTTATGATGGCTTCTTCAATAAGAGTTAACTAATGTGGAAATATTTTAAATGCTTTATCTATAATTCCGTAAGGGAAATCTATAAATGTTTATATAATAAATATATATTTAAGGTGGCTAAAAATGTATTATAGTAATCGATATATTTTATAGAGTCCACAAATATTTGATTTATAATTCAATTAAAATATTTTAAACCCCATTCTAAAAATTATACTTATTTTCCTAATAATGAATGACGATAATTACAATAAAGTAATGATTGACGAGTGTAAATAAATAAAATAAAATAATCACTGTAGAATTAGATGATCATATTATAAATATAACGTAGTAGTAGCACACGCAAATAAACGTTTATTATTATTCAGTGTTGATATGTGACGGGAGAATCTATGCAACACTTAAAAGGAAGAATGGTTGAAAAAGTGTTGTTATACAATGTAAAAGTTATACCTATGTGTAAGTATAGGTACTTACGGTGGTTGTAATGAAAAACTGTGGGATATTTAAAAAGACTGTTGGCTTTTATGTCATTAACATTCAATAGTATTTTTAAAGTTAGTTGCTTTTAATAGCTGCCATCATAAAAACCAACACAGCACCATGGTGGTTGGTATTGGAAGCTACACTACTAAGTCAATACCATCACTATAGATATATAAAAGATATATAGGTATAAATTATAAAAAGGATGATGTTCAGTAATGCACAGTCTGTATAACTATATGCTACAGACGAAGATGACGACTTCGTGCTTCGAATCTATAAACGTATTATAAATTGCAGTGACGTGCTTTACAATAGGGCATTCTATATTGTTCGCGATTCAATCAAAGGACCACGACACACATGCATTTTTTGGTACATCATGTTGCAAGAATGCTCTAATGCAAAATTTACGTAAACGAAATACATGGTGTGCGTGCAAACGCGCGCGCGCACGTCTGTGTGTGTGTGTGTGTGTGTGTGTGTCTGTCTGTGTGTGTGTGTGTGAGAGAGAGAAAGCGTCTGCCGCGCGCGCGCGTGTGTGTGTGTGTGTGTCTGTGTGTGTGTGTGTGTGTGTGAGAGAGAGAGAGAAAGCTCCTGTGTGTGTGTGTGTGCGTGTTGAGAGAGAGAGAGAGCAAGCGCCCGTGTGTGTGTGTGTGTGTGTGTGTGTGTGTGTGCGCGCGTTGAGAGAGAGAGAGAGAGAAAGTGTGTGTGTGTGTGTGTGTGAGAGAGAGAGAGAAAGAGTATGTATGTCTCTCTCTGTCTCTATGTGTGTGTGTGAGAGAGAAAGCGTCTGTCTGTGTGTGTGTGTGAAAAGAAAAACAGTTATTACTTAATATTTGTGTGTATTAGATATGTTATACCATAGGTATTAGGTATATCAGTTTCGTGTGGTCGTTTCCGGTTTAAATGTCGTATAACCAATGTTAATTAGTGTTCATCAAAAGCAAAAGAGTTTACGATTTTTTTTATACCTACATCACATAATTTCGCAAAACGGAACTATACCTACGACTAATTGAAAAACCGCCGTTAATTCTAAAAAATTATAATTATAACCACAATAATTTATGCATTTCTACGCAACGTATCCGTTTTTATGACCATAATTTAAATTCAAATCAAATGTCCATTTAGGTAGATACCGTCGCACATATCATATTCAAGCATTACCGTTCCATTTTATAACCAACCGGAAATGGTAATCTGAAAAAGTTCTCTAATTCAATTTCAAACTGTATATGCTACTGACTTCTGGGCTTTTTTTAATATTTAATTACTTCTATTCACAAACAATTATAAACAACGTATAATTAAGACATTATGCTTTTAAAAAAAAAAAAAATATATATATATATATATTATATATATATATATATATATGCCGTATAGCACCTCTTACACTTACAATACTCGTACAGAAGAATTTCTATTTTATTTTAGTTTTTATATTGATCATAGACAAGCAGTATAATTTTAATCATTGTCCTAGTACAGTTACGTTCATAAAAGGGTTTGATTGATTTGTGTGATGGGTAATTGTTTATTTTATATTTAAGCATAAATCATTTTATGTTGTCTATATAACTTTTTTTATTGTTTTTTCAATATATTATTATTTGAGTTATTTGAGGAACCAAATCAAATAAAAACTGAGGATATTACAAAAATAAAATTTAATAAATGATTAATTACCTACATACATATTTAAAATACATGAATATATATTTCAGAATCGACGCAGAACCAAATCAGAAATAACGAGATAAGTTCAAGCTTGTTTTCAACATAATATCGACTTCCTGTCTACATTTGTTGTTTATTTATTTATAGTGTTAAAAAAGTGAAATGTAATTTTAGAATCTAATACAAATTATGAATGCATGAACAGTTGACCAAATAAATAAATTGAAACTACTATAGGTAATACAGGTGTAATCAAATCCTTGTAAGTGTGTGCGTGACTATGTAATTATGTCTTGTATGTATGTATTTAAATACGTATGTAGTGTATGATAATCAATTGTTTAAGTTGTTGGGGTAAATAGAAGTATAGTTAAGTGCATAAATCAACTGAAATTGTAACGCCGATAACAGGCCAAACGGAATTACGCTTGTAAATATGAAGGTTGTGATATTACAGCTAAAATTGCATAGTTTCTATTCAAAACTGTTTGATAGCCGCAAGCTACATTTTCAAACAATGGTTCACTGCGTTTACAGATACACACAAAAGATATAACACGTTTTATTATACAGTGGCAAATTTTAATACTTAAAAACAAAATTTTAAAAAAAGACAGGTACTATTGTATACAGTTAGAGCTGTATTAAAATGTGGATTTTTGTTCATATTTCCTGTATAACACTTATATTATTATATAAACGCCGCAATCCTCTTGCATGAAGCAAAAATGGTTTAAAAGCTTAAATGGCGAAAGATTATCAAGATGCATAAAAGGTTTCTACCACCCCATTTGATGGGAATAAGCATTCAAGATGTGAAAAGAGGTTTCTACCACCCCATTTGATAAGAATAAGCATTCACGATGTGAAAAGAGGTTTCTACCACCGCATTTGATGGGAATAGGAATTCAAGATGTGTTAATGGGTCTCTACCACCCCATTTGATGGGAATAGACATTCAAAATGTGTAAAGAGGTTTCTACCACCCCTATTTGATGGGAATAAGCATTCAAAATGTGTAAAGAGGTTTCTACCACCCCATTTGATGAAAATAGGAATTCAAGATGTGTTTAGGGGTTTCTACCACCCCATTTGATGGGAATATAGGCATTTAAGATATGTAAAGAGGTTTCTACCACCCTCATTTGATGGGATTAAGCATTCAAGATGTGTAAAGAGGTTTCTACCACTCCATTTGATGGGCATAGGAATTCAAGATGTGTTAAGGGGTTTTTACCACCCCATTTGATAAGGATATACATTCAAGATGTCTAAAGAGGTTTCAACCACCCCATTTGATGGGAATATACACTTAAGATGTCTAAAAAGGTTTCTACCACCTCTATTTGATGGGAATACGCATTCAAGATGTGTTAAAGGGTTTCAACCACCCCATTTGATGAGAATATAGGCATTCAAGATGTGTAAAGAGGTTTCTACCACCCCCATTTGATGGTAATAGGCATTCAAGATGTGTTAAGGGGTTTCTATCACCCCAATTGATGGGAATAGGCATTAAAGTATGTATTTCTTATATAATAAGAAACAGGAGAGAAGAACATATTATAAGAGTTTGATACCTTTTAAATTAATTTAGTGATTAAAGGTATATTGTATAGTGGTGGTACAAGCTATTCCGATCCGCCTGTAGCTTTAGTTTAAATATTCTAATATATTTCACAGACAGTCTAGTAACAATTTCGTATTGAATAGTAATAAAAGTGAAGTTTAAAACTCACCGGAAGACGATTCGCCACTATGTTGCCGTCTTCTTGATGGCGTGATGACAACGTTGTCATTGGTGTTGCCTTCTGCAACTTTGCTCAACTTCTTCTGCAGCGCCTCCTTCTCCTTATACCTGTCATTCAAACAAACAAACGAATCACTAAACGCGTACAATTCTATTGCTTATTAATTGCTATGCTAACATATAACATTAAAAGTTATTGCATTATAATCATTAGTGAATGCTGCCCTTGTTCGTTATTCATTAATGATTCTCTGTTAATTACTTTTTTTTATTATTATTATTATTTTAACAATCTTTATGCGAGTGCAATTTAAATTCTTTATTCACTTGTTATGTTTTACTGTTATGGTAGGATTTGAAATCAATTTAATCATGTGTATTGTTGTGTAATTTATTCCAACTAAGTATACCAAACTGCACTGATTTTTGCTTGTTTATTCTATAAACACACGTCGTATGCGATATGTAAATATCTGTTTATGTTGTTTTCTATATTAAGTTAGTAGAAATACGTTTTATTTTCGAAATGTGTTCGTTTTTCGAATAAACGTATATACGTATTTAATTGGGTGTCAAACTGTCCATTTCAAATATAGATACACAAGATGTCCATTCACATTCAAAACGTAATTATATACTTGCGGTTTGTATTGAAACATCCCATATGTATGTATGTATATATAAAATATATATATTTATGTTTTGTATTTGAAGAAAATTTTATTATTTTATTACCTTTTGTATTTCTATGCACAAATACAACAATAAAAACAAACAATAAGACCCTTGAACCTAAACATATGTTTATAATTGCACAATATATTTCTATGTGCTTTAAATAAACATCGGCCATGTGTTGGCCCTAAACTTTCTTTTACGTAGTCAGTATATTTAGATTTGATAGTATATAAATAAAAATATAAAACGTTAAAATTTCAAGAAAATATTTTCATTCATTGTCCAATAAAAGTGTAAAGTTAGTTTATTGTCAGATTTCCAAAGAAAACATATGTATTTTAGATTTTAAATGTTGCATTTTATAGTAGTATAAAGAAAATATTATTATTCATTACATATTATTAAAAATTATTATGGCCGGGCAGTTTTTAGTTTTCAAATTAACTTTAAACCAGAGAAAATATTTATATATAATATTTTTAATTATTTACTAACCTTTGTAACGGTTTTTCACTAAACTTATTTGTGACACTGACAATAAATGTTAAATGTCAAAATATTGGAATATTTAAAACAATTGACATGCATAGTAGGTGCGATTTATTATATATGATTTCCCATACCTACGTAACTATGGCAATATCAATAAGATAAGATCTTGTAACTGGTACTTTTTTTGAAGAAATGTTTCAAACAAGAGTTGTGCAGAATACTAATATCTTTCAATGTTATTCTAACTATTTTTACTGCAAGTATAGCCGTTTCAGAGATATTGCAGAAATTGCAAAAAAAGTCTAAAGTAAACATGCACTTCCGGTTTGAATATGCTTTTCAAAAATAAGAGGTTTTCATCCCAGGCATATACAAATCTTAAGTTTAAAGTTTCATAATTTTATCTTCAACGGTGTAGGCTGTAGAGCTCATACACACAGACACACACACAGACACACACACACAGACGTCATTCCAAAAATAGTCAGACTCGATTCAGGGAAGGTCAAAAGGATTAACTTTGAATTGAAATATTTCCTCAAAAAGTGTACTAGCTTCGTTGTGATATCGCCAAGTAAATAATAAATATTGTCGAGTACAGGCCACACTAGTTTTAATTAAATGAATGTATGTATGTGTGTATGTATGTATGTATGTACCTGCAGAAAAACTCTGGCCGGATTCTGTGCTTCGCCAGGAAGTCATCGTAAACTCGCAGTACAGCAAGAAGGTGTGCGGCAGCGCGCGAATTCTGTTCATATGTTTCATCGGGTAAAAGCATGACGTACGAGGCATTTTAACCCTCAAAACACTCATTTGTCCACTCACTAATAATTACATCACGTGTCACAACTGGCAATTTTCTCAAACACAAATCACTATCATTTTCATCACAAATTAAAATCACCGTCATTTAACTGTTACTCGTGCAGGCTAGTGTAAATAATTGTTATTAACCATTTTTGACACTGATTTATTAATTAACCATTTCGCGCAGCGGTATTTACACTTTAATAAACCATAAAATATTATTATGTGACTTTTTATGAGTGTTATGTTATTTTACACGTGAGTTAAGTAATGGTTATTAGTTCTACACCTCAGCGTACCTACAGTAATTGTTTATTTAATAAATTATTATTATTTAGCAATGAATAAACGTTTATTTCTTTTCAAAGTTGACCATTTTTTTATGCTTCTTTTTGTTATAAAACCACAAGTTTTAAACATGTATAATACGCAATTTAAACAAACTTACACAAACACAATTTTAAATTAAACTTAATTTAAATCACACCACTTCCTTCCTACTACGTCTTTCATTTGGCGCGGTTTTATTTAATATAATAAACACTTATTAAATATTGATTACACATTTAAACCCCACATATCAGTAATAGAATAGAAAATCTCGGTTAACGTTTCAAAACTGAATTCATTACTTTATTTTGACCCAAAAGTCGTAACACAATTGATCAACATTTCGAAAAGTGTGTCGATTTTTTGCAATTGACGTTCAATGGCCACTGATGATGATAGCAACATTTTTGGTAAGAAATCTTTGTTGAGAATCATTGTTGATTTCACGTCTTACGCAAGACACTGACGTGCAGCATGTGTGTGCTTCTTTAGTCGCCGGACCGCCGAAGGAATCAAAAAGACAACGTGCTTTTAGCGTGCACGCATGCGCGACAGCTCGTGCGTAACCACGCGGTTACTATAATCTGGCCTACTGCCATCCATATCGATCACGAATTAAAAATCGACAAAGCGAACAAACAATAACAGTTCATTTTAGATTTTTGCTCTGTTTACACTGTTTTCACAACTGATTGTGAGATATTATTATTAATGCGAACCTGTCTTTATTTATTATTAATGGTTTATGTTGTTTTGTGCTTATTTTACTGAGTAAGTATAAATATATGTTGAGTTTAATTCAGATGATTGGGAAAATAAATAATTTGTAAGACTCCTAATTAATTATGTCTATAAATAAATTGTGTTGATTTTACTTATTTGCAAATTCCAGTTAAGTACGTGTTTTTTTTTTCTATGTTGATGTATAATTAATTATTATATACTGTCATTTATCTAAATGAACAAATATAAATGTTAATTTTTTAGTAGGACTAAATTATTGTTTTGCCTTAAATAATATTTTAGTTTTCGTAATCTCTGCTTATGTAGGTGGGCCATCTGTTGGTTTCTTTTTGAAATGCGTTTTATTTCGACAATTTGCAACACTTATTCGTTTGACATTGATAGATATGCAGTGTTAAACCTCCGCTACAAGATGGTTTGACACTAGCAAATAATTAATAAATAATTACCTAGGTGAAATTACAATCTAATTGTAATGTATAGGTTTATATTGTATTTAATAATAATAAAATTAGGATAGAATGTTTGCCTATATTTCTGATGACGATTCACCATCATCTCCGTATTCAATATACCTATAAGTCTTTTAGCATCCAATTAACGATGTTCAAGCTGCGTTGCACTTGCATCGGTCTGCTAAAAGCAAAACCGACTCCGATGAGACGTTATCGATAACAAGCTAGCAACCGAAGAAACAAATGGAAAATAAACAAATAAAAAATATATTAATCGTACTCTATTAAGTAGATTAGAAAATCAACTAGTTATACTTTTATACAAAAACTAAATATAACTACCTAAAGTGTTCTTAATTCATTGAAATAAGTTTAAACATTGTACATTTTAGCTCAAATTGCATGATTTTATATTTTAAAAAACATTTTTATTGTACAATTATAGCGAATATTAGTCAACTTAAAAAGTGACAAAAAAAAGAAACAAATAATTTTCTGGTACCTATATGTACCCATTATATCTATTTTGAAGTAGTTTCCTCTATTTTATTGTATTCCGAACTAATAGTTATCATATAACGCCTAGGCTTATGCAACCCGCACAACCAGTCAATTAATTTGTATTCTATACATATATAATTTTAATCAATTTATTAATTCAATTAGACATTGAAATAGAATGGTAATAATATTTTTAGTTTTATACACTTTTAAGTTACTCGTTAATATTCTAATTAATTGAAATCCAATTAATAAAATAATCGATGTATGTATGTATGTACAACATTTGATCGTCCAAATATAGAGTATACCTATAACAAACGCAGCATTTTTCATTCGCATTAAATATCACTTTCATTAACGACGTTATTGCAGATGCATTTAATTGGAAATAAGTAAAAAGCATTAGGTCATTAGGTAAAAGTCAAGCTCCATGTTTTGTATGTATGTATGTATGTATGTAACACTTATCATTTACTATAAACGGTATTGACGCGTCCGCCATTTACAATTTACCAACACAAACACATTTTCCCATGATAATATAACTTAAAGACATTAATGAACTAACCAAGTGTCACATCACGCGAAAATTATTGGCGTTTACGTGTACTTCGACAATTTATTACCGGTCATTTTCTTTTGAACCATGTCAATTAACATTGTATTGGATACAAGAGAATTGCAGACGATTGCAAACTACAAATACCTGTCACACACACACACAGCCTCACTAAAAAAGATACATACAAACGTACAGATACTTTACTGGAATACTATACATGTCCGTAAACCAGTATATTTGTTTTCTATCTTATTCTTCTTCTTTTTTGCAATAAAGAGGAACTATTAGCAAATATAAAAGTATAATTTTGTTTATTTAAAAAATTCAAAATGTATCTATTTTACTCTCTTATACATACATAACATCATACATATTCCCATCAAATGGGGTGGCAGAAAACCCTTCACAGCCATTCACATCTTAACAATCTCGCGCCATTCAACAAACTTCTTTTGCTTCATTCAAATTCATCTAAACCTACTCGTATAAGAAAGTAATCTGCAAATATTTCCTAATGTTGCATACTAGTTGTTAGATATGGTACTCTGCCATCTATTATTAGCATTGCAAACGATGATACTACGCTTGCGCAGTATATTTATATGTGTATAAACAATAATGTTAGGAAAGGAAAATGCAGCGTGTGTCAGATGACGATAAGTTAGATTCTGTAATTTGGTTAAGTTATAGGTATACTCAATTTAGAAAGAAATTAAGATATTTTTATAAAAAAACATGTAAAAGCTATAAAATGTATTAGCCAGATGTACATATAAAACGTGTTTGGTTCAAAAAACATTCTGTAATAGACCTCCGGAGACCCATACGCTATACGAATCAAATAGGAATTCTAAAGGAAACACGGAATGCGTACCCAAGGTAATTATTTTATTGCCATGCGATAATTTGTCTAACGCACTTCTCAAAAGAACACCATAAACTTAGAAACAAGTTTAACATTTTATAGTTCCAGGAAATCAAAATATTTTGGGCATGCACAGATTTATTTAAGTATACTTACAAATATACTTCCACTATTTTAATTAATAGTTAATTAATCATTAGTTGTTCAACATTAGTATTATCTTGGTACTTAATATTTTTTATTTGCCAATTACGACTGCAAGCTTATAGAAAAGTGTACCTAAATGGTGACTTTTTCCTTTTTGAGAACTGTTTCATAAAAGTAAGCAATGGCATTCGATTTAGCAATTATAATTAACTCGATTCTTCTAAATCAAAAGAATTTAATGCCTAAAAATCAAATTTATAGAATATACAAACATTATTAAGGCTGAGTTGTAACTACGTAATAATAATGGCAGTTCAAAAAAATAGTAAACTTTAAATTAAATACAAATATTCATTTTTGAATTTGATTTTTTTTTATAATAATCAATTTGAATTAAAAAGCAACAAAGTGAAGTATTTTATTTTTGAAACAGTGATGAACAATTTTGTCACTAGCGACGGGCAGGTTTGATAATTTTCCCACTTTTGGACATTAATAAAAGACAACAGAGACGTACGAACGAACTATTATGGTTACAACAGCATTCTTCTGACACAGAGTAATAAATAATAAAAATAAACCATTACATCTTTTTTACGGCTGCATTAGTCTTATGTCAAACGAAACGACGAACGAACGAACAAACAACCATACGAATATAAGATACACTACAGATAAAACATTCTTCAGGAATAGTGTAAAAACAAACCACCGCGCGCCTATACGCTATATAGTCATTTCATACGCAGATATAATACATACACTCCACAGTTCTTCTTCGGCAAAACATGAAGAATTCCAATAATTTCATTTATGAATAGAGTAATGCAACTTACATGACGTACCTAAACTGCATATCATGCCAATCAAACACTCCATACTTTCATAGAGCTTGTATGACCTTCAGGTCAAACGGATTTTCATCTAAATTTAATTCTAAATAGAAAATTAGCAAACTTTCATAAATGCACCCAATTTTATTTTGTTAAATTACGATTTTAAACTACAGTCAAAGTATCATTCACACATATAGGTGTGATATGAGAAAAATATTGTGATATGTTAGTGTATAAAGGTTGCAGAAAATAAATTGTTATGTGATGTCTCATAAATAAATATATTTGAAATGCTTTCTTTATAAATAATAATACGCATGAAATAGCAAATGTATTTTTATATATTGTAAGATATTATAAAACATGTTTTCAATCAAGTTTGCAATTCATTCTGAAATAAGTAGGTATATTGTAACTATTATATATATAATATACAATATACAGAAGTGTCTAGTATACAAAAGAAAACTAATAAAGACCATGAATTAAATCCAATTTAATGGTGGCTCGCCAATTTGCACGCAACCATTCATACATTTAAAAAAAAATGCAATCTACTTTGCAATTTTAAATTAAATTCATCAATGCCCTATCAATTTATCCCAAATATTTTTAGATTATAATCAATTAAAGTAAATTTTAGGCTAAAAACAAAATCATGTAGTTTTTCCTGTTTTGCTGTTTCCAAATGTATTTCATTTTTAGTTTATACTCATAATAGATTGCCTAAGCATATGCAACTCGCTTTATTTTCAGCAGATTTTGAAAGCTTGATACTCAATCAATTAATATGGATATTATATTATTTGTTTACAAATTTAAGTAGCCAATTTTTTTTAGGATCTATTACATGTAGTGTCAAACCTCCGCTGTAAGGAAATTTGACACTAAATTTCTATCAATGTCAAACGCGTCAGTGTTACAAACTGTCGAAATAACACGCACTTTAAAAAGAAACCAACAGATGGTCCACCCTATATATGTATATATATGTATATATATATATATATATATATTATATATATATATATATATATATATATATATATATATATATATATATATATATATATATATATATATATATATATATATATATATATATATATATATATATATATATATATATATATATATATACATACTTTATTTGTTTTTCAATTTAAAGTATATAAATGAAAATTTATTCAAATAGAATGTAGTTTTATCAATGAACAAAAAAACAAATTTGCAATAATATTTTCGTGAGAAGTGTTTAAATAACCCCTCTAAAATCTAATTAATATTTACATTGTTGTAAGATTTATTTTTAGATTGTACCAAACGGCGTATTAACAACTGTCCAAATATGAAGTTCATATGAGAATTATATATGTATATATATTAAGAGGCAAACAATGGTTAATTGGCTAAAATCAGCAATGTATAATGAAGATTTAAGAAAACTAACAGAATAGTAAGTATGTAACGGTATAACATTAGGAAGTCTTTCGAGAATCTGGAAAACATGACAAGTGTTACGGTATCTACATATTTCGAAGTGATCTACAACAATGTTAATTAAACATTTAAACGCATAAATGAAGCATTTTAATTAACAAAATGTAACTGCATCTATACTGAAAATGTAAATTTAAACTTGTATCACAGTCGGAGATACGAATAAATTTCGTTTTTATTACTTTTAAGTGTTCGGCGGTAGAATTTAAAACAGATTACACTAACATTAGCTAAAAATATTTATATTATTTATATTTTATGTGGTTATAAGTCTAAATCATTGTCTATTGATGAGTCTTTTTCTAAATTTTTGAAATTTATGAGTGATAAGGATTTTTTAAATATTTCATAAAAAGAAATAAAATATGATTTTTAATATCGCTAAATGGTATTTTTCAATGCTGGCGGTCTTGTGTTCTATACTGGTTTCTGGATAGATTTAATTAAGAAAAAATAAAAAAGGCTAGTAAATGTCATTTAAAGATAATTTATGAAGTAAGCTAGTATGAGTTTTATTATCCAAAATTTGTCTTGGTACTTTAGTATTAGTAGTTTTAATCAACTGTGAATATATTACCCGTGACGTTTGCAGTTGTTGGTCTAACACTAAAAGCACTAAAATAATAGGGAAAATTATTTTCAATAATATCAATATTATACTACATATCTATCAATGTCAAACGCGTCAGTGTTGCAAACTGACGAAATAACACACAATTCAAAAAGAAACCAATAGATGGTCCACCATATATATGCATATACCTATATATAAACTGCAGATATTTTATTTTTGTTAATTGTCAACTCTATTCATCTAAAAATATGGCGGAACTGTAAGTCAGTGACGTCAATGTAGGTTATGTTTCAAAAACGAATACCTACTTAAGATTTTAAAGTAAATGAGTGATATTAGTGCAAAGATATAATTGTATGTACTACAATTATTACAGTATTTTATCATATAATTAACTTTTTTAAATATTTCGATGTATTATTAGATCGAGTTCACTATAGATACCTATATGTGATTTGATGTAAAACGTAACATATTATGTACCTATGTGATGCAAATAACGTTTATAAACTGTTATAAAACACATGCACTTTCCGAGTAAAGTAACTTAATAATAGCTGATGAACGATTTTAAACGAATTGGAAGTAAAATGAGAGACTAACAACAAAATAACAACAACAAAAAAACCCCAAAAAAAGCACTGAATTATTGGTTAGGAGATATAGGGTAGTGTGTGTGTGTGTGTATATATTTTAGTTCTCACAGTAGAGAGAGAAAATGATGGTTGGATTGTGGGGCGGGTAAATACACGGCGCGCACTTGACCCCAGTATAATTAGAGCCCCCACCGTGACATGGGGTCAGCCGTCGTGATTCACATGTCCGCCGAAGAGTCCGCGTCCGTGTGCGATTTGTCGGATGAAGTTGGACCATCGCATCGCACGTAAAAGAATCAACGCGCTGTGTTTGTTGTTGAACGTTTTCAATGTTGGTTAAAAACAATACCGCACACACCCCCACCCATCCCTTTCAATTAGAGTCAGTAGCGGAGAGGAGGGCTTTTATCATTATACAAAATGTATACTAATTTAAATTTCTTGAATAGTCTACAAGTTTATTTAGTGTTTTGCAGCCGGGAAATGGAAACACCTGAACCCTAATTGACTTGTATCAAAGCTTATTCTTATTACAGATACTAATTGTTGTAGCCCGAACACATTTTCATATGTGCCGCTAAATTTTTGTTTACCGTATTGTTTTTCCCTCAAAGTGTGCCGCAAGTTTTGTCTATTCATACTGTAGCAGTAACTTGTAGGGAGCCACTGGTTTACACCATATAGGTGTGTTTTATTTTATTATAATAAAATATTTCATATTTCGCCACCAAATTGCGTGGCAGTTTATATACTACATATTTTATAATATGAATATTTATTTAAAAGTGAAAAGAGATTTTTAAAAAGAATGAAAATCGAAAGGAATGACGAACGTCTATGCATTTTTAAAGAGCTAGGGGCACTCAAAGCCTGCACTGACTGTGATCTGCACGCGTAATTACATATATCCAAAGACTCTTCAGCCTCTTAACGCCCCCGCACTCTACTTCTTCTTCTTCCGACGTCTTATTCATACGCCCACATCCCCTGCGGTCCGGACCTTGCAAGCATGGGAACACCACGCACCTCTATTGATGATGCTATCGAAATATTACAGCGGGCACAAGCACAATATTATAATGCATCTTGCAACGAAGGATAATCATTGTTATATCTAACTAAACCTTATATACCTACAATATACCGCCAACATGAACATAATATAGGACCATTCTTCGATATTAACTACCCAGATTTTATTTAAGTTGTTTTTAGCAGTACACTAGTTCAAAAACGGTTCAAACGCAATAAAACATCATTGGCCACATTATAATATTGGCCAACAACGTCCCATTTGCTAACTTATAGTTTCAAACCACAAAAAAAACTATGATACATACATACATACATAATTTCATAACTATTTCCATCAAATGGGGTGGCAAAAACCACTAATTACATCCATTCGCATCTTGACAATCTTTCGCCATTTCATTAAATTTTGCTATAATAATTAAAGTTAGTTTAGATTAGATAAATTAGTTTTATTTAAATGTGCGCAAAGATTTTTTATTTTAAATATCGTTAAGTTAGATCATTCGCCACTAGATGACGATAAAATCGTCACTAAGCTACTTTATATTTGTATAACTACTTTAAAATTGAATTAGAAAATAATGTTTTTCTAAATCACTGATGGCTTATTTATTCATCATTTCTATTATATAGTATTTTTTATTCTTAAGAATATATTTGTACCTATATAGAATATTTATTCCAAAACTGATTAAATTATAAGGACATATGTAGTGAAGCGTCCAAAATCGTTTTAATAGATATTTCTTAAGTCGGCATTTCGACCAAAGTAGTCCAATTTCATGGTACGTGAACAACAAATTTCTAAATTGATTCAACCTCTAATATGAGATTTAAAAAAAATCTATTGTGTATATGAACTGATTTTTTTTCATATTTATATAAAAAAAGGTTCAATCATAAGTAAAAAAATTATAAGAGAGCAAATTTCGGTTACTAGTTAATTTCAGTAGAACTTCTAAAATAACCCTAAACAAATATTTGACGAACGCCAATGAGTAAGCATCCTCAACGTCAATCTGCCAATTCATCATTGTTCATTTATTAACACTTAATTCATCCTGTTTTATTAATTAGATTAAACAAATTACCAATTTTGATTGCAGTAATTTTAGAATCAGTTTGTCGGCAACTTTTGAATGAACAACGCACGTACACAAAATTATTCAACATAAGCATAAACATCGTTCTTGGCAAAATTAAAAATAGTTATTTAAAATTTCAAGTCCGCATTTTCATTGATTACATATATATATATTTTTTTTTAATTTTGAAATTTTTCATTATTAATTACTGTAATAATAATATGGATTTCGATGAAATTTTACCGTACGTTGGTGAATACGGAACGTATCAAAAACTAATGATATGGCTAGTGTTATTACCAGGAACGATTCCTTGTGGTTTCAACGCTTATAGTCAATTGTTTATGGCATCCAAACCTGAGCATTGGTGTAAAATAACCGAATTGCAATATCTGTTACCAGAACATCAAGTGTTGTTTAAAAATGTTAGGTTAGTATTTATTATATTATTTATTAATTAATTAAATTGCGCACAATTGGGAAGTGATAAACTTTTGCTATCTTAAATTTCTCTTATAATTGTTAAAAACTGTATTAATTTACGATAAGATTCAATATTTATTTAATATTGAAATTTGTAACTAAAGTTTTAAATTTTAGAACTAAAATAACAAATTAATTTAAATAACATTTAATTTGGTAAAAGAGAATTTAAAAAAAGAGTTGCCACATGCCTATTGTGACAAATCTTTAACGAGTGTCCCAATTGAGTTGAGTCGTTCTCAAAACATCAATTGATTCATTTGTTATCAATTAGGGCCATGATAAAAAAATGGTTTCCGTCCTATATACAACGTTGATTAGTTTTTAATTTAAAAAAAAAAATTATAGACTAATATAACTCTATTTCACATTAAAATATAATCATACTCCAAATTAACTATGGCTATTTCCAAATTACAGCTTTAGTTTGATTTATTATAGTATACCACTTGAAGAAATTGATGGGCAAAGTCGACATAGTCGGTGTCAAATGCGTGACTTCAACTACACTGAAGTATTAGAAGTCGGTGTTGATAGATATCCATGGCGAGATAATATTGATAAAACCCCAATAGTGCCATGTAAAAATGGTTGGAATTATGATTTAGCGCAAGGTGAAACTACAATAGTAGCCGATGTATGCGTTAGCACAGGAAAATTCTTAATTCACAAACTGATTCAAAATGTAATTCATTTTAGTGGGATTTGGTTTGCGATAAAGAAATCTATCCAACCATTGCCTTGTCACTATTTGGTGCTGGAGGACTGGTTGGTAACTTTTTGTTTGGATATGTACAGGATGGTTTGGGACGAAAGCCAGCATTTTTTATATATTTACTGATCATATGCACTTTTGGGATAGCAACTGCTTTCGCAAATAGCTTTATAATGTGGACTATATTTCGAGTTGGAGTTGGATTTACTATTCCAGCTATTATGGGGACTCCAATGGTCTTAGGTTAGTTATATTTTCACTTGAAACTACTATAAATTAGGCTACTTTCTTATATACATATGTGCTTTAATGGTCACGAAATTCATGTATTTGAAATTTAAGAAATATTTATGCAACACATAATAGAATTACGTAATGTTAGTTGCGTAATAAAACCGAATATATATATATATATATATATATATATATATATATATATATATATATATATATATATATATATATATATATATATATATATATATATATATATATATATATATATATATATATATATATATATATATATATATATATATATATATATATATATATATATATATATATATATATATATATATATATATATATATATATATATATATATATATATATATATATATATATATATATATATATATATATATATATATATATATATATATATATATATATATATATATATATATATATATATATATATATATATATATATATATATATATATATATATATATATATATATATATATATATATATATATATATATATATATATAATATATATATATATATATATATATATATATATATATATATATATATATATATATATATATATATATATATATATATATATATATATATATATATATATATATATATATATATATATATATATATATATATATATATATATATATATATATATATATATATATATATATATATATATATATATACACATACATATACATATATAAAACTATAAAATAACCTTTTATACCAAAAAAATGTCATCTAATTACAAAAAATCTTTATATTCCAAATGTTTAAAATTGTGTTTGATTGTTTGCAGTTAGAGAATGAAATAATGTATAAACAAATGAATGTTTCCGCTTCGAATTAATAAATAAAATGTTACTTACAGCTTTAGAACTTGTAGGCGCCAAACACCGCACTTTAGTCAATTTATTGTCAAACATAATGTATTCGTTTTCACTGGTTGGTCTCTCCGGAGTTGTATATCTCGCAAGAGATTGGCGTAGCTTAGCACTGTACACTTCAGTTCCGTTTATGTTTTATTTTTTATTTTGGTTTGTAATGCCAGAAAGTCCGCGCTGGCTTTTGTCACAAGGAAGAACCCAAGAAACAAAAGTGATTTTAATGTCTATGGCAAGGTTTGTACCACACTATCAATTTTATTTCTTAACAATATTCTAAATTTTGAGTCAAATTTAATCGAAAATGTATCAAGAGCACATACATTTTAGTACGAAACAACAAACGAGTCTGATTATATATATATAACGTTTTCCCTCATGCATTTATAATTATGTTCATATTAAGTCAATTTTAAAGACAATAATTTGGCTGAGTTTGAAAATTATTACTATTACTGTCAAAAAATATATCTATCACTCCGACTCGAACTACACTAGAAATAACTTGACTTGAAAAAAAACACTAGGGATGTAAACCATGGAATGTTCAAAATACCCTAGTAGAAATATTTAAATTTAGGCGGCTAACCAAATTTGTTTCTAGAATAAATGGTAAACCTCTAACGCAAGATCACTTATCAAATTTGGAGCATTCAATAAATAAAGAAAAATTACGACAAACTGAGGAATATTCTTATGGCATTCTTGATTTAGTGCGGACTCCGAATTTACGAATAAAAACAATTATTCTAACGTTTATTTGGTTCGCGAGTACTAGTGTCTACGTAGGACTATCTTATTACGCACCAGCTCTAGGTGGTGATGAGTATCTGAATTTTTTCTTGGCGGGCGCTGTTGAATTTCCGACTTATCTATTTTTGTGGCCCTCAATGCAACGATGGGGCCGGAGGTGGATTTTATGCGCTAGTATGGCGATTGGTGGATCAGCTTGTTTAACTACGTTTTTAGTTAAAAATGGTTCGTAATTTAATTTCATAAATAATTATAAATTTCACAATTTAAATGTTTCTTTAGATTCCGTGATTACTTTAGGTTTATACTGTGTAGGAAAAATGGGGATTTCATCTTCTTTCGTTGTTATACTACTAATGACGTCAGAGTTATACCCTACAGTTATTCGAGGTTTGGGCATGGGTATATGTTCTGTTTTTGGAGGACTAGGACCTATAGTCATTCCTTTAATAAATTATTTGGTAATAATAAACATTTAATTTAAACTCCATTTAAACGCTGCTGCCACCAATTTATTTTCTTACTTTTAATTTGATACTAATATTTAAAAGTTTACATATTTAAAGAAATGAAAGTCAATTGATTCTTTAAATTAAATTAAATTAAAGATTGGGTCATTATGTCTTATATTAAATTTGTGCCAATTAATAGGGAACCGATATGTTAACTTTACCACTGATAATAATGGGAGCGTTGTTGATTTTTGGAGGAGCCAGTTCTTTACTACTCCCAGAAACACTACACAAGCATCTACCTCAGACTTTACAAGATGGCGAACAAACTGGATTAATCTATTCAAAATGTTGTAACGCTAAAACAAAACGTGCTAGTTTTAGCGAAAGTTTTAACGAAACTGGAATATAAATTAATTTTACCTGACATAACTCTAATAAAATGTATAGTTATTTTATAGTTTTTATTATAAATGTAAAAAATATAGTAATACATATCAGTAACGTTCATCATTATTATAATAAAAAACAAAGTTATTTAAAAACGAAATATAGTTAAAAAGGTACAAAAAAGAGATTCTTAAATTAAGCATCTCAACAGTTCAGTGCTAAAACATTAACAAAATGGCATTCTGTCATAAATAATAAGATCGTTTTAAAAATAAGTCATAAGTAATATTTTGCATTCTATAAATTGAAAAATATTTAAATGTAATACTCTCAATTGCAAAAGACTAGATCGGACAAACATTTACTTTAGTTTAAACAAAACTTGAATGATCAATCTTTGTTGAACAGATTTTTAATATTATTTTGAAATTTACACGGGATCTAATAAACTGCTGTCAATATTTCGTGATGATTCGTCATTTTAATAGTTATAAATTTACTTTAATATATCACAATTTAAAAAATGTTAATTTGGTCACAATTATAAAGCTTTAATAATCACAAAAAAAATCCAATATGGCAATCCATACATATCTATTCACTCCATCACAAATATTTGAATACTAATAACTTTCAAAAGATAAACAAATACTAATTTGTTTAAACAATTATCAACTACTTTAGTTTGATAGATTCCTAATTAATAAGCAGTTTTATCAAGCAGTCAATATTTTAATAAACTAACTTTAAATTTAGTTAACTTTAATTTTAATATCTTCATAATTATATAAAACTTATCATATTCATATAAATTCGTAATATGGCAAACGAATCTATCACAAATATTATAGCACCCGATTACTATCAAAAGATAAACATATAAAGAAAAACACTTAACATAAAAAAAAGATCAAAATAAATTGTTTAAAAAATGTCTTACTCGCCATACATATCTGGTAAATCGCAGCCTCTGTAACCTCCAATTTTTACCGCATAAATAAGCACGCTACGCCAATAATTATCGGTGTACAGAAGATGAGGGTTACCGATAATAATAAGTAACGATTTGGCTCGTGTTATGGCGACGTTAAGTCGTCGCGGGCTAGCAATAAATCCTAACCCATATCTAGCGTCATTTTTCGCGCCGGTTTCATTTGAACGCACTGTGCTCAAGATCACAACGCGAAACTCTTGGCCTTGGAACTCTTCTACGCTGCCGATTTTGGGCAACTCCATCTCGGATTGTATCAATAACTTACGCACTTGCTGGCCCTAGAAACACGCATTTTTAAACATAGGAATGATTAAATTCACTATTCAATTAGACATTTGTTGCGAATATTTTACCTGTTTTATGTAAGGTGTGATGATGCCGATATCCTTAGCTGTTAATCCTAATCTATATAAGTCATTGACATAATAAAAGACTTGTCCTGCTTCCACTGGATTAAACCACGATGGGCAATCCATAGTTTGGTAATTTTCTCCTCGAACACCATGAAACATAACCGAAGGTGGTAGATCGAACGCATTTCTTGACTCAGGTAACATTTCAGAGATTGACTTCAATAAATCAACTTCTTTTCCTTCTTTACCTGAAATCTAAATTCACCCCACATTTGTACAAGTGTTCCTACAAGATAACTTCAACTTGAGATTTATGCTCTATCATTTAAAATTATTTTAAATTATGTTTAATATCAAATTTAAAACAGTTTTCAATGATATAAAATAATATCTATTATTTCTTTGACTAACCACTGGGATTAACTCCGAGTTGTAGAAAAGTGTATTCGGTAGTTTTAAAATTTCAGGGATCGATCGATAATTGTAGATTAATCGAGTTACTAATCTGGGGTCAAAACCATTTGTTTCAGGAAATCCTATTGGGTCCCTTACGTAAGGGAATCTAGTTATAATACGTTCGAAGAATGATTCGCCCAGACCATGTTCTTTACTTAGTAAAGAAAATACACAAGGGCCCAATTGTAAAGGATCGCCTAAAAATAAGATTTTTTCTGTAAACACCTGTTCTAGAAAAGTCTACGAAAACAGTGATTTGCTTAAATTTGGATGTTTAGGATCGTTATATTATTAATAATTAAAGTTATATATTATATATTTTGATAAAATTTCAAACTTTTGGATGAAATTCCGGGATAACATTAGTTAATTTCGACATTTTTAAAAGTAGGGAAATAGAATTAATATATATATATATATATATATATATATATATATATATATATATATATATATATATATATATATATATATATATATATCTCTCAAAATGTTACCTGCTAAGACAGTTTGGGCAGAACTAGTATCAAGTAGCGACAACGGAATCATCATCTCAGGCTCTGTAGCTTGACCGGCCTCATCAATAATAATATGAGAGAAATGCCCTCTGGGGAAGCCCATAGTATACAACACACCTACAACCATGCAAGTACCAATAGTAATCCGATGGCGTCCAAGCACCGACTGTTGTACTCCCATTTTGATCCCATTCTGCGAATGATACTTCGCCTCGCGGCTACCTTCACGCGCCAAATCTCCCGTAGAACAATACGGTAGTAACCGTTCGGGAACAGTTCCTTCTGCTACCACTCGGAACGCAACCATCCGAACCATATCTCCCGGTATTAGCGTCCCTGCATCTAACAATCGCAATGCAATCAGATCAGCAGCGCTATTTGACGGTGTAACCACTAACAAACGACTGTAAGGGATGAGTTTGACTAGCTGAAGGATTGTTTCGATGAGGGTGACTGTTTTTCCAGTACCTGGCGGGCCGAATATGAAATATGGTAATGGTCTGGCTTCACCGCGAATTATATTTAATACAGCGGCTTTTTGGAATTGGTTTAAGTTTTTGTCGTACCATTCTAATTTTTGTGGAGTCGGTTCTTTTTCGCAGAAGCCATTCTTTTTATTTAAAGCGTTATATTTCTTTACTGATAGTTTAGAGCAATTATTCATTGTTAATAGCTTATTATTTGGATCGGAGTCCTTTCCTAGATCTAACTTTGGAGATTCATCCTGTTCAGGTAACGGTTTTGGTTCAGCTTTGGGTGAGTCATCTGGTTGATTTGGAGATGTTGATCGCCGTGGGTTTAAATGTATTTTGCGCGCCATTTCAACATATTTCGATTTAATAACCTTTGGTTTTGCCTGTTCATCCTTTTCAGGTGTTAATTCTTCAATTTTATTAGAAGCAGGGATTAGATCAGATATATAACCACTACTAAATTCGGAATTGCTACTAGAAGCCTGTGATGCATGGTCATCATCATCCTCGATGGTAAACAGAACCTGAGGTTGCTTTTTAGGAACTGAACTAGGAAACAGAAACGCTTTCCCCAAAGTTTTTGCAGCTAAATCAACAGCTTGATGATATCGTCTGAAATTCGTCCTAGACGAATGAAACTCAATTGAGTAGTCCTCTCCTGTATACGTATTGTGAAATCTCTGATTGAATTTGAGATACAAATGTCTTGCGCCTGTTTTATGGACAAATCCTTCACATTTTGGTGAGTTTAGAACGTTTGGATTGGACGCATATACTCTATCGCCAACTATAATAGACGGACGGCGTTCACTTAAATCCTGCACTTCTAGCATCAAGAATTCTTTATCTTTGATAAAACAAGCGCGTTCTAGATCGTAACGGCGCATGTTAACAGTCAAGGCAAGCTCTTCTAAGTATAACAAATTATGGAAGCGGTCTTCATAATTTTGGATGTTTAAATCTGCTTTCAAAGATGGAGAGAATTTTTCAATGGGAATGTGTCCGACGTATTGACAAGCTTCCATTTGTGTGAATAGTAGGTCCATTATGCGTTCAGGTACGTCGTACATTGGAAGTTTGTTTGATATAAACGACGGTGGCTTCACAGGTCTTTCTCCAATGACAATATCTTTATTTGTGCTTAAAAACGATTCGCGCGCTGATTTAGTAAGATTTTTCTCGTTACGTTGATAGTAATTTTTGATCAAATTCTTGTGATCTATCTTCGGGCTTACATTTAATTTAATCCAACGAACAATAAAAAACCCCTCGAAAGTGAAGGTCAATAACTCTTTGGTCATGCCCATAAATTGCGCAACTACCATGAATTTGATGATTTGTGTATCTTTCGGTTGGATTATAACGTTGTTTTTCAAAGACGGCGATAACAAAGTAATTTGCGATTCGAGTACGTTAATGGATATGTCGGTTATTGTTTGGCAAACGTCACTTGAATTAAATATTTGTACCACAAAAGTTGTGTTCTCGCCGATACCAGATAGGATTATCGAAGTATTGTTAGATATAACAATACCGCATTTATTTTCGAATGGTCTATTTCGGGCCGGATTATCAGAGATGCTATAGCACTTGTTAGTAGATTCGTCGCACGGTACTATTTTAACCGCGCGCCAATTAAAAACACCTAGAATGAAGATTAAAAAAAAATTAAATGTGTGTATATATTATTTATTTATATTTCTAATAAAAATGATTTAAATAATAAAAGAAAGTTCATGAAATGGATTCATGCCATCCTCCTAACAAGGTCATGTAAGTTTGATTTAAATTGCGATAACAAGGCTGGGAGCGGAGCAAAATGTAATTACGAAGTTGGCGCCGTTAAAGAAGCGTCATTTTATGACGCAATATTTAATTATAAAAGCTAAATGTTGAATAAAAACGTGGTTACACTTAAAAATATAGTAATTTGTAACGTACCTTGTTCACTTTCGATAACTTCAGCGATGACTTTATCGCGAACAATCGGCACGTAACCGGGAACACAAGCATCTTGCCAAAACTTAATCTCATTGTTTATAAGACCAATGCCGGTCTCTTGATTATATACTTTGATAACACCATTCACCGTTTTCGGTCGTACCGGTGAAATTTTCTTGACTTCTAACACTGTTTCCATTAAGTCCGAAATACTACTAGCATCGATAACTTGCACCACGGAAACCAACTCGACCCAATCACCAATAATTGGAATGAATTCCGATTCTACATAATTCAAATTACACGATATTTCGTTCGGATTTACTTTTACTACACGGCCAATTCGAGCGTACACCTTCCCTAAGATTTTCCGTTCCAGAACAGAATGCCTTTCGCTCTTCGGCAAATCCCACTCTCCGTCAACTTTTCCGATAATTTTACTGATTTTAGTTTCGTTCTTGATGGTATACGCGAGATAAGTAACCGTGTCATTGACGTTGTAGTTGTAACTATCTAGGTTGTCGAAATATAAATTACCATCGATAATTCCGTAATGTTCATCTATGAATGTGATTTGGCCGCTCCGTTGAAAGCAGGCGTCTTCGGCGATCTCCGGGGCAGCTGTGCCTTCGGGGGAGGGTTCTACCTCTTCTTTCTTCTCCAGGATGGCCACTGCTTCTTCAAAGGGCAAAGGCCCTTCTTGCTTAGCAGTTCCAAAATAAGTCCAAACACGTCTCACAAAATCAAACATTTTTGAAATTTATTTATTTTAGCACGTTGCTAATAACCTCACACCTTGAGGTTTCACATTAAGCTATAAAACTACTACTGAACTTCTCAACACCAGACAACCAAATGGAAGCATTTTGCTTATCTCTTTTTGTCTCTATTTTTCGTGTTTTATCTACAAAATTACTTCGATTTCAGATAAGGATTTCTAAGAAATCAAACCAAATGCTGCAAGCTCAGCAAAATTAAACTAACACTGTTGCCATTTTCTAAAATTACAGCTTGATTATTTAAAATTGCAGTCACTGCGTTTTTTTTTAAACACTTCTGATAACAAATGTGATTTTTATTTGATTAAATATAAATGAAAGATTCATATATTTCATTTTATCAGATATTTCGCTTTTTGATCACAACATATATTTTGAATTAAAAAAAACTGACAACTTTGACTAGTAACTTTTCATTTTCCAAAATAAAACTATTGTATGACAGCTGTCAAAAATGTTTTGATTTTCAAACTTATAATAATGTGAAAAATAATAAAAAATGTTATTAAAAGAAATAAATGACACTTTGGTACTAGTGTGGAGCCATACTGTTGCTCGTATATCACTACTGTTGATTATTTTCACATCGCTACTATTATCGCTATTTTTCAGGTTATATTAAAAATCTAATTTGGCAAAAATTCTCATTAAAAAGATATTCATTTTTCAGTATATTTTCATCGATAATAGTAATAACTAGCTATTTTTGCGGTTGCATTGTGAGTTTTTGCTTGATTAAATACCGATTTGAAGTTGGTTTTTGTTTACAACGTTTGGCAAATTTATATCATGGTCATAGAACACCGAAAAAAGGTTTAAATAAAACTTGTAATATTTGCGATAATGAACAATGTAATCGGCATCGAAATGGCACAACTAAAGAACCATGGAAGGATTTGATGATTAATGCAGAATTGAATCAAGCTATCGAAAATGTAAATGACCTGCTTTTTTTTTAATAATTAAAATAGAAATAGTTTAAATTATATATTTAGCGCTATTAAATTTTAAAACAAATCTAATAGTTTTCTTATTTTATATTATAGTTTTTTAATAAACTACTTCAAAATTTCGTAACAACTTGGTACGAAAATTTGACTGAAGATACAACATTTGTAAACGAATTACGATTTTCTATAAGATTCGCAATTTCGACCATAGTTAATCGCTATCTTGATATCGATACAGGGAAATTGATATCGAATAAACTGATTCCATGCGCTATACGACACATTCATGATAGTTTACAAATTCAGGAAAAAACCAAAGTAGACCAAATACATTTAAATACAATCACTATTAATTATTTAGGGCGTAGACTTCATGTAGCAACTACAAATCGAGATAACGAACTCGATTACTTACGCCATTTAACAACATTTATTTTACCGAAAATGGTGCCGAAATCGCTATTGAAATGTAAAAATTTTAATATTTTAATTCGAGAAATACTTGCTGGTTGGGTTTTCTTGCCATTAATGGATATAATTGCCGATCCAAATATAATGAATTTATTAGTGAATTTGTTGGCTAATTACAAGAAAAAACACACGAAAATAGTGCTTAAAAAACCAGTCAAAGTTGAATTATTACATAATTTTACTAATTATAATCATGTGAAAAAAGCTGCTTTAGGTTTTAATTTGACGAAAATTTTCAAATCACCTGAAATTTTGTATTCATTCATGCAATTTTTAAAAGATGAAGGACCTGTTAATATTCTACAATTTTGTTTAGACGTTGGTGAGTTTTATTATATAAAAGTAATTTTCCCGTTTCATATTTGTTTAAAACATATTTTCATTGTTTCTAAAATAATAAAAATTCGCAATAATTATTGAACTTTTAGAAGAATTTAATAGAAAATTATTTACACCGGAATTATCGAAAACTGATCTTGAGCAATTACACTCGCAAGCAACACAATTATTCGACTTGTACTTAAATGAAAACAGTTCAGATTTTATCGAGTGCCCCTCGGAAATTAGTTCAAACTTTGAAATATTACTGCAAGGAGGTTGTTTTAATATTCCGATATTACGCACTTCTACTCCATTATACAAAGCGTACGATTACGCATTCGGTGTTTTAGAAACGCACTGGTTACCGCTGTTCTATCACAGTGATGAGGTAATGTTTCTATTTATTAATTATGTAAGAAGTAGCAAAAACTTGTTATAAATTATGAAATTACTGCAACTATAATTGTCGTAAATTGAATTAGTATTATTTTTTTACAGTTCTACAAATTATCGTGTGGGCCTAAAATTTCTGCAAGTTATCAAAAATCACAGGGAACAAGGTAGTATTTTTTTAAATTAATTATAATGTGTTACTAACTATGTTATATAAGATTTATCATGCCGCAAGGATCTCCAATTCGTCAAAGGTTTGTTCTATTATTATTTACAGAATAACAAAAAATAATTCCCTGAGAAAATAGTTTTGTAATTTTTGTTTTAATACCAAATATTTTATAATCATGCTTCTAAGTGTTTGTTTCAACATATATGTATTTTTAGGAATAAGAAACCAACAGAGAATAGTCAAGGAACCGTTTCAAAAATCAGTAGTGGTTTGTATCGTATAAAAGGGGCATTGCGCACGCAACCAATTGAAGGAGCAGTTGTGTATCAAGCAGAAACTCAACCTTACGAATCAGATCCATCGATTTTCATCGAGCAAAATATTTATAGAGATCTGAGCACTTGGCGAGTGTCTATAGGCCATGTAGATAATGTAATTACACTAATATTTTCAATTTAATGAATTTGTATGAAGCAAAAAGAAGTTTGTAAGGATAGAGTTGAATGGCGAAAGATTGTCAAGATGGGAATGAATGTAACTAGGATTGTCTGCCACCCCATTTGATGGGAATAGGCAAGGAGTTATGTATGTATAAATTATAATATATTTCTCTTAAAATTTAGACTTCGGGGCCAAAGTCTATCTCAATTTTTCATATAAACGTAAAACGAATTGATACATGTTTGGAAAGTGATCGATTTTGGACGGTTCAAAGACACGATCAAGATTTTTACACATTGAAAATTAAATTGGTTGAATTTCATGGTGAAACTGAAATTTGCGATTCACCACTACCTTCAAGAAGGTAATTATTACATACAGAACTTTTCTACTAAAGTAAACTTCATTTTATTCGAAGTTTAATTTTTTATATATTATTTAATACATATAACAGCCAATTTTAATAAAAATATTTAAAGATGAAAATTGCAATTTCATAATAATTATTATGAAATATCAACATTTCCAATCGATTAAAGTATGAATTCGCTTCCACAAAATAAAGCCTGACGGTTATACTTGTGTTTTTGCAAAATTATAGATCAACAACTCCGATTGAAACTCGCAAACAAAAATACGAAGAATTTTTACAGAAACTACTTCAAAAGCCATCACTACGTGGTAGTGATTTATTATACACGTTTTTAACGACAAAACAAAACTTTACTATGGTTGCTGATACAAGTGTTCCAATTGTTAGTGATTTAGAAAATATCTATCAATCAGTTGCACATAAATTACGCAAAGAAAAAGGGCAGCATTTAGACTCGTTTATGAATACGTTTTTGGCGTCAACCGAAACTGGAAAATCAAACCAAACAAAGTAAGAGCGATATAAGAACACTTGTGCGCAAACATGGTCGCCATCTTTCTCATACGAATGCATTAGATTTGTTCTGGGTACAAATGTTTTTGTGTTTGAGTTCTGAGTTTTAAGTTTAATTAAAAGGTTATAACTTAACTGGAAATTGTTTTTTTTTTAAGTAAATTCGAATCTCCTGATGTTGGTGAAGAAGCAGATTCGGGTCTATTACTAGAAGGAATTAAAATAAAAACTAGTAATTTAAATAGTTCGATTTTTGGAAATAACTTCGGTATACCGATACCAGAAACTATTGTTTACACTCCTATGTCGTTTAATCCTTGTGATATTATAGAATGTTTTATTTATTTATGTGAGTTATATATATATATATATATATATATATATATATATATATATATATATATATTTTATTTAGTTAAGTAGAAACGTGAAAATATGTTGTTTTTTTTAAATATATATAGTGAGAAATATATTCCATGCACCCAATGGAGTCTTAAAACTGATCAACTCAATTTGCTCGGTGGCGCATCAAGCTATTGAATCATTTATTCGATTACTGATTGATAGGGAGATTAAATCGGCGCTTTCACAGCCGACATTGGCGTATTTGATCAAATTATTACAAGGTAAATATTGATATCGAAGAAAGCTTTCGCCAATATATATTTAATGAATTATTCCAGATGTACTCTTCAATCAAAAGCTAATACCACCCACAAAAGCAGAATTGGAATTAAGACAATCAAATGCATTTGATAATATTGCGAAAATGAAACCTAGCTTGGTCGCCTATTGGTTAGGTTTAGAAGTTAATAATGGAATGACGACACTTTTGAAAATATTACAACAACCTCAAATGAACAAACAGGTTAGTGCATTCAAAAAATAAGTTTTATATCTTCTAAACTTCAAGCTTCCAATTTCAAATTCATTCGACGTTATTTACAGCTAGCTTATTCACTATTGGATATAATAGTTTTGGAACTATATCCTGACTTAAATTTGACTGAAGTTCCCAAATGATATTAAACTATGTATGCAGTTTTAAAATACTTTTACATTCCTATGTGAACTTATAGTATTTTCTTTTTCGTTATGTTTCTAAATATTTATGTGTTATTATTTAAAATATATAAAAGTCTTTTTTGTCATAGCTGAAAATGAAATAGTAATAATAAAATTCCTATTAGTAATGTGCTATTACTTGTAATAAAAACATTTACAACTTAACATATATTGGTTATAAATTTCATTCCAAGGCACATGAGTATGTGACCTTAAATGACTTCTTATAAGGTTATGATTCATCATGAGATTCAATTTTTACATTGAGGTATAGTGCAACTAATAAATAAAAACATTTTTTTTGTAACATGAATGTATAATATACCAACAAGCACAAAAATACTATAAATTCATTTTGTATATAGTTACAAAACTTGTGCATTTGTATTAACTGTTAGAACGTAAATGATTTCATCTATAAAACGCGAACAGATAATACAGGTATACATAATATTTTTTTACAACAATCAATTTGTATCTGACTATTTTATGTCTATTTTATTACAAAGACATAAAATTGTATATAAATTTTAAGTATATACAATAAATCACATTAAAAACACTAAAAACATCGCTAGGAAAACTGTAAAAATGTGCGGTAACTAAAATTTGATTAGTATCACTAAACTGCATTGACTTAAACATTTTTTTCGATTTACATCTACTGATAAAGGCAGTGGAAAATACGAATAATTCATTTGACACAAAACAATGATCACATTATTTTAAATGCTACTAACACCAAAATAAACATTATTTATTAAAAAATATATAGTCATTAAATTAAAATCAATATTCAAAAGAAAAAATAATTATTACTGCGCATATTTGAGTTGCATCAGTTTGTAAAACTAGTATAAGTGCATATCTAGTTATTAAATACGCAAACATTTTTATTTCTTGTTGAGCGCTTTTTATATTTCGTTATTTGTATACTACTATATTTTGGCTACCGTATTTGAGATAAAAATGACGTCACGACCATATATAATTGTAAACATGATCTTAATTTATGGATGGTTCAAATATTGATGAAATCAAAAATAACTTAATAATATATTTCAGTTTCTTAACAGAACTAGTAGGTATACACATTAGTAGTAACAGGTACATAAGAGTTTATATATATATATATATATATATATATATATATATATATATATATATATATATATTTATATTTATATATATATATATATATATATATAACACTGGTATTTAGTTTAGCACTGTAGTTATTGCCATGATCAGTACAATCTCTTATGTATGGTCAATATATGATATAGTTTTTCTACTTGGTTATCCGTAAACTACAGTTATGGCTGCTATAAATAGTACAAAATCGTTTCTAAATTGTATGTTTGATAGGTATTGTTAAAACTAATTTAGAAAAATCAGCACAGTCTTTTTCATGTTCATGATTTAAGCATGACATATGGCGTTATTGCAGTCACTGCAAACCACAATATTCCAAAAATAGCTGCCCTAACAAATAGTAGCACAATTAAAGATATTAAATATCTAGATTACTAATCAAGTACACATTTCCGATTATCGTGGTTTACAAGTTATTGAATAGAAAACTGATTCAAAAATGAGATGCGCCTAACATGACTTTCGTTTGCTCGAAAGATAACCAAAATATTAGAGACCATGGCGCCATTCTTATCCAAACTGGTAAGAACCCTTTGTATAAAGCAAACGTACCTTCATTTGATATGGTTTTCTTGAGACAGTCCCAGGAAGATTTATAAATTAGACCGCTGAAAATAATTTCGTTATCGGATATTGCTAAACTATTTACACGAATCAAATGGTGTCTTTGTTAGTTTCCCATAGTTAGTTATAAGAAGTCATTAGACTATGTGCACGTCTATGTGTGTGTGTATAAAGGGCTTTTTGCCACCCCATTTGATGGGAGTAGGCATGAGGTATGAATATATTAAAAAATTCATTTCATTTCAACATTTTACAGATTCTGCTTAGAGTACTACAGACTTGCTTGAAATCGTGACACAAGTTAGATAAAAGTTGATTTTGAAATATTCTAATATTAGTTTAATAAAATTAAATAACACTTACTTTCCATGGATATCGCAAGGTTGATTCATAATCCTAGTTTTGACTACGTCCGCAGGAGTACCCATTCCTGCCGCAACAAATCCTGCACAGCCACTACTCATCACATGTACAATTGGTCCGTCCCGAAAATCGCTGTGTCTTAAAATAAAACGTTTTGCGGAATCGTACGTTGTTAAATCACCTAAATTTACTAACGCAGCCCTTTGAACATTTGGTATTGAACCTTAAGAAAAACATCCAATAATTTCTTAAATATCAAAAACTTCCAACCAACTCATGTGTCTCTGATCTGTTGTACAATTTTTAGTTTCGCAAATTTGCTAATTCACATCAGGACATGAAAGTTTGGTAGTATAGGTATTTTTAAAAACCTTTCCAAAGACCTCGAACCCCAGATGCTTTAATCACCTTGATAAACGCATCATACAACCCTTTAACCCTCGGAGGTTCACCCATTAGCCTCCTTTTGCCCTCCATTTGAATGTGCACTTTGAGGAGATCCGTAGGACTTGCAATAAATTGTGCAACAGAGCCAGCTGTTATACCACCTAACAAACCATTATGAAATTTGAATGATTGTGCATTTGAAATGTTATTCAAAGTTCTCTTGCGGCACTATAGCGAACTCTATATCTAGTGTAGTTCTAGAGTGTGCCACAAAAGAATGTTGAACGAATTTTACTTAGTGCTGATTTCCATAGTGGAAAATGTTTATCTTTTTCGGCAAGGAATACTTTTTCCCGTAACATTTGATAACAAACAATTCTAGTTCCTGAGTAAACGGTATGTCGAAGCAGGGCAGCTGATGTACCTTGCCATAACATCAAAACACCCTCTTCACGAACAATACCAGCAGCCGTCGATAACATACCTCGATGAGGTGCCTACAAATATTTCTTTTGTCATAACACAATGCGTTATTACATAAAAAAACAACCCTGTTATTTGAACAATTTTCATGAAGTGTGGAATAAAATTATTAAATTTATTTTAAGTTATGGGCCTGTTCTTTTAATCGTCTAATTAAAATAAATACATTTTAGCAACAATGGCAGTTTGATTTGATTTTGTTTAATACTATTGAGGATGGAAAACCTTGTAGGGATCGTTACGTCACGATCCCCAAGCGCGAAACGTTTACAAATTCATATCTATTATCTATACAGTTAAAAAATAAAAGATTATAGTGGTAATTATAGAATTGTGTAAGCTTTCATAAAAAATAGTTGCCATACACAAAAATTCGTCGTTAAGTTGGAAAAAGCTTGTAAAAATTGTTAGAAAATAGATTTAAATAGAAATTTGTTTGTGATCAGTGATTAAAATTATAAAAACATATTTATTTCAATTAAAAAACTACTATATGTTAAAATGTTAATTTTAAACTTACAGTAGTAATTTTTGCATCTCTATTATTGGCTAATTCACCTTGAATTTGCAGTCTTGTTTTTGTTAAATCTAAAGGATAAGTCGCTGGAAAAATGAATAAATATTAAGACAACCTTTAATATTTTATTATTATTCAAACAGAAGCTTGGGTGACTCGGCAACATATATAATTTCGAACATGGAGTAGAATTTGGCATCCGATTATGATCATAAATAGTTTTGTATTTAAATATAGACATATGTCAATTATAAGTGCAATAATCGTTAACTAATCTATATATATTTATTATGAATCGTATTTAGATATCAATTATCAGATAATTGAAGATACTGTTTTGGAGGTAAAATGTGAAATGTTTACTGTAATGAATCCTTGGTAAAATGGCATTGAAATGTGAATTTGTCGAGAATGTCAATTTAAAAAAACACTCACTTAATTCTGCAATACTAGCAGCGACTACGGAAACAATATATGTACACCAAAGAGTGTCGGCATAATTATATTCTTTTTCAAGTACTTGACTGGCTGCGGGCATTGTGATTTATTAAAATTTATTCCTGTAAGGTAAAACATGTAAATTCACCGAAAGAAAGTTATAAAAAAGTAAAAGCACAGTTGGAAAACAAAATGAATTAATTTGTTATTCATAACAGGTGTTTGTTTTTGTTTTGATTTTTATTCATAAGACTCATCATTTCTTTTGAAACCATGAATTAGTTTTTTTTTGGATAAAGTATATAAAAAGAACATATTAGAAAAAATTGTAATTGTATAAATGTTTTACTATGTATTATAAAGCGGACACAATTTTAGCAAATGTCTTATCTTAATTGGATATAAGTAATAGCTTATGCATAAATGAACCTTTTTTTTAAATATATATATATATATATATATATATATATATATAAAAACCACATAAACATAAATTATGCACATGTTATTGCATAACATTTATTCTTAACATGAGAAAATAAAAGAAAGAAAACCGCAATTAAATCAGTTTGTTTTGATGACTTTAATTTACAACAATAACAATAAAAAAACGTACAAATGTGACAACACTGTGGTTATGCGAATACTGACAGTTCATATAAAATGGTTTAGAATTAGTGATAAAATATATATATTTACATGTGCTACATATTAAAGTATTGAACTTACCATTAAAAAACAAATAATTCCTCTAGTATCGCACAACATTCGGTATAAAAACACTAATAATAAGAGCACATTCTATAATTGCTGATGGCAACAAGGTTGCCTAGTACTACAGCTGTACAGTGACAACGAATTATATTTTCTAGTTTACAGTGGTACGGATGAAGGTGAATTGCGAAATAACTTTTATAAATTAACACCTAATAAACTACTGATAATATATCTGAATAAATATCAACTCATACTTTGAGTTATCACAATAGATCTTCCACCATGTTTAATATATTTTTATATTCAATTGTACTCTGAACTGTTGATCTTTGAGCAAATTAGAATTCATGTCTAAATTTAAACATTTCTACTTTGACAATCATTATTATTCTACATTCTAACACTATTAAATGGCTTAAAATTTAATAGTATTTTCCCAAAACAAATTATGTAACAATAACAAAAACGACCTTAGACAATGACCTCAATTTTTAATTGTTTTATTCTTTTATTGTTCAAATTAATATCCATTTCCCAAAATTAGAATTACAACGAAAAAAATTACAAATTTGTATTATTAAAGTATTTGTAGTATATTACAACTTGAAATATTAACGTTTATCGCAATTTAAATGCTAATCTTGTATTAGATTATATTTGTTTACACAAAAATTGATTAGTTTTAAATTTGGTGGTCTGTATAATTGAAGCAATAATATATAGATGGCGCGAACGCATTGTAATTCCCGAAGTACTGGGTATTTAAAAATTTATATTAAAAAGTACAAATAACTTCCTATATTTTCATGACTCACGTCAATTCTGGTTATCTAATAAAATATTTGCATCCGTGCTCAAAGGATAACGTATAGATAATTTTAAAATAACACTAGCAAATATAAACATAAATAATAAAACTGAAGTTGATTTAATTTAAAAGCCGCTTTAAAATACGAATATTGAGTTTTACATTTCGTAGAATACTATTAGTTTTTTTTATTTTAAAAATAAACTTGCCATACGCAATGCGTTAAAATAAACTATAGTATTCTAAAATTGAATTTGCGTACGGCTATTACAAATATTTAGATAAATATGAGGTCATTTCTAGTTCCGGTTAAAGATTATAAGAAATTTCGGTCTTTTTTCCTATACCAATCTAACACGTCATGAGCACATCATTAATCTTTTTTATCATAAAATAAAATGCTTTAGTTTGTATATGAGAAAATAAAATTTATTTCTAATTATTTATGTCTTATCAACTATTCCCACTTATTTTAAGAAAATGCAGCGGTCAAATTTTGATAAGCATATCCTACTTATATAAATATAAACAAAATTCAACCTTTTGTTTGTCTGTTTTTTTTGCCAGTTTTTCTACTAATAAAATAATTTCTCCGTTTGAATTTTGAATCGAACAATTTGATGTGCGCAAATTATTAAATACAGAATTATGCAAATAAGTTTTCACATTTTTAACGCGAGTAGAATTTGAAGATGTTTTCTCTATCCTTGAATTTAAACTTTTTCACCAAATTATTTCTAAGTAATAAATTATAATTTGTTTTGCGAAAATAAAAACTAAGTAATAATTTAAAAATTCCAAAAATCATTAACGATTCGATCTGGCAACATTGGCTTTTCGTTTTACTATTTATTGAATAAAATCTGACTATTCTTAATGTAATTTGTACCTATAATTGTTTATTTAGTAATAGTTTATTTAATGATCAATTAGAATTGCATATAAAGTTATTGAATAAAATATTTAAAACGTTGCACTTCGTTCAGTGGCGTGATGAGTAAATAAATAATAGGGTCAACATTGATCAATCAATCACATTGCGTTATTTCATGTTATTTTTATTAAGATGAAGTTAGCGGTGGTTTGAGAATGGGGTAATAAAGAGTATTTGTCGCCGCCACTGTCTCGGTTTTATGTTATAGTGTTGTGGCAACAGTGTGGCGTAGACATATATTTATGCAAAAATATAATCCCAAATATTTGTGTGATGTGTAATTCTCTAGTATGTGAATCAAGATTAGTTATTAAATAATTTTATGTACCTGTAAGGAAATAGTGTATTTGTAACTGTTGATGGTAAAAGTATTAAGTGGGTTTTTAAGTGTCATTATTGTTATCGAGAAGTTTCCTCCGCCATCATTTCATACGTATTTAGATATTTTCGCTGGTGCTCTGTACTGTGGGAGTGTACCGTGTGTAACGTCGGGCATCGGGCTGTAGTTTTGAAAAAGTCCATGTAAATCGAAGTTCAATTTGTTTAAAATGTCCATAATATATTAAAGTGCATACTAAATGTATCGCTGATCTCATAGAAACATTGATGTGTTAATATTTATTGTTGTTAAAGTTTTAAATAATCGGTAGTATCCTTTGTGCTTTGGTTCTTCTGGCATTTTAAAGTGGTAATTTAGTAACAAAAACATTAAAATAATATAATGGAAGCGATAGCAAAACATGATTTCAATGCCACCGCAGAAGACGAGCTTAGTTTTAGGAAATCTCAGGTGTTAAAGGTACGAATTTGAAGTTTGAAAGTGTTCGATGATTATTTAAACTAATATATACTACTTTATTATTTTAGATATTAAACATGGAAGATGATATGAACTGGTATCGGGCTGAACTAGATGGTAAAGAAGGGTTAATACCAAGTAATTACATAGAAATGAAAAACCATAGGTAGGTGCTAACAAGTGTCATTACAATTACTCATGTTTGGTTCTATATCTTGTTCATTTGTGATAGTTAACGTTTGTTTCTTATTTAATTACGAAGTTTAAACAAATTTTGTGCATCTGTTAGTTATAAATTAATGTAGGTTACGATTATTTTTTTGTTTTGTCTGTGTTATAGTTGGTATTATGGAAGAATAACAAGAGCAGATGCAGAAAAATTATTACAAAATAAACCTGAAGGTGGTTTTCTTATAAGAATTAGTGAATCATCGCCAGGGGATTTTTCCTTATCCGTCAAGTAAGTGTAATTTTAAAGAAGTCATTCTAATGACGTAACAAAACTATGATATCTAGTGTTTTCTACTTTATACAGTTAATGACACTGACTCAGTGATTTTCATACATTTTCAACGCGTTCTTATTTGCTTGACATAGTGGCGACATTTACGAAATTTGAATTACAAATTATTAATAAACGATTCGAATGAAAAGGGAATAAATACGATAAATTACGTATTTAACTATAAATAATGTATATATGAGCTGCGTTCGGTAATGGCAAAACGTACTGCTCAATGGGAAGAAGAGATTACGCCTCGTGACGTCACACCGCAATAACATGATAATATATTCAGAATCGTCACATGTCTTACTCTATTCTTCGCTCGAAGTGCACCACTCTGCATTTACCGAACGCAGCTATGTTATACTCCATTTGTTGACCGGAACTATCAATCTTATTACAGATAAAACAAAATTGAAAGATTAATATAAAATTATTAGTAATTTATATCATTGCTATTAGGTATCTTTAATTTTATTTGAACACACCTAATTACAATTATGTTCTTATGTTTTTTTTAAATGTACCTTTGATAAAATACTACATACATACTTGAATATAGTTAATTTTAAATTAAATATACAAATGCCCACCACACACACACACACACATATATATATATATATATATATATATATATATATATATATATATATATTAATTAATTAATAATTTAGAAAAATAGAGCATTGTAACACATATTCAGAATAGTACATATGAAATAAAAACACGTCGACACTGGATGTATTTTTAGCTATAGAAGAGAAGTGTTATATTTATTGTGAGCACTGGAGATAGCAAAATATCTGTTAGCTTAATTGATTACTATTATACTTTCTTTATTTATGAATGATATGATAATCAGCGTGTGTATTCCACCTGATTAAATGTTTTACTTAAAATAATAACATTTTAAATAAACGGGCTCCATTATCTATTACTTTAAATAAATATTATGCATCAATGCTAAGCATGTACTTGATATTGTTTTTCCAACTCTCTACAAACATTGATTTACATCACTTCTAGTTTCAATTAAAAATGGATCTTTTTTATTAAATAAACTTCTTAAAATATCCATTAATTTTGTTCCACCTAACGACGAAAATCGTTATATTATTTTGCCATCAAACGCAAGGCCAAATAATTAATAAAATATCATTTATATTTCTCTGAAAATATGAAGATAAAAAGTAAATAATTTAATATTTCAGAAGACGTAAATAATAACACATTTGTGTCAATATATACAATGAAATGTTTAATTTTTAATAGATGTTCTGATGGCGTCCAACATTTTAAAGTGCTACGCGACGCACAGGGCAAATTCTTCCTCTGGGTGGTGAAGTTCAGCTCGCTGAACGAACTAGTCGACTATCACAGATCCACATCCGTATCCCGCTCACAAATTGTCAAATTGCGGGACATGGTTCCCGAAGAGGTAATATCACCGACAAATCAATGCGTTAGAAGAGGTAAAACAACCAGTGTGTGTGTTGCGTCTCGCTCTAACAACTTTCTGACTCATAAACAAATAGCTCTCATGGGAAAAAAAACGAGTTTTTTTAGTTTTTTCCTCGTGATATTTAATTCTTTTTTTTTTCACGCGGTATTTTAGTTGTTTTTTTTTATTGTGTGTTGTAATTTCATTGATGTTGTTCATTCATCCGTGTTTTATTGTATTTGGAAATACGTAATTTTGCGATTCTTGAAATTGTGTTTTTCAATGTTTTGTGTTGATGCTTTTGCGGTATCATTAATTAGAATTTCAATTACTGTGATTATGATTACGTTGATGAAGTCTTGATACAGTAATTATGTAACGCGAAATAATTGGTTGATGTATTTTTGTTTTATAAATAGCATGTGTGATTGTTTTATTGTTTCTTAACTTATATTCTTGATATGACGGACATTTTTGTGGTCTGTATTGAACATATATATTGTTTTTTGCATTTATAACCACTGGTTGTTTCGTTTTTCTTTCGCTTTTTAAATAATTTCTTGTTAATTTTAAGCTAATACATATACTCTTTATTCAGAAATTTCTGAACACAATTTACTTCGTATTTTCAGTCTATAGAGTGCAAAGGATTCGGTTAAAATTCACTATTATAGTCCATTTGTATCTTAAAACTAGAAGTGTACATGTTCCTTTATCCATAACAAATGGATAGGCCTTGCGTATTTCTGTTCGCCACAATTAAAGTACAAATTTAATAAAACTGTATAAAACGATATTTCAAGCTTAAAGTGGCCCGTAATACTGCAGTTTTCCTTAAAAGCTCTTCTATATTCGTTTGCAATACTGTTGTACTATTTATTCCTAACATACAACATGTTTCCAACGTTTTTCAACGAATTTAGCTGATTGATTTCTAAGCAAACTGTAATAACCATTTTGTAAAACAAGGGTTCGATCTTTAAACTACAATCTGAAGCGTTCATGTCGATCGATCAATCACGGGTGCACATTAGCGTCTATAAAATATAGACTGATGTTTTGTTTGGGAAATGTATTAGATATCTAAATTGCAAGTACATTATTTCGAATATTAATTTGTTGCTGTAAATTATTGCTGATATAAATCGCAAAGTCCATGAAACCTTTTTTACATGATTGTATAGAAAGCAAGGATAATTTAATAAAATATGTGGCTTGTTTTTTTGGGTGTTTCCAGTGCCTTGTTCAAGCGCTGTATGACTTCATGCCGCAGGAAGCCGGCGAATTGGAGTTTAAGCGTGGCGATGTAATCACAGTAACAGACCGCAGCGATCAGCATTGGTGGCATGGCGAAATCGGTCATCGTAAAGGTTTATTCCCAGCCACCTATGTTACGCCTTATCATTCATAAAATTAATTGCAGCAAACAAAACAATTAAACAACAACAAACCAACCAAAACAATTTATATAATTTTCTTCATCATTTGTTAATAATCACACGAATACAGTTGAATCTTTAACCCCTCCCCCTCTGTCCCATTTGTCACATACAAAATATTTAATAATCAAACTATATTATTATTAATAATGAACACATCGCATAATTTAAACAATATAGGCTACAATAAGACACATGTGCTTAGAGTAAAAGATTTGGGATAAAAAAGTCAAAATGTCAACCATCATATATATTTATGCAGTGTGTTCATTATTCGGCTTATTATTTTTTTAAACGTATTTTTTCGCATTTATTTATGTTATATAAATATTTAATTTTTAAGCTCCATTTTCTGCTCTAAACAACAGATATGGCATGTATATATTTTGTTTTTCAAAGATTTATTTCCGTGGCCTAATATGTATATATTTTCTGCAATTTATTCGTAAATTATTTTATTATTAAAAACATATATAAAATGTAGCTTAAAAATTATTGTTTTCTGCTTTACAAAAATGGTAAACGTTGTTTTACATATCGTAGCGACGAAAACGAATCAAGTAATTATTTTTTTCAAAATAGTTTTACTTATTTTACGTAAGTATACTATCTAGTTGCGAGACAAATCTCTAATTTAGCATTTGTTTGTGATTTAGCGAATAATATTATTTAAATAATGTTATAATGCTCACAAAAAATTATTATTTGTGTAGAAAAACAAAAATAATTTGTTACAGCTCAAAAACACTAGTTTTGTTTGATATATTTACATTTATAGGTCATGATTTTTCAAAATGTAATTTATCAAAAGTATAAATGTTTTTATTTTGTTCTTATTTATGCTCAACATGTTTACAATTTAGATACCGATTTGAATTTAAATTAAATTAAAATTGGCTTAGAATTGTTAATCTGTTAGTCATTTTGTAATTATCACTACAAATAAGTGATTTATCGAAAGTATTTGGTGCAATGATTCTCTAATTGAATTTATATTGAAATTTGACCAAATGATTTTCTATAAATTAAAATTAGATACACAAATCTAACAATATAATGTTTAAGTTAGAATTTTATAACCTGTCCAAACTTTTCTAATTTTCTACAACTAAGCATTGTTCAATGAAGCATTCGAAACGATTTGAGGCCATTTTTGTTGAAAGCATTTGCACAAACTGTATATTGAAATAACTTCTAAAAATATCGTTTATTTTTTTAATCGGGTTCGTTAACTAGAATCGTTGATTAACGTTAGAATATAAATCATTTTTAAAGTATGCCATTTGTTCAGTTTTCATTTATTAGAAAGTCGTAGACGTAAGGATGAAAAAATAACGTATTTTGCTGGTGAGGGCAAAATTCGTTTAAAAGTAGAAAAAAAATTATGTGACCTAATTTTTGTTTTGTGAAATTCTGTATTTATGTTGTGTTTAGCCAAAATGTGTATATATATATATATTTATCAAAAGAAAACAAAGTATATATTAAAAATGAAACCAGCAAAAAACGTTTTCTAGTATACCATAGTTATAATTTTTAAAATGCTTTTTGCATTCAGTCACCCTCATCAAAATAGCTGAATAAAACTATGACTGGATATAATAAAATCTATTTTACGTTAACCGAACGTTTTATCCCTACAGCCAGTGGAACAAAATATAAACTAACTGGCTACTAGTGACGTCCTAGTCATATGAGTTTTATTCGGTTGTATTTGTAAATGTATATACTAACTCATCCCTCTTTATATGATAATGTGTCGCTTACTATGATTATTGTTTTCTTATAAAAAGTGAGATAGTAATTATTAATCCTATGATTATTACTGTACGTTTATGATAAAACAAGCCTGTGTAGTTTTGTGAAAAAAAAAGTTAATTTTAAAATGGTACGGTCTCGGCATAGAGAGCACATACCCTCTTACGATTAACGAGTAAACATTTATTTTTGACACTTAATAAAAGTATATTTACAAAAGCGTAATAAAAATAAAATGTATTGTAAGAATACCGAGTGATGTGAACTGTGTTTTAATTCATAAAATAATGGCGTCAAAATAAGTAGTGCCTTGGTTTTTCTTTATTTATTTTTTTGCCAGTACAAAAGCCATTTCAAATATTTTTGTTTATTAATTTTTTTTTTTTTTGAAGTGTTTTCAATTTGCACTAGTTTAATAACACTTCTTTTATTTATATTTGAAAATGGCTTATTTTATTTCTTGAACGAATATCCGAAAATATTATTATTGATGTGTTGAATTATTATTTAGAAGATTGTAAGATGTATATTTTTTCGTTTTTGCTAATAATAAATATGTAATCAAATTTTTATAATAATTTTTTTAATTTTATCGAAAGTTGAATTGAAAGCAATAATACCAACAAAAAAATACTTTTATAGTAGCTGCGTTCGGTTATTGCAACGCGTACTACTAAATAGGAAGAAAAGAGTACGGCTCGTGACGTCACACTCCGCGATAACATGATGATATATTGAGCATCGTCATATGTTTTACTTTATTCGTTGCACAAAGTGCACCACTCGGCATTTACCGAACGCAACTAGTGTTACCAATAAGAGAAAACTTACACAGTTGGCAACATTGGTTATATTATTAGTTATATTTGGCGTATTATCAGTTTCTTCTCTTTTCAATGAGAATATCCCAGTGGCATCTGTAGACGTAAGTTGATTTTTAAATCTTTAATTATTTAAACCATCCTTTATTTTAGTTAATATTATTTACCTGCAAATGAATTAGTAACTCATTGTGTATGTTCTGTAATAATATTTTTCGCGATTTATTAATATTAACTTAGAAAATATAATTTATTTAATTTAACCTCAACATGCCTCTCATGTTTTGTTGTGTTAAACATTTTCAATTTAGATACTTGTTATAAAATTTGTTTAGGTTGTTAATTATTGTCAATTTTTAAATAATTATATATATATGTATATGTATTTAATTAGATTTGAGATGGCTATTTAAAAGTTACGCCTGTTACATTTAACAATGCGTGTCCATGTAGCCATATTTTTGTGTATAAATATCTATTTAATTCCCAATAAATTAAAATGAATTATTGTATTTGTATATATATGTGAAATAACCTAACTGATGTGATGTTGCAATCTAAAATTGGACAATTACAAACAGGTTAATCGTAACTCAAAATAGCGTAAAGATGTCGGGAGGTTTAGAAGTGCTCAGTTTGAAGGAAGACGATGTCACCAAAATGTTGGCTGCATGCACCCATCTCGGGTCGCAGAACACGGATTTCCAAATGGAACAGTACGTGTACAAGCGTCGCCAGGATGGAGTTCACATTGTGAATTTGCGTCGCACTTGGGAAAAGCTGCTCTTGGCAGCGCGTGCGATTGTATCCATCGAGCACCCATCGGAGGTGTTCGTCATTTCGTCGCGTCCTCATTCGCAGCGCGCCGTCCTAAAGTTTGCCTCTCACACCGGTGCAACCCCAATTGCTGGCCGTTTCACCCCTGGTGCGTTCACCAATCAAATTCAAGCCGCGTTCCGTGAACCAAGATTGTTGATCGTCAGCGATCCCGCTGCTGATCATCAACCCATCACCGAAGCGTCGTACGTTAATATTCCTGTTATTGCATTCACCAATACCGATTCGCCGCTGAGATTCGTTGATATTGCTATTCCATGCAATAACAAGGCTCCTCATAGCATCGGCTTGATGTGGTGGTTACTCGCCAGAGAGGTAAACAAATATTTAAATATAGCTTCCTTTGTTTAAAAATATAATTACATGATGATACAAACCGTTCCATAATTTCTGATTGATTGTGATGTTACGATTTTTCCAGCTGACGTATACATGAATATAAACTTATTGTACTCTTTATAGTACAAATATTTTAAATATATATATTTTAATGTAGGTTCTTCGTCTTCGTGGATCCATTCCTCGTGAAACCAAATGGGAAGTTGTCGTCGATCTCTTCTTCTACCGTGATCCGGAAGAAGCAGAAAAGGAAGAACAAGCGCAGAAAGAATTGGTTGCTGCTAAACCAGAAGTGAGTTTATAATCTTTATCTATCAACTATCATGTTGTATTCCTACATATGTTTCTATAGTAACACTCAATTTGTTGAACGGATTATTGTAATCTCTATTATCGCGTCTTCACTATATTTTACTATAATTAGCGTATACTCATTGCGACATGTAATCAAATCAAAATAACATCTACACGCTCTAATCATTGTTTGGCGTAATATTTATATAAGTTTTTAAATGATGATAACACTATAATCTAAGGAACCTCTGATTATCTGTGATTATAATTATAATCTGAATTGAGCAATATTCAATTTTGTATCTGCTATTTTCTGCAATGATTTTTATCCGATTTTTCGATATTACTGAAGGTGGCGCACGAACCCGCGGAAACCACCACTTGGTCTGAAAACGGCCAGCAATGGGCTGAAGATGCCCCTGCGGCAGCTGCTGTCGTGCCTGCAGTTGCAGGTGCACCTGTTGCGGCCGGATTCAGCGCGTCCGACGATTGGGCTACCCAGGTGCAAGAAGAAGAGTTCAGTGCCGCCGCCACTACAACAGTGGCGCCCACCGAAGGCAACTGGGCCAATAACACATCAAGCTGGAAATAAACGTGTTTGTTTTTTGTTTGTAAGATAACTTTTACGTTTTATTAAATAAATAAAGAAACGTATTCTAAAATATTGCATTTTTTTGTCCTTTGTAAATTGGGTAAAAATTAAATGTTTGTCTATAAATATTTTGCTTGTAGGAAATAATAAAGTCAACATAAGCTGCGTTCGGTAAATGCAGAGTGGTGCACATCGAGCGAAGAATAGAGTAAGACGATGATTCTGAATATATCATGTTATTGCGGAGTGTGACGTCACGAGACGTCTCTCTTCTTCCCATTGTGCAGTACGTTTAGCTATTACCGAACGCAGCTTATATCGATAAATAAAGACTGGAACTAGTAATTTTCTTAAGAAAATTATGGATAGAATTTAGAAATCGCATGATAAAATTAATTATTTATGCATTATTCGAATTCATGGAAAATGTTTATTTGCTACGGTTGCCATCCTGTAATTATATTGATTGGCAACAACCGGATGTAAGTCAAGGACTCGAATATTGCGAGTTCAAAAAATTATGTCAAAATTTCTTTGTTTACACATCACAGCTGATTGCGACAGATAATGAATTCTAAAAACAATCCATATTCAATCAGAATTGAATCGGAATTCGTTGTATAATGTTGTTATAGAATAGTGCTAGCAAAATTTATTGTGAAGATGGACACTCCGACTAAACTTAAAGCTCAAGAACTATGTAAAGATCTTGAAAATTGGATGTCAAATCTACCATCGCAACTGCGTGCAATTTCATTGATACATCTTGCAATTCCAGGTAAATTATATTTCATTTATTTTTCGGTTAGGTAAACCATGTACCATATTCTAACCGTATTTTTTTGTGGGGATTTGAATAGGTTCTCATGACAGTATGACATGGAGTATTAATCGGAAAAGTTCCATGTCACCTGACGCCGAACCTCTGTTGCAGCGGTTAAGATTCCTAGGCCCAATGTTAGGGTATGTTATGAGCCGCTGGTCAATTACACAAGCATTTGATGCAACTAGCCAGTTGAACGCTGGAATTCGATACTTTGATTTACGTATCGCAACTAAAACTGGCACCGAAGATCTATTTTTCGTACATGGATTATATGCCAATCATGTTCGAGAACCATTGAATGATATTGCTACATTCTTAGAGACTCATCCACGTGAAGTAATAATATATTTATATATTAAAATACAAACTAAATAATTAATATTACTTCTAAATAGATTTATTTTCGCGTATTCTTACGTATTTTAAGTGCGTACACTGAGTATATATTTGCAAAATAACCTTTTGTGATTTAATAATATAAAATAAATGATTATTATTTATACAGGTAGTAATACTCGATTGTCAACACTTTTACGCGTTCGGTCCATCGGATCATGAGCATTTTATGCGTTTGATAACATCTACATTTGGTCACAAGCTTTTGCCGTATACGCAACACATGGACCATATAACACTAGAGTTTATGACCACGCAATTCCGGTATCAAGTCATTGTGATATACCGCAGCGATGCGGCACGATTTGGACAACCGCTCCTGTGGCCGGCTGCCTCTTGGCCCACTCCTTGGCCGGAGACGGTTTCAATATCGAAATTAATCTCGATCTTGGACGAAAACTTGAAGAATCGACCGTTCGCTAAAGGGTATGTGAGCCAGTGTGTCTTAACGCCCAGTACATGGTTCGTTTGCAAACATTTATTTGGTAAGTTTTTTACCTTTTCTTTTTTAATTTAACTTGGTTGAAATAACACAAATAATATAAATGGTACAATAAAAGTATTTACTATAATAATATTGGGTTTGGGACTAAACTTGAGATTGCGTTGAGAGCGACGACATATTTTCAAATAAAATATGCCTACTTTCAAAATATAACAATAAATGTATAGATTACATTACACGAATATACTAGCTCTAACAAATACCTACACATGAAATAAAAATGGCCTTATTATGAAGAGAAAAGGATGATTTTCGATTCTAGGTACTTTGAAATCGCAATGCGCTGTGCCATTGGAAAAGCACAAATTGCAATGGGTAGAAAATCAAAAGCCAGGTATAAGCGGTGTAAATATAATCATATCCGATTTTATCGATATTACCGATATAAAATTTTGCAAAGCGGTTATAAGTTTAAATGCAAAACTATTATCTGATAATATGTCTCCGACTTAAACTTAAATTTACTTATATTATACAATAAGTAACTCCTCAAACATTAGAAACCTGTGGTGATTGAAATAAATAATATATCAAAGATGATTTTAGTATAGTCAAATATATTATTCTATTTTTTCAACTTTCTATAATAATTAACCAGCGCGCAAATCTTGTACTTTTAAAATCTTATTTCTGTGATTTTAGTATTTAGTTTTTATATTACGACGAGTTCAAGGATTTTGTTATATTATTATTTAAGCTAAAACTATTTAATACGCTCAAAATCTATACTAATCTTGCCATTTATATTATTAATCTATTCGGTGTCTATTCTATATTCAAATGCTAGTCAGCAACAATTGAGTTAATATATTTATATTAAAGTCTAAAATTAGGAAGAATTGTGGTTGATAATTTACATAAAGTAAATACGGACGTTCTTAAAATTAACCATAGTTGGAATATACAACTATATGTTGGAGGGTATACGTTGCGAACACTATTTTTATTTTTAAGTTTGTTCAAATTTAGTGTTCTTAATCGCTATAATCATTGCTAGTTTTACATAATTATATTAATAACCATCGTAATTAGTACTTAACCCTAAGTATATTAATTCAACTCAAATGATATTAGTTCATCTTCATAACGTTTATATTACAATTTGAGAATGATTTTTTTAATGATATTTTGCGTGTACAAATTTTATATATTAATGACCATTTATCGTCTTCGCTCTACTTCTATACCTACCTACATACATACATACACTTAATGCCTATTCCCAACATGTGGGGTGGCAGAAAACCCTTTACATTCACATCTTCACAATCTTTCGCCATTCCTTTATATTCTTACACACTTCTTTCGCTTCTATACCTGACACTCTTTTATTAAAACTAAATTTATATACATGATAATATAATAAAAGTTTAATAATTTGGGTAGATAGATAAATTTTTGGAAATTAAACAACATTCCTAAGAATATTAATCTAATGAAAATATACTCAAAATTGCAACTATATTGTCTTCGATAAATTGCATTATATTTGCTACAATTAATACTAATATGCTTAGCAAAAATATACTTATATGTTACATTTTTGTGAACGGTCTCATTGCTATTGGATTTTCAAAATTAACGGAAATAAATTTCATGCATTCACAAGCAGCTGTTTTTTATTGATTAAATGAATTATATGCAACGGAAATTTGAAAATTCAATTGGCGCGACCAATGGTCACTTTCGGTGCTCAAATTTGCAAGCGCTATTTCAAAAGTGGATATCTTCCAATTTTTATATGAAATTACGTTTTATTTTTACAATGCGGTGATATTAAAAATGCCTAGCGATTTTTAAAAATCGCACAATAACGTTAATGAATAAGTGCTACTGACCAAAAACTAAAATGCCTTTTGATTAATAAAAGCTGTTGATTTTTAGTAATTATATTCGGTTATTTAACGTTACTGAAATAGAAATTATTTAACGAATCAAATGTGTTTAATGCATGGTTCATAATTACATGATTTGGTGGCCTAAAAAATGCAATAAATATTTATTAAGTGTTGTTGCACTACTATTGTTGACAGTTATACATATATTTATATTGTTAAGTAATTGTATACTATATTATGAATTACAATTTGTAACTGTAAAGATTTGATCGTTTTACTATTTAAGTTTCAAGATCAAAACTAAAAGCTTCAAGCACTGATTTATATTTATAGGAAAAATATAGGTCAGTAGCTTATAATTGAATTCAAAATGGCTGCGGTATTAGCTGAAGCTATATTAAATTTAGTATATTTTAAATCGAACGTATTTAATAACGATCGAATGATGTATCATACAAATTTTATAAAATGATATAAATCATTACCCAAAAATATAGAAAATAAATAGTCAAACGAACAAATCAAACTTAAATTAATCAGTATTTGCATTATTACAGTTACTATATTTTACTGTATATTGTCTATAAATCTATTTATGAAAAACATATCTATATTGTATGTATTTGTTCAAATAAATGTTGCAAAAAAATTGTTTTAAGTACTGAATGAAAAACTATTGAAAGTGGCACAAGTAAAATGGACAAAATGGTAGAGGTGAAGAAAAAAACTCAAATATATTTACGCTGTTTATATTTGTTGAAATAAATTCTTCTAAATATGTTATAACACACTTTAAAAACAATTAATTAAAAAACTTACTGTTACAGAAAATTTAATGTTATTATGAAACTAACAATATGGCGATGGTTAAGATGAATAAATAAATAAATATCAAATTTATTTTACAAAAATCACACTATAAATATAAATCAAAGTCGATGGATACAATCTAGATAACTAGAGACAACAATCAATTGAAAACAAAACACTTCGTTCGATAGAAATTACTTTCGAAATTAGAATTCAATAAAAACCAAACCAAATGAATATATATTTTAGAAAACACAACAAACGAAGCCTCCTTTACAGAGCTTTAACTTTGAGTTGTTTCATTTTAGGCGCTTTTTTTTTCAATTGGCGTTTATTTTCTTTTTCCTCCCAGCGCCGTTGACGATCTGGGTCGGCGTCAGATAACACCTTTTCCTTTTCTTGTCGTCTGCGTTCTTCACGACGAGCTGCCGCAGCTTCAGCACGCGCAACATGAGTACTTTTTAAGAATACCTCTTCGACACGAGACCGATTTTTATCAGCCTTTAATTTTCCTAGAGACAAATATGTTCGTTATTTATTTTATAATAACATCTAAAATATTATAAATGAACCTTCTTTGGTTAAGCGGTATTTCTTAACTTTGTCCATGCAATAAAACACCATAATCATCAATGGTTTCAATTGTTCCATGGCTTCCTGAATAGGTCTACCCTTAACAGGTACATTGAATCCAAATAGTAGCACTTTTTGTACGTCAGGTAATTTAAGTGAGGAACCATCTTCTGGTTGTTTTACGCCAGAGTATTGGTCGGAGAAATGAATATAATCGATCAGTTCTGAGTATTTATTGAATACAGCAGTCATACGCGAGTCGAGCATTGCACTTGTAGCTTCAGGGATTTCACTCATTATTTGGAAGCTAGCTGGAAGACCACTACGATCACCACCCTTACGTTCAGGGCAATATACACTCTGGAAAAGTATTTATTTACTGAACTTTATATTCATTAGAAACTATTCTATTATGGATGAATTTATAAATATTTAAAAACACTCAACATAGCAATTAATTAATCATTTAACTTGCCACCGTATAAATTGGTAAGTCTATTTTCTGATTATGATATTATTAAATTACTTACTAAATCACCCATTTCTTTAGAAAAATGTTGAGCAGTTTTCTTGGAAGCGACACACATAACAAACGATTCCATATCTTCTTTATTCATAACAACCTTAATATGAACTTGATCCAACGTAGGCCGCATCATACCAGCAATAACAGCAACTAAATCTTGTCTCTATTAAAAGAAAACAAATCAATCAAGCATTTAAACAACATTATTTACGCATGTGTACCTTGATAAATTTAAGTTCCACTAACATTCCTTCGCAGCAAATCCTGCCGCTGCACCACAACGTAAACATATTCTCACTTTCTTTGATCAAACCAGGAGAGTCACTCTCCAGTTTTGTATCATCGCCAACCAAACTAAAGTTATCTTCCAGAAGAGTTTTGTGTGTGCTGAACCAAGCATTTGCTAGCTTTGTGTTTTTCGATTTTCCAGTAAAGAAATTTATAAAATACACAACCAAACCAGCAACCATTAACATTTCTAACCAGTAACTATCCCAGTTTGCTCGGAAATGTAATGGTACTTTAGTAATCGTAATTTTAGGCTCTCTGGGTGCTTGATCAGTTTTCGGATCGATTTTTTCGTCCGAGAAACCTTCGAATTCTTCCTCATCTTGGAAGTGCTCGAATTCGTTATCGTCATCCTAAATTATTCAGTGTTATTGATGCTGAAAGTTTTTTTCGCAAATGGGTTCTTACCTCGACCATAATATCATCTTCTGTGTCATCTTCGGTTTGGAAGAGGTCGGGATTTAGCTGATTCTGTTCTTTTTCTGGTTTACCCATAACAATATCGGCCACTTCATCGTCTTCGGTATCGAATTCTTCAAATTCAGCGAATTCGTTATCAGCTAGTCCTTCGTATTGCAATGATGCCCAAACAGAGCTTCCTACTAACACTATATGAATCAAAACTAGCCAAATTTTCATTTTGGCTATATATGTTTATAATTTAATGATAAATTTTTTATATTTTTAATGAATTAATTTTCTTTCCGCATGACATGTAATAACTTTAGCACATTTTGCATTACCAACATATAAAACAGAGATATAAAATTAAATGAGCAAACATTTATTGAACATGTTAAGTTGGTAATTTACTATGCCACATGTTAGTTCTACCAACAAATGAGGAAACTCTCTGTGAGGAAAAGATACTCTTTTTGGCGGGAAAGAATGGAAGAAAGTATGCAATACTTTGATGATAAAATTTTCAAGCTATTAGGTTTTCATGAACTGTCGCAATTTTTTTCAAATATCGGTAAAATCAAGTTTATGATTTTCAAAGATTTCTTTGGAAAATGTTGGTAACAGTAATGTACAACATTTATCCTGCCAAAGGACTATTTCGAAATACAATAATAATAATATATTATGATCTTAACAAACATCTATAATATATATTTGTATATTTCAAAATAAAAATAATATTCCAATAATTGAATAAATTAGGATGAGATTGTAACCTCATAGATGCATAATCCTTTTGTAGGACACTCCTATATAGTATATGATTCAAAATATTACATATTCCCTTAATTACAAATATATATCAAGCCATTAATTTAAATGTATTTTTTATACTATGTTGACCTTTGATAAGGCCCTGATAAAAATTATCATATTTTACTTCTGTTCTTTTGCACTCTACACACGATGATATTCAAATATACTAAATTAAAAACTCTACAAAGTATTTTAAATCATTCGAAAAATGTGAGATTTCTATCGCAAAACATAAATAAAGATATTGTTTTTGAAAAACTGCAAAATGCAGATTCTGGCGTAGCGGTTATAGGTTTTAACAGGCCAAAACAAAAGAATTCTTTTGGTCTCAATTTAGTATCTGAATTCGAAGAAAGTTTGAATAAAATTCAACATGATACAGAAGTACGAGTTGTTATTATTAGGAGTATGGTACCAGGAATATTTTGTGCTGGTAAATAATCTTAAATGAATTAGAATACTGTGGTTTAAACTATTTCAACTGTATAGGTGCTGATTTAAAAGAACGAGTTAAGCTACAACCAGATGAAGTCTCGAAATTTGTAACTAGATTACGTAATCTCATGTTCAATGTTTCGAATTTATCAGTTCCTGTTATAGCAGCTTTAGATGGCATTGCTCTTGGGGGCGGTTTAGAATTGGCGTTATCATGTGATATAAGAACAGCTTCAACTAGTGCTAAATTAGGTTTAGTTGAAACAAAACTTGCTATTATTCCTGGAGCAGGTGGAACGCAAAGATTACCAAGGATAATAAATACTTCTATTGCAAAAGAACTTATTTTTACGGGTCGGATTTTAGACGGAAGTGAAGCTGAAAAGATCGGTATAACTCTTAGATTTTAGACAAAACAGTACTTTTATTGTAGCATGAATGATTTTAGGCTTAGTTAATCATGCAGTTAAACAAAATGAAAACGGTGATGCAGCTTATGAAAAAGCTTTAGATATTGCCCGGGAAATTATTCCAAATGGTCCTATTGCTGTTAAAGTAGCTAAAGAGGCTATTAATAGAGGTCTTGAGGTCGATATTGATACAGCATTAAAATATGAACAGCAATGCTATGCGAAAGTAATTCCTACTAAAGATCGTATAGAAGGGTTAAAAGCGTTTGGAGAAAAACGACAACCAAAATATATAGGAGAATAAACTGAAATTATTTAAATTAAAATAATAAACAAATGCTGAATTAAAGGCTTGATACTTGTTAAATATATTAGTTGCCTGGCGGAAAAAAAAACTACTTGTTGATTTATACACATTTTAATAAAATCTAGTTTGTTGAAAATAAAATTTATTTTACATAAAATTTGTTGTTATATCTAAATAACAACGTAATTAGAAATTTCGCTATTTTGAAATACTCTAATAAAAATACATAAATATGAAACGTAAGTTTATAAAGTCATTAAGTATAAATAATTAAAAACAGTTGTAAATATTTAAAAACACGAATAAGCTTAATTTCTAGTTACGAAGTTACTATATTATGAGAAGAATGTTGTTAAATTATCAATGTTAAATCTACAAACTAAGCAATCACAATTTACGTAGCAACTCTTCAAGTTGTCTTTTTGTATCAGCTGGAGACGTAATTTTATGCCCAATAACGCGAGAATCATTATAAATCTCGTAATCATTACCCCCTACTTCCGTTTTATCACCAAAAAAGTGAATCTGTTCAAACGGCGTACCTTTTGTTACATATTGCAAACAATAAGTTTTATCCCACCCATTAGGAAAAACATCGAAACTTATCTGCCCCCCAATACTATACGTTAAACCAATACCAGGAAATTGTTTTCGAAGAGATTCGATCATTCTAGCGCGTACCCCATGTATTTTATCATATTTTTCAAACTCGTTTCGTTCGGCTTGTGAACATGATCTGCCTACAGGGCAAATATTCAACATTCCCGTTCGAAATTCAATAAATGTACCCCGTTTTACAGGCAACATAACATTAGACATATATTTTAAAGCATAATTAATAAATATTTGTAACTTTTCTTCGCCCATAAACGCTTGGATATTTTGCCTACCAATTTCTTTACCATTATGAAATTGAATTAAACCGTTTTCGGGGAACACATAATCGAATTTCTCGATTACATCATCTCCGTTCATTTGTTCGGCAATTTTAGCGATATCGGACCCACCGACCAGAGCAATCGAACATCTCGGTTTAACCTCCGTATAGAGAAACTCTTCCAGATCTTTTGAAATCGGTAACCGTGAAGGCGTAAGTGTGCCATCAACATCGAAAAGACATAAAATCTTATACCGGTCCATTATTTAAATTAGTCCCCCCTCTATCTAGTTATTCACTAAAAATAAATTATTAGACCGATAATATATCATGTCGTCTAGACACTTGATGTTATTTCTAATTGTTTTACTTACGATTTGCGAAAGCTTTTGCGATGTCCCTAAACGGAATGTGCTGTTGCTAATTGGTAAGATGTTTCTTTGTATTTTGGTTGTACACGTAAACATTCAATTTTCCTGACACATAAATTTATGGTTATCAAAAGATAACATTTATTTGAAAAAAAAGTAACGGAATTTTCCAAAAGATGGAGTATTATAGCGGTAAAGCTTGAACTGTTCTAGCTGACGATGGCGGATTTGAAATGGGTACTTACAGAAATAAAATATGCCAGACCCCCAATTTAGATAAACTCGCAAAAAAAAGCTTGATTTTTAATAATGCATATACATCCGTAAGCAGTTGTTCCCCAAGGTATAAAATATATATCGTAAATGAATATTGTGATAAATAAATATATTCTAATTTTAATATTTTTGTATAGCCGTTCCGCTATTTTAACTGGAATGCCTCAACATCAAAATGGCATGTATGGTTTGCACCAAGGTATCCACCATTTCGATTCATTCGATAATGTAGAGAGTTTACCGAATATATTACGAAAAAATGGCATTCGCACGGGTAGGTTACAAATGGAATCAGGGGATTCGTATTTCATTTTATTTGTTTTCTAAAGGGATTATAGGGAAAAAACATGTAGGGCCTAGTTCAGTTTATAAGTTCGATTACGAACAAACTGAGGAAAATAACTCTATTTTACAAGTGGGTAGAAATATAACGCATATGAAACTATTAGCGCGACAGTTTTTACAAAATAGTACTTCACCATTTTTCTTGTACATCGGGTTCCATGATCCACACCGGTGTGGTCACACCAATCCAGAATTTGGCGAATTCTGTCAAAGATTTGGTAATGGGGATACTGGTATGGGTACTATAACAGATTGGGCACCAATTTATTATGTACCAGAACAGATTCAACTACCATATTTTATCCCAGACACCATTGCAGCCAGACGAGATGTTGCGGCTCAATACACAACTATATCACGTTTAGATCAAGGTTTTATTTTGTTTTAAAACAAATATATATTTTTTTACATAATAATAAATATTTTAGGGGTCGGTTTGATAATAAACGAATTAAAAAACGCCGGTCAACTTGATTCGACATTAATAATCTATACTTCCGACAACGGTATACCATTTCCTAGTGGTCGAACTAATTTATACGATTCTGGTATATCAGAACCAATGTTTATTTCTTCTCCTTTACATAAAGAAAGAAGGAATCAAGTCACATATTCGTTAACAAGTTTACTGGATATAACTCCAACTGTAATAGATTGGTTTGATATTAAAACAAATCAAAATCGCGAGCCGGAAACACCTATATTGACTGGCAAGAGTTTACTACCATTGCTTGTATCCGGTTAGTTAAATATTATTAGTATTTATTTTTATAATAATAAATTATAAAATTGTGGAGCAGAACCAAAAAATGTGACTTCCGAAACTGTATTTGCCAGTCATTCATTGCACGAAATAACTATGTATTATCCGATGCGAGCAGTTAGAACTCATCGCTATAAATTAATTCATAATTTAAATTCGAATTCAGCGTTCCCAATTGATCAAGATTTCTTTCTATCGCCAACATTCCAGGTATTTAAACATACTCGATTTAATGATGGAATTCGTTCAATCACGTTTCAATTTTAGGATATTTTAAATCGTACCAAATCTCACACCCCGATTCAGTGGACGAAAACACTGCAATCGTATTATTTTAGATCCGAATGGGAATTGTATGATATAAAACATGACCCGGAAGAGCTCAAGAATTTAGTTGCGAAAGCATCGATGAAAGAAACTCTGGACATTCTTAAACAGGCGTTATTTGATTGGCAAGTTAAAACGAATGATCCTTGGGTTTGTGCACCTCATGCTGTATTAGAAGATAAAGGTGTATATAAGAATAATCCTCAGTGCATAGATTTATATAATTTTGAACTTTGAATGCGAAAAATCGGCTATATGACAATTATTATATTTAATTTTTTTATGTCCCTACTCCCTAGATTAAGTCAACTTAAGTAACAAATAGCTAATCGTTGAATAGGTATATGAGTAAATATATATATAAAAAATATTTTTATATATTTTATTAACACATAATTATTCGATTAGATAATAATACAAGTTTCTATACAAATGTAACAATATAAATAAAATATATGAGGTAATAACACTTCTAAGAAGCTTTTCAAATCTACTTTAGTAGAGATAATAAAATTTAGCACATCTCATATTTAATAATAACTATAGAAAAATTACTAAAGTATGAACACAATTCATATCATAATTAATAACAAAACACATCAAAAACATAGACGCTTTACCCTCACCCTGGACGCATCAGCTTCCAATACAAAATTGTGCTACTTTTAATTTTATTTTGGACGAATTCAATTGAAGGCATTGTTGCAACCCATTGTTTTTTTGATTGATATTCAAAATAAATTAATACAAGCAATAATACTGTCATAAATACTATATAAGAAACAAGAAGACCGCAGTTTGTAAGTACTTCGTTATCTATCATGTTTGAAAAATCTATTATTATAATTATGTAAAATCACAATATATTGTCGGAATCACAGAATTTTAAATTCGCATATTAAATAACGTTTATATAGGCTGCTTTATTAGTTTCTATATTTGGGCGCTGCTAAAAAATAAAATGCCCAAAATATATATTAATTTGTAATATATATTTTTTCCATAGAAAAGCTAATATCCTAATTATCAATCTTTTTAATGTAATGACCAATGGACTCTGCAAAATGGCGGCATATTGCAGAATGTGCAGTTGCTTGTTTGCGCATGTTTGGCGATTGAATCATGCAATATGGCTCAAATTTAAAATAATATCGTGCTATTAACAGTGAACTTCCTGGTTAAACAAATAGACTGGAACTAGAAGTTATGTAAGAGAAATTAAATATCAACTTCCGTTTTTGTGAGACGAACGATGTGGAATCGTCTTTTTGTGCAGGAATTTATTAATTTTCGTAAGTAAAATTGACGATTTGTTAGCGATACGTTCAGTCTCGCCCATTGTGTACGTAATATCTTCAATCTAAAATAGATTTGTTAATTAAATAACAAATACAATTATGTAACGACGTACCGTTTTCTTATATCCTTGTAATCTATAATATTTCTGAGTGCTACGATAATATGACACACATTGAAGAAAGAACAACATGGATAAAATAACACTTAATATCATAAAAACTGGCCCAGTGAGCCAGACACGACGAACAAACAACATTTAAAGCAACATATATTATCTTCCATCTAAAACAAAAATTATGTTATTGTATTATTTCATTTGTTTCAAACATTAACTGCTTTGCATTATTAATGTAAAATCAACAAATGAACAGAAAAATACTAACTTTGATTGATAACAACATCCATAATCTGTAGCTAGCTTGATAGGAAGGCTAATGGCACGTGATATGGCAGGTTTATTACATTTTCGACAACACAAAACTCAGTGCGCACTCAGTGTTTTAAAGCATATATGTATTTCAATCATAAAAGCAACATTCATATAATAAATCGAATAATAAGAATCTAGCAGAACTCTATTCGACCCGCTTTATTATTCTTGATTAAGTTATTATTATTGACAACTCAATTCAGAAAAATATTTGTCCTCAGTGTGCACTAACACAACATTTAGGAAACGTATATTGCAGATAAGTTTAAAAAATGTTTAATAACCTATTTGTATCATAAATATTCACATTTTCGTATAAATAATACATTTATAAAGCTTTGAAATATACAAATAAAAATATTTGTAATAGGTAAGTTTTTTATGGCAATACTTGATGTAATTTTGTTACGTAACCTAACTATAATTTAGCATATAAAAAAAATGAGTAAGTACGCAGAATTAACGAAATTGTCGACGAATTACGCACGGAGAATGACTCTTTTAAGTAATCGAATATTCGGAGAAGTTACAAGACCTACAAATTCTAAATCAATGAAAGTAGTTAAGTTATTTAGCGAAAAACCTTTGCATTTGAACAAAGATATTACGGAATATTATCCAAGGCATATCGAAACTGGGTTTCTTATGCAGAAGTTGAGGTATTATGGCTTGTTTAGAGATGAACATGAGGATTTCAAAGAAGAAATGAAAAGATTGAGAGCTCTGCGGGGAAAAGCGCCACCAGAACGCAAGAAAAAGGAACCAAAGAATTAAATTACTGCTTAACGTTATGATTTAGTTATTACTTATATATATATAAATATATATATAATACAAAATAAAAATGTATATGGAAACATATGTTTGAATTTAGTCTTCGAATATAGGATTATTAAATTTCATTTTTATTGTATGTTATGTTGGACACACTGGCTTTCAGTATAGCGAACTTTAAGAAATAATTACTATAATGCATATTTAGTTCGTGAAGAAAAGTGTAATGTTTAAACGCTTTCATCTCCAATAAAGTTTAATATAAATTTATAAAAATTACATTAAATAAATTGAGAATAATTTTGAAGATTATTGGTTGCGTATGGTATAATTTGATATTTACTTATTGAATTGTATAAATATGTTACAACTCATTTTTCGATGCTAGTTCACCTTTTGGTTTTTCGTCTAAACATTGAGCTTCAGTAGCTTCCAATACTCGATCCACGCACAAATATTGTTTCAATGATATATCTCCTTGGTGTTTAAAATACCAATCTTCAATATCAGCTTCATTTTCTTCCAGTAACGACTCACACTATTACAAAAAATATTGTTTTAAAACCATAAAAGTTGAAAACAATTGCTACATTATTCGTAAACTCCAAACATTTGATCAGTATTTCCGGCTATTGCCAAATGCCAACTAAGTAAAAATAAAATTCTAGCTGTGCCGTCTACGCTTTTGTTTTACCTGTGTTTTCATATTGGAAATTTCCGCACTAGGTTTATCCCAAAGTTCAAATGGGATACCTAACTCAACTTTAACACCCTTATCAACTAAACCATGTAGAGTTCTGAATGTTTGACTCATCCCCTTCGCGAATCTCGTACTATCTTGTCTTTCTTTATGTAAATTATACTCTAGAATCCGATTACAAACTCCTTCCAATGATTCAATAAGGCGAAGCTCAGATTTTTTATATTTAGTTTTCTTTTTCGGTTTAATATCATCAATCGAATATCCTAATTCTAGCACATCGTGAGATTTCTCTGTTTCTGCTAGACGACCTTCGAGTTCAACAGCTAAAATCTTGCATACTGAAAAAATAAGAATTTGTCTGTAAATTTATTAGGTTACGTGGTTATGTCGATCAACAAACCTTCACATCTATTAGCATAAATAACACCTTCATCTGCTTCTGTTTTACTATTCGCATATTTGCATATTAATAATAACACAATTAATTTACTTAAATACATGTTTTAATAAAATGTTTGAAATCAATGTGTACGTGTGGGACTTCTTTATCTTATCTATGTATATGTAGTTTTCCTGGTATAAATCACTATAATATTCTATCGTTCTACTACTAGTAAACACAATCATTTATAAATGTTATTTCTATTAAATATTAGTTTATTTTATGGTAATAATTATTAAAAAAATTAAAAGCCGCTCAATTTCTTAGTTGTTACTTATATAAAATAGATGTCTAGACTAGTATCATTTTTTAATGAGTTATTAAATATTTGCTAAGATAATGATAAATAGATCTTAATAATTAAATTAAATGTATAATAAAGTATATGTGGTTATTTGAAAATCATCGCTAATATGAAAACTGTATAAAATGCCTTTATTCTTTTTGTGGGGTTGGTGATCATTGTAGCCCTAAATAAATCTACGCCTATGTAATGAAAGTGTTTTGTTTGTAGTGAAGTTCGTTTTGATCCAAACTTCATGTAGTATTATCTCTAGGTCGCGAAAAATGTCTCAAATCAGCTGTTGAACGTCGCGAAGTGAAATAAATTTGATCTTTAGTGCCAATAACATGTGTATGCCACTGTATTATTAATATCAAGTAGATTTTTAAAGAAATATGTAACGTAAGAATGGGATGTTGTCAGTATGGCCGACGACGCTGCTGGTTCAGTGCTCGTAAAACAGAATTGTGTACGAATTTTGCAAAATAATTACGATAAAATCGCAGTGATATTCCCTGTTAAATTAAATATACGCGATAATCAAGATGGGGTGCCTGATGGATACTTGTATGTTGATGTTTTCCCCGAGTCAGCACCGAATTCGGATTGGCAAATAAAATCCGATTTCTTCATCAGACTCCAGGTATATTTTTGTTTATTAACTAAGCGTGAGTTATGTATGTTTTCGTGAAATAATTACCTATGCATTAGAATTTCCGTCACACTCTAATTATTGCAATGCCATTTTTTATGCTACTGGCATAGTTTTTACTCGATGTTGTTTTGCTATGGCATAGACCTTGTGCAACTTGAATACACCTGAATTAAGAGCGGAAAATTTGTTTTTTCACGTTGTCATTTATTTATTTTTCACTGTCCTTACATTGTTTATTTACAGAAGTTTGTATTTGTTTATAATTACCATGAAATAATTAGTTTTTCACACATATGTGATCATGTATGTCTTACAATTAGTTAAATAATATTTGATAGATTTCTTGCTAGATAAATCGAATTGCAATATTTTAGATATTCGTTCAGTGATATTTCTGAATGTTAATTGTAGGATAAAAATATTCAAAGATTAAGATAACATATCATATTACTTCTCAATGTTTTTTTTTTTTTACACAAACTTGTTTTTATACCTGCTTTACATAGCATAGTAAATATACAGTATACGTCATTTACATTCAATATTCTTTTATTTATTTATTTCAATGCTAAATTTATTCTTTGCATAGTTAGTGTGGTATTTATTTGAATATTTATGTACTTATTTTAAATTTGTATCATATAATTTGAATAAGTTATTTGAAATTAATCTTAAGATAAAAAATGTCCCTGAATTTTGATTCCAATTTAATTATTTGTAATATATATTTAATTTGGTAAACAAAGAAAACTCTCTAGATTTTTATAGATACGAGTAAATTTAGTAGTTTTTTGAATCCAAATCTGCTGTTACTATATAGAAAGTATGACGAGGGAAATCAAATTTGATTCTTAGTAGATTAACAATAGGAAAAGAATAAATTTGAATCATTTCTCTTTTTCTGAATATTAAATACTTATATATAAACAATCTGGGAATTTTAAATTAATTTTACTAAATAAGAACAGTGGTCGTTTGTAAAATTGAAACTCCGGGCTTTTGTATCAGAAACGATTTGGAAACCAGGTCAAAAAAAATCCTGGTGTTTAACAAAACAGGATCTATACTTGATGGCACTGTCAAATAATAATGAGGTCGACCCTTCAACCAATTCGTATACTTAACAATCAACAACAAAGATATTATGCGGTGATAGGAGAGTAGAAAAATTGAGAGCTTCTTCGGGTGCGCGTTGCGGCACAGTAGTTCCGTTCCTTCGATAGTTTAGTAGGTGAATCCCTCATTTATCCCCACTCTTATCAGTTATTGCTAAGTGTTTGAGTTCATGAGTATCATCCCGGATCAAGCAAGGTTCTTAGTGAAAAAAAGGTGTGGGCAACATTGGCAAACATCATTCACTTTGGATATTCGTTACACGAAATCAAATAGTAGCTCTTCAATCAGTACCCAGTCAGATCATAAACAATTTTGATTAATTTCAAATATTTAGGATTTTGCGGTTTATATTGCAGGAAAAACCATAATATGTGGTTTTTTTTATACAGACTTAGGGTCTGAATGATTTATTTTGTAATAAATTAATTTCGCCTAATACCTATTAGTAATTAAACGTATATTTAAATTGTTTTGAAAGAAGAGATACTTAATAGTCTATTATGCTAATATTCTTCCAATTATTTTACTCAAAACTAGTTAAATATAGCTATTCTAATATTTAACAAAACTATTTATTAGCAAATTAAATAATTAGGAGATATCTCAGATTAGAATTTAATAAATTTAAGCCCAGTTATATAACTTATAGTTTTGTTTAAATTAAAATAAATATGATTTTTACAGCAATTTATTAAATAATAATATTACTACAAATATTAAATTTTAAAGAAAAATTTGTAGCAAATCTCCTAAATAAAAATCATTTTTGTTTCGATTAGTAAATTTGTTTTAGACTACGCAATAAATACAGCAAAAAAAAACTTGCGCAAGCATAGAGTTGATTCCTCTCTAAATTTTTTTTTTTTATGATTAGACTATTGAGATAAATTTAATAGTTTGAAAAGTTATATATTTAAAGAAATCAATTTTTAAAGTTGCATATTGACAGTGTAAATATGATATTTAGTGTTTTCTACACTATAACATTGGTAACACTGTTTAAGTCTTCCAACACGCTCATTGGTCACGTTAGCCCGAATCTGAGTTCGATGAAGTCATTCATAGCCCTGAATATTTAAAAAAAAAGTGACCACCGGATGATTAAATTAATTTTGTCCGTTTGGTTAAGTGTCATTTTCTTTCTCCTTCTGATCATCACTATCATTGCCTTCTCTCGTGCATTTGGTGAAAGGCACACGAATACACACACACATACAGTTTAAACATTTTATCAAGCAATCCGTTTGTACAATTTTACAAGGTTGTCTTCTCTTTCTGTGTGTGTATATATGTGTGTAGTACCGTGTTCACATCCTGGTCAACGCAAGCACACGACCATTCAAAACTGTTTCGGTTATTCGGTGTATGGTATGATATGTGTCAGTTACCACGGACGGACCCACCTGATTTTGATTACAAAGCAATTTTTGTAACTAGGATCGTAGCTTAGATGAGAAAACACGCAAATAGTTTGTCGTTTTACAATCAATATTGCATAAAAGCGTTTTTAATTTACTTATTAGAAGCTATGAAGCGTTAGCTTTCAACGGGAGTATTTAATGAAGTTAACTACCCTTTGTTAGAAAAATGACCTAAATTTCGAACTTGAGTTTGATTCTGCTATACGACGATATGAAATGTTTGTCCTAGATAAATATTTTGGTTGCGTCAAGTTGTTATAGGATCCGCCTTGTTGAGGTCAAAGATTTATTATATTCTCAAAGTTATATTACGCTTTATTATTAAAAATAAAGGTCTAACCACATATTTTATATGGAATACCTCTTTTTTACTTTCTTATACGAAAACAGTACCTATTGTAAACATGTGAAATTTCAACGCAAATATTCGTTTTGAACGTTTTCAACATATAATTAAACACCATTGTCACTTTGTAGTAAAGACACGTCATATTTATGCAAGCATTAACTATTTAAATCGAAATTTATCAAACACCTATAAAGTTTTGTTAATTATGTTGTCATTCGCAACGGTTATTCTATAAATCAATCTAGTTATGAATATTCAATTAATTATAAATAATTTAGACGTTTAATATTTTTTATTTTAATATATCTGATTTCATTCTCTAACGACCTTTACCCTTTAATTATCATCAGAATCTGCTATTTCATCATTCTGAGAACGGATGAATATTTAAATATTTTTAATAAAATATTACAAATTACTTGCTTTTTGAATTCTATATGAAGTATTCCATACTTTAAATTATGTGTGTGATGTATTACTTTTTATATATATATATATATATATATATATATATATATATATATATATATATATATATATATATATATATATATATATACAGTTCTCCTGAGAAACCAATCTAATTTTATAAACCGCTAAATAATACATTACGCCATGCAATCAAATAGTATAACTCAGAACTATCTAAAAATGTATGAATGAGTACAATATAGTTCATACTTTCAGAATTACTTAGACCTATCACTTTATTTAGACATTTAGAGCAAACTTTGATACTATATCATTTATGTAACACGATTTCCGGTAAAGTTATTTCGTGTACACAATTCGACTTGATTTTCTAATGATTAAAGTTTATTCATTCAAGGGATGTTTATAATTTAAAGCAATCCATTTTTTTTTTTTTTTTTAGTTAAATCATTAAAAGTGCTTGTCTTGGATTTTAATGGGAAACAAAAATGTAAATTCAAGACGGTTGTTTCTTGTAGTCATTGAAACTTTTTTAGAAAAGTAATTTTTGTATTTTTCGCGATTCGTTTAAATATGAGTTCTACTGTTTTTTAAAAAAAAATTTTTTTAGGTATTTGATATGATATAAATGGTTAATGGTATCTCAATATGTTTGCCAATATTGCACTTGTGTTATGTAAATATTACTTCAAGAAAATTCATACGATAATGAATAGAATACACCATACATGTAAACATCATTTGTTTTCAGGCGAAAACAACGTCACACACAAGTGTATTAATAAACTTGAAAATATATATACATATATATATATATATATATATATATATATATATATATATATATATATATATATATATATATATATATATATATATATATATATATATATATATATATATATATATATATATATATATATATATATATATATATATGTGTGTATGTATATATATATATTATAATACAGTTCGTTTGCACCGAAAGACAACAAAGAAATTCTTTGGGTGGCAGAAAAAATTGGAAAAATACGATTATTAATCATTTTTCTCCATACACATATTGAAAATCATGCGAAACCTTGATCACGACAATGCTTCATCAAACCCACATACAGATACTCATCAAAAACCTCAAAGTTTTGGTTTGGGTTTTTTTTTTACTGTTAACATTGTCATCTATCGGCCATGTTGTACAAACAAAAGAAAATCAAAACAATGGCGGCTGTTATATTTATAACACTAGTGATGAATATAAACAAAAACTAAAGAGAAAAACTGATTATTTTGTACTTTGAGCCTGCAAGAATTTGTCCGAATGTCATAAATGACGTCATACCCTAGGGCGTGTGCCACTAATTTCGTTTTGTGATACGTATAGTCTCACTTCTGTTTTTTTCTACCTGGAGGACAATATATACAAAAGAAAAGATCTATTTGATATTAATAGATTTAGCATTTTGATTACAATTGAATATAAATAATAGTTTCGGTATAGTTAAAGGGTAATCTATTATTTTTATGATTATTTCTTAATTTCTGTTCAGGCGAAAGTTGGGATTTGGGGTTGAGGGAAACTCGTTTCGTATATGTTATTGTTTATTCTGTTAGTGCTTCGGTAAGGTGGCAACACTGTGATGGTGACACCGGATGTAAGTGGAACCGTTTCCTAGTGCAGACTGCAGACTACATGATTTTGAAGCGTTCAAGTAAGATTTTCGAAATGTTGTACCGCTGAAACTGATGTCCGGCTGTGTTTTGGGTCAGTCCTGATGGAGGAGAGGGTCAGCGACCGTACACGCTAGGCAGGTGGCTGCGCTTGCTGACAACCCACCCGACACCGACCCGGATCTAGTCGTCATTGGCCGTCTATCTGACGTCACGCGATGTACCCTGTACCCCGTACGCCGTATACATCTCACCGTTATCGTATGCGAGCGGGGAACGCTGAACGCACACGAGGACGACTTACCACGGCACGGACGAGACCGACCGTCGCGCTGCTGTTTTGTTGCACTCGAAACGGCTCGGCATGTTTTCTCACCGCGGAGAGCGGATTTCGATTCAGTTTCGAAAATCATAACCACCAAAGTGATTCTCACTAAAATTAAACATCACAAAAAAGGCCACTTCATTTTTTTATTCTTACTACAGATACTTTGGTGGGGTATCAATTTGTGTAACACATGCACCAACGGTCAACTGATTTGTTATTTTGTTTGATGCGTTCGTGTAACATCAGTTCATGTGAATCTGTGACAAGTTTATAAAAATAAACACGACTAGTTTTTTTTTGTGAAATATTACTATGCTGGCGTTTAAAATAGATTAGTTTTTCGTGTTTGTGTGAAGTGTTTAATGGAATGTGTTGTAATGACAATTGTTGGAAAAGTGAGTATTTCCCTACTGATTTGTTGTGAATTAAGTTGTCGCGTGCACTGTGAAGGGTTGTTAATTAGCACATGGATTTCCTGACATGCCAACGTGGTTTCTGTATTCTACAAACTCATTACTTAAAAAATTAAATTAGTTGAACTAATTAGCTACAATATTTAGAAATTTCGTTCTATTTAAATTGCTAAATGAGTTTTTAAATGTCACGGATATAGTCGTGCTTAATATTACATTTTAATTTGGAATTATTAACCATGTTTAAAAGTATTCATGGTTTCCAAACATCCGTGCAATTAACAATAAATTGTGGAAATATATAACGTAATTGCATTACTTATTTTACTTCTAAATCGGTTTGTTCCGAAATTTTTAAAACAATTCGAACAAAGTGCTAAAAATTTTTAAATGATTTCTATAAAAAATTTCATATTTTTTTATCAATATAATTCTTATTGTTGTCATTAATGCTATTGTATTTGTTGATGAATCACAAAGTTGCGGAAAATACCAATCATTTTATTCTACATAGTATATTATTGTTAGCAATATTTTAATATTTTTTTAAACAAATAGATAATTCATTCTATTATCTAAATATTTTTTGCGTTATATGAAATTAGATTTTGGTAAACAGTAATTATCAGTAATAAAAGAAAATTTCTTTTTGTAAGCAAACTTTAGTTTCAATTTCCGCATTTGTTAAAAATATATATATATAATATTACGAATGTTTATAGTGATTTGAATGCGCTAATGTTGTGTAACTTTATGAAACAAAGGATTTGTCTAGACTTTTTAATAGTATATTTGTTAAAATGATTTATAATATTATAATGAACTGTTCAGCTCTTCATTCATTCACGGGTCGCTAGCAAGATCCGGCTTTCTTTTTGCTGTTGCAAGACCGTGCTATGTCTCCATTTCTCCATCCATTGTAAACGTGTCAGGATTTGATTTTCTTTCTTTATTAAAACAATTGATTAAAATAATCGATTGATAAAACACCTATGTATATGTAATGCATATTATTGTAATCAATGACTAAACAATCGTGAAAAAATAACAATTATTATTACATACCTGTATAAGGTAACTTGATTATAATGTTGATTCATAAGGAAATGAAATGTTAAATTATTTAACGTTTTATATTACTGTTTTTTATATGCATGCTACTGACATGTTTGACTATTTTTTTACGAAAACAAGATAAATTCTTTTATAAATGAACATATTATCTTTCAATAAATGCTGCATCCTGTTTATTTTTAATACAACTATATATAGATAACGATTATTTCTCAAAAAGTTATTAAGAAACTATTTATCTTATTTATTCATAACAAACTTTTCTTATACTGTTAAGTTTGACGCAAGTCTGATTACTGCGAATATAATTAATTATTTATATTTTTACGTAAACGTTTTGTTTATTGAAAACAAGGAAAGTAATTATTCAATTTTATAGCAAATTAATAACACTCCTATACACTAATTATTCTTTTAGGTATTTCCTAACGGCTAGTGTTTTAAATAATATGATCTGTAACTAATTTTAAAAGCATTTACAATTAGCTTCTTTTCTCAAAAATTTCAAGCATATGTTCATACTACTATTTATTCTTCGTAAACAATGTTTTATAATTTTATAGAAATGTCTATTACGATTGATAAAATATCTGAATTTTAATCTGTAATAGGTATTCCCAAGCACCTACTAAATGTTTATTAATTAATATTCTAAAGGTTCTGGGGTATCCCGTTTTTACAATGTGATTGATTGTTCGCTTTATCTGGGAAGCCCGATAATTTTTTGTGATCTTTTAGTCTATTTTAATTTTATTAAATACTTGCGCTTATTTCATAATAGTTAAAATAAATCATAATATTCAATAATCCAGGAAAATTGCTCAAAGTAGTAACATTTGTTGCCTTAGGGTTTCATTAAAAGGAGCATAAACCATAAATTGTAATTTAATTCGTATATAAACTGCAAATAAAATAACGACTTGCTATGAATGAGTTGATCAAGCTCAGTTACTGGTTGGAAAACTGAGCTGAAATATGTGTTGTCATATTCAAATAAGTAATTGTGATTTACTAATTTAGATGGTAGTAGAAAATAAAGTGACTAACGCTGCTATAGAAAAATCTTAATTAGATTAGCTGTTTTTAGCTATCCATGTACGATATGATTCAAGTAAGTTACAGAAACTGTAAGGTGTAAATGAAAATAATTATAATATAATCGCTTCAATTTTTTAATTGGTCATCCGTACAATGTACAATGCATTATCTATGTTTAAACATCTAACCGCCAAGATGTTAACCACTTTGATTCTTTTCTGATGGTAAACCACAATTACAAACACTAGCCGCAAAAGTAACTGTACTTTGGTTAAGAGAATTAATTTCAGTTTTAAGGAAATCCCAAATGGAGAAATGATTCCGTTATGAAGTAATTATAATTCTAGTTTTTTAATGATGTATCATTTATACTTGAAGATCTATATATTTGTGCAGAAAATGTATATAAATTTTAGAAGTAAAAACTGCATTTTTTTATAATTACATTTGTTTAAGACAAATAAATAATAGAAATAATTTATTGCAGTCATATGTGGACGACATCTGCAAAGAGGCAGAAACCGCAGCGGCTGAAGATTCCAGCTACGACTCAGATTACGATGGCGATGATAAAGTCAGTGGCGTGTGCGGCGGTAGTCATCATGACGTTTCCCGTACCGTAAGCGACACGTTGGGCGCTGAATTCGCTGAATATGTGTCTCACGCTGGTTCATCACCCGGTTATACGGCACGCGTTGAATTTGCGTTAAAACTCGGCTACACTGAACGTCTAGTCCAAGCAGCACTCGCCAAACTCGGTCCAAATCCCGGCCAAAATGAACTCTTAGCGGAATTGATTAAATTAGGCGCACAGGGGCCTAGGGGCGCTGATTTCGGTCTTGAAGGAGGCCTTGACTGTGATGTACCTCTGGATTTAGGAATAGAAACAACAGGGTGTTTACTCAGGCCGGTTGTCATCGATGGAAGTAATGTTGCTATGAGGTAAGAGAGATTTGTTGCTGAATGCATATATGTACACATTTTAGCGTCTGCGGTTATGTAAAAGAATACGTAACAATGTTATTATAGTAATTAAGTTGATATCATATAGATAATTTAATAGAATTTAGATATTTCTTAATGTTGTTAATCAAAAACATTAGAGATGACACAATCAAATTAAAAATCATACTATTTCTTTGAAACGTAATCATTTAATTATTAAATAGTCATTTATTTCCAATAAATATTTAAAATGTTTTGAAACAAAGGTGAGAGTATAATTTCTTAGTGGTATATTCATTATAATCCATACATTAAAAAGTTAACTTCATAATAATCAAATATAGATTATACCTTCCCAATCATATAATTTGAAAAATCTTGTCTGTTAGCTGTCAGAAGTCACGTACACATTTCTAAAAATAAATTACCATGTGGTGAACTTCTTTTGTGCCACAAGCACTTTTAAAAAATTTAAAGTTTGTTAAAATACCATGTCGTAACGATATCACATTCTTAAAGCCTGCTTTACACAATTTTTACTCTGCATTGTCAACTAGTTCAAATTTCAGATGCGGTATTTGTCTTAAAAAAAACCTGATAAACATTTAGTCACATGTAACGTCTATAATATTGCAGAGATATAACATCTTACATGCAACCAGATGTTTACTAGGAGCAGTGTTTTATTCCGCATTATACTGTATAAACATTTTTAATACAACTAACGGGATTTAATACAAACATTTGTATATTCTTTAGTTTGTAAATGGCAGAATTTATTTTAGTAAAAAATTATGTTGCCACCTATGAAATTTAATAAAACCTTTCTCCAAGTATCGATAAAATGTATTATTTTCATATAATGAGTTATCGAACAAACAAAGCAGAAAAAAACTCTTATTCAATAATTGATTATTTTCTATTGCAGCCATGGCAACAAGGAAGTGTTCTCATGTCGCGGCATCAAATTATGCGTCGATTGGTTCATATCGCGTGGTCACGGAGAAATCACCGTCTTCGTACCGAAATGGCGCAAAGAGGCACCGCGACCTGATAACCCAATCATCGATCAAGAGATCCTTAGCGAGTTGGAACGTGATCGCTATTTAGTTTTCACACCATCACGTTTAGTTGGCGGCAAACGTATGGTCTGTTACGACGATCGGTATATCTTACGACTCGCTGCCGAAAATGAAGGAATCGTTGTTTCTAACGATAACTATCGAGATTTAGCCCAAGAAAATCCTGAGTTTAAAAAGGTGGTTGAGGAACGAATATTAATGTATTCGTTTGTTAATGATCGATTTATGCCTCCGGATGATCCATTAGGCCGAACTGGTCCTACTTTAGAGAACTTTTTAAGGATACAACCTCGAAAGGGGGACCCACCACGACCGTGTCCTTACGGCAAGAAATGTACTTATGGGAATAAATGTAAATACCATCATCCTGAACGTGGCCCACTCCCTCATAAATCTGTAACTGAACGACTGGTTGAGCACGCACAAAGACACTTACAAGCCCGCGGTGATCCCTCTCCTTTAAAAGGCAAAAGTATTAGTTTGCCCTTAAGCAGTGATGATTCGCGATCGCGAAAAACACCGCTGAGTAGGACGAAATCAGGGATACCGACGGGTAAAAATGGCGAATTATATGTGATGTCTGTTCCTAAGAGTCATAGTGTTGAGAATGTGGCTGGCCAAAGTTTGAGGTCGCGGTCTCATGGACAAGATCAGGAACAGGATGGAGCAGCGAATTTGCATCGGAAGTTAAAAAGGCAATTGACGTTGAATCCAGCTAGTGATCCACGGTTGTATCAAATGCGCCGAGGGTATTTGAGTTCAGCGGGCAGTCATCGGCCGCTCAGCCGGCATAGTTCGAACGCAGAGGGACAGAATCAGTATGCATTACAGGTTAGTGTTTTAAAAAAAGAAATTAAAAAAAAAACATCTAGATTTTATTAGTTAAAGTTTTATCATATTTTTAATTTTTTCCAGATGCAAATGCAGCAACAAAGCACTAACGCGCAAGCATGGGATTTGCATCAAAGTGTAACTCGAATCGCCTCAGCACCTGATTCGTTTCGTCCTTGGCCGCCAGGGCCACCACCAATGCATCGTCACATGCAACGGCTTTCGTCCACCTCGGATCCGCAAATTAACCTATGCGTACCACCCTCCACCAATTGGCAACCGGTTATGTGGCCGCCGCCGCATCAACAACAACAACAGCAACAACAACACCACCAACAACAATCCCAAGTCTCATTCGCCAGCACTGAAGATGCTCGTAATAAAATGCACTATCATTTATCGGCCATCTTCCCCGAGGAACAAGTCCGCCAGGCAATGCAACTATATCCCGACGAGACTAACCCGCAGAAAATTTGCGCCGCCATCTTGGCTATGTTCCCGAAAGACTCACTGGGTTAACCTCATGGATTAATCTAATGTTTGTAGTCTAATTTTGCATTGTTGTACATTTGTTTACAACCAAAATTACTTTGAACGCACAAAAGTTAATAACTCATGACATTTGTTTTGAAGTTATGTGTCAAAATATGTTATTGTTAATTGGGCAAAGCATTAATTTTAAATTTTGAAGTTAACAAGCAAAAGCGCATACGATTTTTGGATTATTTTAAAAACATTTTTACCTCGAAATATTTTCTCTTTACAGTAGAGGCTTGGAATTTTATATAGGGTCCTAGTCTATACATAAAAAATTTTTACTATCATTGATTTTTACAATTTCTCATATAATGATAGAAGTAAGTTAGGTCTATATGTTATTTATAGGTAAACGCTGATTATACTAAATACTAACAAATTTATTTATTTTTTAACTTATACAAATTATATATTTATATAATTATTATTACTATAATGTGTCAAATGAATTTTGTAATGGTTCAAAACTGGTGAGGTTATTATTGTGCAAAGAAATTTGGTTGTAAATAAGTTTAATATTACTTGTTTTTTAAACATTTATGTCCGTTTAACCTCACGTAATCTTCATATTGAAGAAAAGACTTGTACAGTTGTATCATTGATGTAGTTGTTGAGAGCTCATTGTTGCCTAGATTAGTGTTTCCGGTGCTTGGACTGACTTCCGCATTGTATTCAGCCTACTCAGGCACAACAAAATTCAATTAAAACAATTCGATACCCTACTATTATATGAACTCATCTCTAAATTTAGTTTTTAAGAAAATATTAGCTGAAGGTTTTATTATTTTTACAACAAAAACTGTTGTTTGTAGTGAAAATAATTAGCCTCAAGTAAAACTATTTGAAGAATGTGTTCATACTTTCTTTTTCCAAGTGAAAATGAATAGTATTTTGTTTGTGCATTTGTGAACTGAATACAATCGTGGTACATTTTGAATGTTTACGCATTTGAAACAATTTTTAGGGTTTTATAATACTATATAAATGTTCGTGTCAAACTAAAAAGTTGAAAAAATCGTAAGCGAAATTATTGTTTTTGTATATGTTAGTTCGTGCAATTTCAACCACGACCTCGTACCGTTTGATACCGTGTATCTGAAATGTGTAATTTTTTTCTTAATTGTTTTCTCATTTTAATCAAAGTTATTAACTAATTGATTATAATTAATAATTGTTATTAAGTTTTTATTAAACAAACATACTACATAGAGTATAAGTAGTGATCATTTCACCACTATTAAATAATAAAACTAAGCGCTACAATTCTTATTAATGTTTTCTTTTTTATATAATTTTTATTATAACTGACATACTTTCTAGTTTATTTATAAAGTAGTTTAGGAATCATTTTCAGTTTTACGTTTTCAAATGGCTATAAATATGTTGTTTTTTTTTTTTACGTTTAGAAATTGCATTTAATTTTTCAAAAAAGCGCATTGGTAAGCCCGTAATGGTCAGTGTTTATTGGATATAAAAATGTTTGTCAAAAGAAATATATATATGTCGCGTAATTTACGTGAAAATTATAATAAATGTTGTTGTTACATATATGTGTATCTATATAAGTTGTACAACTTTCAAGGAACATGTATCATTTTGTATTACAGAAACAAACTTGTTTTATTTACTATTTTCCGTTATATTACGGTATCGTAATTTTTTTAGTAGAACATAGCTTTTGAAATTATAACACTATGATCTTTTTGTGTAAAGTTATTTACTAGTGTTAGCAAATAGCTATTTTTTTAAAGTTTATAGACGTTAATTTTATATATATATAAAAAAAAGTAATTTTAAGCAAGTATTTCTTTATTTATAATTAGCGGTTTGTATAGTTAAAAAACATGAGTTTTCGGGATTTTTTTCTAGAAGATTGGCAACACTACTTGGTGGTGTGGCTCAGAATTACACGGAATCAACTTATGCATTTTTGTAAATCAATATTATTTAAGAATGAGTAAAACTATATACTTATAACACTATGCAATGCAAGTATTGATGTGTTTGAGTATACAATTTCGTATTTACAATCTTAAATAGATGATTAATGCGTTTAGAGAAATTTCGAAAGTGCACTGAAGTCAAACAAACGTACCAACTAAAGAGTTGATCAAACTTGTACTAGTGCATTATAAGTGGGAGTGGAAGAGAAGAAAATCAACGAAATCAAGCCTGACGGGATAGGCGGTGTACCTTTTTCGCCATTTTACGTGGTTAAAATGAATATTTCATATAAATTATTAGTGTAATGTAATAGCTTTAATAGAGTATATTAGTTTATTGAGTGTGTACAATATGAGCCAAGTGCCAATAACATTTTACACGTTTGAGGTATTCCATAAAACATGAAGTTGTAAAGTAGTCCTTGAAATTTTTGACATTTCAACAGACGGAGTGAATGTTTTCATCGAGTGCGAATACTTGCATTTGAAATTAAATCATTTATGCATAACGGTATCATTGTGTATTGTGTCTGTTACTTTTAATTTCAATAACAAAGTATTGATGAGTTCCGACCCGGACGCGGTTGTGACTCACTTAAAATATTGACAAATGTATTTTGATAACTAGATATTTTATCTTGGTTTTGTGTTTTACCAAATGATATATGTTTGAATTACACAACGGAAATGCATTTGTTTAAAATGTGTTTGAATTTTTTTCTGTACAAATGCTTCTGGTATGAGTTAAATTTTTTATAAATTCATCTTTATAATTTTTTATAAAGTACAGCGTCATACAGTGTGCTAAACACTAATTTTTTTCTTCCTTTAATTTATTCATTTACATTGATTTCCTTTTCATATCAACGTTTGTTAAATTGATTGTATAAACTGTTAAATTTAGTTATTAATAAGTAGCTCTATTTACAGCTTATCGCGCCCTAATAATTAGTTTAGTACGACGAAAAAAAGTAACTAAATAACCAAATGTCGTAATTTTGTTCTAAAAAATATTTTGCCTTAAAAAAACATCCTTAAAAGTGTATTTAGTTGACAATTTAAACAATGCTTATTTGTTTAAAACTTAAAATAATTTTTATATATTTTTATAAACAAATAACTCTATTTATAATGAATCTCAGTCATCCAAATAATTAATTCTGTTACGCATTGAATGATATAAATTATGATGTAATGAATACAATTTTAATAAATATGTAATATATATTTCCAGATTATTGCATGATATTATTAACGCACAAATAGTAAAGAAGTTCAAGAATCAAAAATGCCATTACCAAAGAGAGTTGTGGAACCTGTCCACGTAGCTCGAGGCACAATACCTGAAGATTTCCCATTACCATCCGAGTTGGAGACATTAACAAATGGAACACTTGCAAACACCGTTCGACAGTTATCATCCCTTAGCAAACATGCTGAAGATTTATTCGGTGAGCTCGCACGGGATGCTGCTCAAATTAATGATAGATCGAATTCATTACAAGCCAGGATCGATAGGTTAGCTGTTAAGGTGAGTAAACAATTGCACAAATCTAATCTAATTTTCTTGTAATCGGTTAATTTTTTAAACAAAAGTTGTGCATATTATTAATATCTTTCATTTTGAATAATAGTATATTTTCTGTAAGTGCAGTCGTTTTGGAGATATTGCAGAATGCTCAAAAAATAACTAGAGTAAACATGCATTTCCGGTTTGAATATTCTTTTCAAAAATAAGAGATTTTCTTCCGAGCCATATATAAGTTTTAAGTTTCATGATTATTACATTGGCAATTTTGGCTGTAGAGCGTTCAAACACACATAGAATTCTAAAAATAGTCAGGCTCGACTCAGGGAAGGTCAAAAAGTGTATTTCCGTTAAAATCGAGTCGAGTTCAAAGATATTCATGATTACAATACTTCCTTATATACATTCGTATAAGAAAGTAATAACGAATATAATTAAATTTCCTCCAATTTCCGGATTTTCAAATATTTCCTAGAAATGTTCTAATATATTTTCGTGGTTACCATATTATATATATATATATATATATATATATATATATATATATATATATATATATATATATTTTGATAACCGCAGAGGCTATGACTATCGATTTTTTTGGGGGTATCAGCGCTTGTTTGCGTAATAGTAAACTTGAGTTTATTTTACTATGTATATTTATTGAGAATTCAGATAAGGCTATTTATTATCTTCTTAAGTACTATTCAGTACAAATATACTTAAGAATTATAATTATCTGATTCTTGTTGATAACATTTTTCTACGAAACATGTTTTATTTGTAGTAATATAATTTTTTTCAATCACATATATCCATTACAAAAATATCTACATTTCATAGGAGGCTTCAGTGTTGTTAACTTAAAAAATAATTATTACATAGGAATTTGTAAAATTTTAGAACTATAATTTTAACATATAAAAACAATTGACAAATCCAAGACGATTTGTTTTTATTATCTGGAATAAACTAAAATAATTTAAACTTGTTTTTATCAGTTTACAATAGAATCTTGTTTTTTTTTAAATTTATTATATATGGTATATACTTCAATTTCTATTAATGTTATTTCTTGATGCAATATTATGTATTTTAATATATTCCACTACAATGAATAATCTCATTGATTTTGTATGAAATAGGTAACCCAATTGGACAGCACGGTTGAAGAGGTATCTTTACAAGATATACATATGCGGAAAGCGTTCAAAAGTGCGGTGGTTTTCGATCAACAAATTTTCTCACGTGGTACAATGCCTACGGCAATGCTTGAAACGTACAAAACATGCGATAAACCTCCACCTCTTGACAAACTAAACTGTTATCGAGAAGATGGCAAGGATGGCTTGAAATTCTACACCGATCCGAACTACTTCTTCGATCTATGGCGACAAGAAATGCTCAAGGACACTGAACGGATGATGCACGACCGGGGGAAAAAAGTAAGAATTTGTGTTTTTAAGTTGTACTTTGTTGTTTTTATTTTCAAGTAAAAGAATGCAACTTAATTCTTTAAACAAGCCTTGTCTATGTTGTAGTCTTAAATATATTCTTTTATAAAAATAGCGACATTGAGAAAAAAAGTGGAATGTTTATATATTTGCCCACCGTATTTGTATGAACTTTTGATGTCCTGAATAATGGTTTTGTAATTGTGATTTTTATTTAATTTTCCTGGTGACTCAATGAGTTATTTAATAGGAGTGTCATGAATTTTTGCATAAATTGAATATCATATTACTTCATCATGAATCTTGACATCATTTATGTATTTTGATTATGATCTATTACAGCATACATTATTTATGACCTATGACACGTTTTAAAAAAATTATATTTTAAATAATAACAATTTTCTTGCATATATTATTTTATAATAGACGAAAATTTTATATTTCGTGAGAACTTATTAATGACAAAATATAAAAATAATATTCTATTTCTATAAAGTATTTCAAACAAATTTAGAACTGCCTACAATCATTTATTTGGTCGAGTAACTATAAACTAATTAAACTTTTCATATTTTAGCCACACCGGCCACGAACCGAAGGTGGCCAAGGCGGTCGGCATAAAAAACGAGTCCGACAACCGCATAACACGCGGGAACGTCAACGTCAACTGGCCGTTGGTCACGGCGAGCATATCATGCCGCAGAATGTCACGTACCGAACACCCCCACAATTGCAACCCCAAACGCAGCAACAACAGCTTGACGACAACGGGTACTTGGGTGTTACGCTACAAGACTCGCGACCGCCCCGACCAAACTCAATTGAATTACGCCGTAGTTACCAAACGGAAACGATTGACGGGCCGTATAGTCCGCATCAACCCAGTTCGCCCACTGAACAGAACTACCAGCAACATCATCCTCAGATGACATACGAGGAAACAATCTACCAGCAACAAAATATGTACGGACAGGGTCCTATGAGCTCGGAGAGTCTCTATGGACAGTCTAGTACGCCTACCAGAGTTCCAACCAATAAGGTAAGAATCAATCTAAATATTTATTTAATTTTATCAAATTTTATGTTAGAAGTTTAATATGTGATTAAATTTTTTATTGCAGGTGCGTCCAACGGTGCCACCACCAGCGCCGCCGAGCAATAGCTCAACTCCATCCGCTAGTAACACACCAACGCGCGGCCGTAGCATGTCCACTGTCCGGGAAACACTCCCACCGCCGCCTCCACCCCCGGAGACCATGTCACCACCGAACGGTGTACCTGCTCATTTACTGGGACGACGCGAAAGTGGTTCTCGCTCAAACAGTCCACATTCCCATACGGCAACGCCCGAACCACCCATCTCCGAACATTTACCTCCGCCACCACCCATTCCTCGACCATCTCCACCCAAACAAGAGTCGCCAACCAATGCACCGCCTCCTCCACCATTACCTCCGCCGCCACCAGTTGCAATGACGAACATGAGCACAGTCCCAAACGGCCCAACGCCCAAGAGTCCACCGTCGACTATGATCAACGGTGATATGAAAATAATGGGTGAATCACCACCCAAATTGACGCCAGTTAAAGATCGAAGTAATACGAGCAAAAATGCTCCGATCCCGATGATTGATCCACGGAATGATCTATTGAAAGCTATCCGGGATGGAATTAAGTTGAGGAAAGTTGAAAAGATTGAGCAGAAAGAAGTTGAAAGGGGTAATGGGTTGCATGATGTCGCGTCGATTTTGGCGAGGCGAGTCGCTGTTGAGTTTAGCGATAGCGATTCGGCTAGTGAGTCCGAGTATGATAGCGATGGTTGGGGTGAGAATGAGACGAGTGCGTGACATAGGGCCGGGACCACTGGCCGTATGAGGAAAGCTAGTGTTGTCTCGTCCGCTAGCCAAATGTATTAAAAAAGTACTACTCTTCAACGAATGTAGATGATTGAGTATTGAGTCATTTCCTTGCGATTTGTCTTGATGCCATCGCTATATCAAACGCAAGGTTTGTTCACATTAAAATTAGTGCCAATCCAACAATATAAATATATATATATATATATATATATATATATATATATATATATATATATATATAAATATAAATAAATATAAATATAATAGAGCTCAGGCACAATCTTTCCCACTACAATCAGCTGACTAGAATGAAGATACAGTCTTTCAATCACAAATATAAGGCAGTTGATCAAGTTGGGTAATTTCTATACAAATTAAAATATTATAAGTTTTATAGTTGATTACAACACTGTTTTATTCGCATTACAATTATACTGAGTCAATTACAATTAAAAGCTAGCTAGATATGCGCAGAATGACGTCACAGAGAAACGGTTTAGAGGTTTACTTGTGACGATCGGTATATAATAATTAAAGTATGCGCAGAATCAAGTTAGGTCAGGTAATGTTCAAAATGAATACCATTAACTGTTTCATGTCTGAATATGAATGTTGTAAGTGTGAAAAAATGGTATTTCATAAATAATTGTTTTTGATCACGGACAATTTCGATTGAATTGCTTCTAATTGTAATGTGAATACGCCTTTACTCATAACCCTTTACTGCTACAAAACGTTAATAAATAAATCATCTAGAATAGGTGATCATCTTGTATTCTGTATATTTTAGCAAGAAATTACTGTATAGTAAGTCTTCAGTATAATGAATCGTGTATATTCGTCTGGTCGAAACAAGAGATTTGTATATTTTATGATGACATTAAGATTTAATTTATGCGCGCGTGTGTATTATCCAATGGCTTTAACAAACACAAAAACTATTTATCAGTGAATAATATTACTTTCCGTATATCGACATGTTCCTATTACATTCCTAAACTGTATTTTAGACTTTCATTCCTAGAATGATAACACGGCTATCTATATATAATTAACTACTGAAATGATTCTCTTTCCGTATATTATATACAGGGCTATATCTATTTATACTGAAGTTTTATTACTATAAAGATAAACGCAGTGAACTGCATTACTCACAATGCATAATGGCGGCTCCGAAACGTCACTGCTAAATGCGCAGAATTAATGCGCACAAAATATAATACGTATATTGTCTCAATTTCTACCTTGTATAATGTATTGAGTCCATTAGAAAATGAAGACATGTGAAACCGAAAGTAATATCTATTATCGACTGATTCTTGATTGTAAAAATGAATTTGTTTGTGAAAACAGCAAATGGAAACGCAACGAATGGTTTACATACTTGCTTTCTTTAGCTCTTCAAGGTGTTAGAGGTCGTCAGTTATGTCAATATTGGAAATAATAAATAAATATAACTTACTACTCAAAATAAAATCAAGTAACTGTTTTATACATTCGTGTGCTTATTACACGTGTATCTAGACTGCTCCTACGCATGCATGAACGAAAAGAGTATAATGAATTTAATGTGCGAATGTATATTGGAAAATATAAATATAATATTTCTCATCTAATTTAAATGGCATTTATTTTATAACATTTGTAGAATACGGTTGATACCTTTCTTATTTTCTTGTAATTTTACTCTATTGATCTTAATTTTATTATTTTAAATAATGTTTTTTTTAAAATTACGCTGTCCTGATGACGAAATTAAATAATTAATAAACAAAAATCGGTTTATAAGGGAACGAATGTGATAAAATATGAATTAAATTAAATATTTTCATAAGTTAGCTTTGTACATTAGGATATCAAAGTAGCCAACGTAATAAAATAGTTATTAATCACTATAATTTTGTATTGCACATCACATTTTATTCATGATTGCATTTTGCTATATTAGTCTTTAGACTCCTTATAATTAATTGAAAACGCTAAATAAGAAAATTTGTTCCCACAGACAGATTTTAACGATTTCCGCCTAGGGCAAAATTTGAATTTACTTATGCATGAAATAAAATGTTCGTAGAAATATTTAGCTCGAAAATTGATATTTTTTATTGCTATTACATCATCTTAATGCCTTTGCCCTGCGCTTAAAAGAAATAGATTGGTGTAAAATCAATATATTCCTTCAGCGTCACACGTCGTCCTTCGAAAGTATCACATGCCAACCAAAATCAGCAAAATATTTTAGGTTATTACTACTAAAATATTTTTAGTTATCCGTTATTATGGGTAATTCTAATGAAAAAACAAGTACAGCTACAACTGTAGAAATAGCAAACAAGAAACCTGAAGGTGACAAAAAATGTAAAGCCTGTTGTGCTTGTCCAGAAACGAAACAAGCAAGGGATGCTTGGTAGTTATATAAAAGTCGTAAGAAAGTGTAGAAAAATATATAATATGTATTTTTTGTATTTGCAGTATTATAGAAAACGGCGAAGAAAATTGTGTATCACTAATTGAAGCTCATAAACAGTGTATGAGAAAAATGGGATTTAACATTTAATTTATAGATCCTAACCTGTATTTATTTGTTATTAATAATATAAATAGTTAAATTAGCAACGCGCGTTTGTGTGTTTATTTTTATATTTGAAACATTCTTACCTAATTATGGAATCTCAATCGACGCAAAACAATGAAGCTGATGTTGAAACACAAGAGGCGCGAGCGTTTTTGCGCGAAAGATTTCTCAGATTCATTGCAAAAATATCAAGTAGACAATACCATAACATCATCTTAACTTCATAATTAATTATATTTGTTACAGATGGACAAGGAAGTGAAATATTAATGCATGAAAATGTAACTGTGAAAGGTAAATTAAGAGGCTTCGATTCAAACTTTAAAAACATAATCGTTGAAGATTTGCAGACGCCATATTTGCCTGTGGAGAAAGCGATTTTGAGATCAAGCGATATTATATCTATTCATTTATCAGATGTATCTATAGAATCACTAATTAATTGATATGTGATTTTTCTTTTTGATAAGAATGTTTCATGTTTTATAATATGAAATAAATTTGATTGTTACAAACTATAAATAAATATCCAGTTGCTGTACAGTTGGCTGTTTATAATTTAAAAAACTGTTTTAAGCATTTTATTTTGTTCTTAAAATTAATACTTTTGTTTAATTGTTAAAACCAGGAAAATGGATGATGATATTACGGAAAACTTTAAAAAATTTCCTACTCTTAATGAAACAAGGGTAATTAACACTTTTTGTTTAATTATTATATCTACTAATCCAATTTGAGTCACTTTACTCCTAAGAATTCATACCAAAAGAGCCGCTTTAAAAATGACGTCAAATGACGTATCGTTGACAGTTTAAACAATCAAATTTTTAAACAACGCCAAATATAATTGTCAAATAAAATATCGATGAATAATTAAATTAGACATAAAGAATAAAATGGAATGCAATCTAAAATTAATTAATTTTTGAAAAAAATACGTTTGATTGAAGCTTGGTTTATAATGAAGTTAAATAAATCTGGTTTCACAATGAACGTTTACGATTACGTCCACTGTGATACAAATAGAATAGTAATGTGATTGTGTAAAATAATATTGCTTACAATTTCTCGTATTTGGTTGAATGCATTAATTATTATGATAAGTTTTAATTTAGATGTAGCTTTATTTATTTTTTGTTATAAACCAGGCTTAAATTTTGTCGGGGTCGCCACTAGGCGGCAGTCGTTCCACCCATAAACTCACAGACTGACGTCATGTGTCGGCCATTTTAAAACTGCTATTTGTGAAACGGTGAAATATAAATCATTTTGTATGCTGTATCGTAATTAAGAAAATATAAAACGTGTTTATAGATAAGTTTTAACAATATACACCTAGCAATCATGGACGATAAAGCTTCTTCGAAAGAACTGGACCAATGGATCGAGCAACTTAACGATTGCAAGCAATTGACAGAAAATCAAGTTAAAACACTTTGCGATAAGGTACGCTTGAAAATTCATTAAACACATTACAAAAGTGATGATTAATCAAGAAAACAACACCCTTTATTAGTCAGGAAATTCATGTAAATCTATTATTGGAAAATTGTTGATGCAGTTCTTTATGATCGGTTTATTTTAAAACGAGTTTACATTGGGGGCTTTTTTTTCAAAAGTAATTTTAGATATTAATAAAATTGGTCCGTATCAGCAGATTTATGTTGGGAAAGAGTGGGAACGTAAATATGGAAGTTATAATGCATTGATTGTATTACAGGCTAAAGAAATTCTAGCGAAAGAATCAAATGTACAAGAAGTGAAATGTCCGGTTACAGTTTGTGGGGATGTCCACGGGCAGTTTCACGATTTGATGGAGTTGTTTCGAATAGGAGGAAGATCACCAGACACAAATTACTTATTTATGGGTGATTACGTTGATCGTGGCTATTATTCAGTTGAAACCGTCACTTTACTGGTTGCACTCAAGGTAATTAACACTAACCAATTTTAATTTTATCACTTATTTATCACTCTTACATACTTGCATTTTTTTGCGGTGCAATAACGCAACCACAGAATGCAATATATAATAAAAATTGTTTTTTTTTTTTTTAATTATAAACTTATCAATGTTGTAACAAGTGAAAATGCCTCAAAATTATGAACATTTTAATATTTATTTTTAACCTTCTTTATTAGTTAAAATCAAGGGCGTAATAATAAATCATCAACAAGTTTCTTTTTATTATTTATAAGTGTACCTAGGAATAATTTTATTTTAAAAGGTTATATTATATTTTGTGTCCAATGTTTATTTTATTAAGGACTTTATTTACGTTCAAAATTTTATTACAATCTGTTTTTCATCTAGTATATATAATAATAATTATGCCCCCACAAGAATTCACATCAATATCATTTATCCACTACTGTTTTATACTCTCATAACCTTCAAAGTAATTATATATATTTTTCGCAGTTTTTCTTAGTAAAAGTTTGGTTAGATTACTGCACGAGCTCTATTAATATTCTTTTGTTAAAATCGAATTATCATATGTATTTACTATTATAAACAATGGCATATATATATATATATATATATATATATATATATATATATATATATATATAATATATATAAATATATATATATATATATATATATATATATATATATATATATATATATATATATATATATATATATATATATATATATATATATATATATATATATATATATATATATATATATATATATACATAGATATATATATATATATATATATATATATATATATATATATATATATATATATATATATATATATATATATATATATATATATATCATATATATAATTGATTTTAACATATTTTCGTCATTTTTAAATTAATTTCATAAATGCAACAAGAATCATTCATTATTTTCAATGTAGAAGTCATTAGAAGTGTTTTTAAAAAAATCCTTGTAGTTTACTACAAAATTAAAAAAATGAATTAATTGTAGGTTCGTTACCGGGAAAGAATAACAATTCTGCGAGGCAACCACGAATCCCGACAAATTACCCAAGTGTACGGTTTTTACGACGAATGTCTACGAAAATACGGCAATGCGAACGTTTGGAAATTCTTCACAGACCTATTCGATTATTTGCCCCTGACCGCCCTTGTAGATGGCCAAATATTCTGTTTGCATGGCGGTCTGAGTCCTAGCATAGACACTTTAGATCATATCCGCGCCCTAGATCGTTTACAAGAAGTACCCCACGAAGGACCCATGTGTGATTTACTTTGGTCCGACCCCGACGATAGGTGAGTCGTTTTTATCTATATATTTCTCTCAAAATCCTTTTGGGTCACTTGTGTTTGCTTTTAATCTTTTTGTTCTGTTATTGATTAGTACTTTTATGTAACACATGTGCCATTTTCAGTTCAATGACATCTGTTAACGTTTTATCTAAGTTTTTTCGGCTCTATTTCTTTAGCTTCAAAACTCAACTCTTCAAATCGATACACATTACAATTTCATACAATGTAAACAGTATTAAAATATGCTCATTTGTAGATGTTATTTTACTTGCGTTTACAAATTTGTTTAATAACAAAATTTCCAGTTTAATAACTATAATTTAGCCACAAATAAATTATAATTAATTTTGATGTATACACATTTCATAAATTCCAATTTTGATTTTAATTCAGAAGTAATTTTATTTAAAATGTATTGAATTCTTTGTTATCAACCATTTCCCATGAACGAATGCACATTTTTGTTGACAAAAATGATTCATTTTATTTTTCTTACCATATATTCAATTTACATTATTTACATTCTCATGTTTTGTTTATAACCTATTTGATTTGATTGTTTAATTAATATTATATAACATATTTTATATAAATGGTTAAACATGCGTATGTACTAAAAATGTTTCAAGGATGAATCGTTTTAAATTCGTCGTATCGTTGACCTTGTTCATCAGTTATTGGCAGAAAATTGATATAAGATATTAGTGATTTTTACTAAATTTGTATTTAATAAACAGTACCCAATAGCTAATAAATATATATAGCTTAACATTTCTTTTTATAATGACGCATTCATATCTTCTACATTGTGATTATAATATATATAATTATTGTATGACACACATTGATCGCGTAGGTAAACGTCTACAAAAGAGAATTTTAGTATAAATGCTGTTTTTACGTTGACGATTCTAATTGTGGGGTATGCAACGTGTTTATTTGTAAAAAAAAACGTGATCAGTGACGTCACGTTGTGCACTCTACAGTTTGAAAATAATATTTTAAAAATATTCACACAATAGGGATTATACTTATTGCAAAGAATATTTATGATTAGATTGTAATTAAAATTTCTTAATTTACGCGCACCTCGTGTCCAATATATCCTCATCAATCAAAAGAGAATTCGTTGCTACGAATGAGTTGATTGAGCTCAACTTTTGATTAATATGAGCAATGTGTTGAAAATTTGAGTTAATCATTTACTAAACACAGCATCACCAACCATATCTAGGTATATCTGTGTTTCTTCATCAATATTGCTGTCAATTCAGAACTTTAAAACGTCTTATTATTAAATATGTAAAATTTTGAACAATAGTATTAAAATCAATACTACAAAAATCTTTTTTAAATATTTAATAATACAAAAAATATATTTCGATTCACACGCTACCAAAAATGGGTTCAGAAAGATTATTTTCTTGTTGCGGTGTGAGGTATCACAAGTTTATTTGTAGTTTATAGTAATTTATTTGATAAAATCTAAAGCTATTTCTCCGAAAGTCATTTAGAAATGAATCAGTTGCTTCTGCGAAATATTTTGATAAGTATTATATGTCTTTTTCGTGACTGACAAAAAATTAGTGCAACAATTTTATTTTATTATTTCCAACCCCAATTACAAACTGGGTTTATCTAACTAGGTGAATTATTGATTGTTTCATTAAATTGCTATGAGTACATTCTCAATATTTATATACCAGTGAACTGATAATTTGTTATCTATTATTAATGTCACTCGAGACATGAGTTCACATTACTCACCAGTTTTATTTGTTTTTATATTTAACACTTCGCTCTATCAAATGACTGTGTTTTTGCCCTGTTTGTTTTTGCGTGAGTTCCTCGTAATTTTCTTTTTGTTCTACTTACCTTAATTTCTTCTCTGCATGTGAAAGATATCATTATTTATCAACTATTGTATATAATTTGAATTTAATCGTATTCCATTAGAGAAACAAGTAGCAAAACATTTGTTCTCTTTCTGATTATTAGTTTCTATTGAGTTTTTCAAAGTAGTATCATTCATTGTTTTATTGTAATTATTTGAGGTACGATTAAAAAAATTGTTTGTTTGTATTATTAATGTAAATATTTGCGTTTCTGGTACAATATTTTTGAACATTTCGTCATTGCCTTAATTGTTTTAAATTCTTTAACCATGAACATGTGACAATTTGTTATGATTAATGCATATTATGTTTGGTTAATGCGTATTTAATTTCTAATACAATTGGAGGTTCTTTAATTTGATTAATTTTAAAAATAACACATTATTGAACATATTTGTATAAAATTGCATCTTGAAAATAATATGCAATTTTATATCTAGTTTTATAGAGATTTTATATGAGATACAGTCCATCGATAATTTAAGACAAATTAAATTTTAAATATTTTAAAAGTAATGCAATAAGCAAGAAAGCACTATAATAATTATCAAGATTTGTTAAAAGTAAATATGCTAATTTAATGCGTCTGCTAATAATCAGTGGTTCTCAATATGACGAGCACTCTGTATCCGTGTAGTATAAGTTGTGACGTCACAAGTCACTAATTTAAAAATGTATATTGTACACGTAGAAAAATGTATACTGCCATTATAATAAGGATTTCTGGTGGCTATTTATTAATAGTTTTCGTTATTTCAGAGGTGGTTGGGGTATTTCGCCTCGTGGTGCCGGCTATACGTTCGGCCAAGACATCTCAGAGACGTTCAACCATTCCAATGGTTTGACGCTTGTGTCCCGCGCCCATCAGTTGGTCATGGAAGGCTACAACTGGTGTCATGATCGTAATGTTGTCACCATTTTCTCCGCGCCCAACTACTGCTATCGATGTGGCAATCAGGCTGCCATCATGGAACTAGATGATGCCCTCAAATATTCATTGTAAGTCAAAATAAATATTTTATATTAATATCGAAATTGTTCCATTATTCTTATAGATGTTATAAATGTTACACAATTAGTTTATCGATTACATATAGATATTACAAAATAAAGAACTAAAATGGCGAAAATAGCATATATTAATTTATAATTTTAAATAGTCTACGCTGAACTAAATTTACATGTAAATGTTTGACTTCTAAATGTGATATTTTAACATAATTTACACCTTTTAAAAGTAGTGTTATTATCACATTTGCCCTTCTGGTGAAACGCAGTCCGTTAGTAAATAATTTTCGTTAAATTAAGCATAATTTTATGTATGTGTTATAGTTTGCAGTTTGATCCGGCACCACGTCGTGGTGAACCTCACGTTACAAGAAGGACTCCGGATTATTTCCTGTAAAACAACTTATTCAACAATTTCAAAAACCAACAAGAAACCAACAAACAACTGTATTTAGCGGAAAGCCACGCCTGTTGGCTCTCATTTGTCCCCTTCTAAGCTCCTTCCCCTCTCAAATCCTGGCCCGTTCTCTACTTCTATACGTCCTGTAACCAATCACATCGGTCTTTTGGACGCGCGAAAATACACAACACACCGAGCCTGCATCACACCGCCGTATGTACACTCTTTTTGTCTAACTATATTCTGTACTTCATGTGTTATAATTTTGTACTGTCTACTACATTATGGTTTTTATTGTTCTATTATTATTAATTGATAATCTTTTTTTTAAATAATGTTTCCGATGTTTACTCGTAGCGTGTTTAATTAAATGTAGAGTATTCTGGATATATCGATGACGGAAGAGAATAAAATCTACCTTGTTTCAGAGTACAATTTTTTTGAGTTTTTATTTTATTGATAAAAGGATTTTATTTTATTTCGAAAATCAAATTGATTCAAATCAAATAAGAATAATTTCAAACATTCAAGAGCGGTAGGAGATATCATTTTGTTTGTTATTTGGTTTATATCAGTAAAGTGGTAATTTTTTGCTGCATGTGTTCAAAATGGCGGTGTAATGGGGACAAAAATTTCTATCTATTTACTTTAGTTTTTTGTACGCATTTGGTACTTTTTCGACGTACATAATATTGTGCTTTAATCTGCGAAGCTGTTGAATAGATGATTCATAATTAACGTACCCGTATATTGAATAATAATAATAATTAATAATAAAAACAAAACAAACAAAAAAAAAGATAGCGTTATTCCGCGAGCATTAGAGATGAAACAATTTGCGGATGTCTGCTTGTAAAATATTATTTGAATATTTTATTCAATTTCTCCTAAGTACAAAATTTCCCCCAAAAAATGATTTTTGCACAGCAATAACTTCAAAATAGTGCAATATTCATGATATTATTTCCAGTATTACACATACAAGTGGTTTTATTTTTTAGCATTTTTATATTGGAAATAACACATAGAAATTGAATTAATTATTTCTCTATAAGTTAAAGATTGTTACTATTTAATGCTTTTGGAATATTCTAGTTTTATATTATTTCGAAAAATTGTTATTTATGTTTTTACCGTCACATGCTGTATATGTAGGTTTGCTCAACACATGAATGTTTCCAATTTAATTTCAAAGAATGCAAAAGCAAATCTATATTTTTGCCTTTTTTTTTAATTAGCCCTTTTTTATTTGTGATATACACCACAAAATACTGATTAATATCATGCGTTTCATCCCATTGTATATATAAGGCTCGTGCTCAACCTAACATCACTAAATACATAACACTATTGATTAGTGTATATCTAGTTAAATAGAAATCTCGTCCACATAGCAGTTTTCGTTCCGATATCTCTTTAATTAAGTATATATGCAAACAAAAATTGAGGTTTGCTCCTAACTTTTAATTTATTGTTAGCTGTTAGGAAATTTAAAATATGTTTGAGTGGAGTTAGAGTTGTGCACGTCCTTATCACAATTATTCCTAATTTACATCATTCTTATTACACTCTTATATTCTTCATACCAAATCTTATCCATAACCTGTATTACTTCATATAGAATTACAAGAAATGAAAAAAAAAACATTGTTAGTTAATCATAATAATACATATAAGGTAACAAAAAATTAATGAAATTTATGTGTCGCTATATGTAATTTTAGTGTGAATTTAATTTTAAAAATGAAGAAAACTATGCCTGTATAATGTGTTGAATATCGTAAAAATGTCTAGTCTTCTGTAGACTGAATTTGCTTGAAGGCGGGTCATAATTTTTCATTGGATTTCGATTTAACATCAGTTTTTTTTTTAAATTGTGTGCATTTTTCTCGCGACTGTATTATAGTAAGGACATTAATACAGCACGAGTGGTTTTAAAAATTCATCTAGTATGTTTCTTTATGATCAAAACGTTTCTTTTGTTTAAATGTAAAAATTATCCAGTGATTCACTACTTAGATATCGTATTATCTAAATTTTCATGTCATTAATGCAATGCAAACATTTTACTTTTATTTAAATTAAAGTAAATCTATTCCAGCACCGTAAATAATATTATTAGTTGTTAAAATTATATATAACAGTTCTAAAACCTCATATGTACGTTTGGACATAAATTGCCATTTTGAATATTTAAAAGTTGTTTCATCGACAAATAAAAGAACGTTACGTTCCTTTGGCCAATCATGTCGTGAGGAAAACTGACCTTTTTTTTTGGAAAAAATTATATATATATATAATATATATATATATATTCCAATCAAATATTTCAAAATAATTTAAATATGTTCTAAAATGACTTTGCAAATTTGGATAATATTACTTTTTGTAATTTATAAAAGATTTTTATAATGAAACATACTTCATGATTGAATTAAGTGTGAATGTAATATGTATGATGAGAGTTACAAAATTTTATTTTTGTTTTAAAGTAAAGTTGATTTTATGATATTCAAAAAAAAAAAACAATTGGCACATTATATAACAATCATTAATAAGATTTTAATTGATTATGCCTAAGTGTGAGTTATATAACTTTAGAGGTTAAGAAACACAACAAAAACACATATAACAAAGCAAAAAACAAGAAAATGTTAAGTTAAACATAATGAATAATAATATTATTAATTTGATCAAGTGACACTCAAGAGAATTATAGTTCTCTTGGTACTGGTTAATTGAAAAAAAAATCTGTGCGCTGTAGGGTTGTATGTTAAATAAGTGATTAAATTTTCATTTGTACCAATAATCAGTTTTTTACTTCTACGTAATGTCGCCCTTAAATTTTCGCTTTATCATTGTTTTCTAAATAAATTTTATAGATATAATTTTTTTATATGAATGAAATTGGTTCATATACTATTAATAGCTAATTGCAGCAACTGAAATGAATGCTACTCATAAATAAAATAAATATTGTTTATTTTATAGTGAAATAGGTATAAATTTAAAATGAACAATTATATTTCATAAAAACCAATCGATTTGAAGCAATTTCTACGTTGCACTTAACTTGGTTAACAACCTAATTCCAGATTAAAATTAATTTATGTTGGTGCAATTTGTAGTTATCAAAATTTTCCGTTTAAATTGCATAAACATTTTAACGCTGCAGGCAGGTACTAACAAATGCAAATGAATATAAGAAAAATATCTTATCAAATGTCGTATGATATTTTCTTGTTTACTAGATTTCAAGGTTTAATTATTAACATACTGGTAATACTTGTGTTTTGAATATATATAAAGTTTATTATTTAGTGATAGGCAAATATGAACTAATGTTATAAAAGTTTTATGTGACGACAGTTCTTCAATACCTATGCCGCACTTAAAGGTAAATAATTATATTAGAAATAAAATGTATAGTTAATTATTTTTTAAATACTAATTTCTACCATATGCTCAAATAATCATATGTTTATCTATTATTTTATGATACAGTTTTATTTTTTAAATTAATAAATAGCTTAGATTTCTTGTTTACAATATGATAAAACAATTAATTTTAGTATGTTCCAGATGAAATGATTGCCGAATCCTCTTATACATATACATATATATATATATATATATATATATATATATATATATATATATATATATATATATATATGTATTTTTTTTTTGTCAGTTACTTAAATATTTGAAGTTTGAATATTCTATTAAATTCCGTTACAGTTATATATTTAATACAGTTTTTTTTATGTAGTATTTATCAGGATTCAATTCTGAATTCATTTCGGAAGATCCTAGATGTCCTGGATCTTTACCAGAAGGACAAAACAATCCGCAAGAATGCCCATACGGCCTCTATGCAGAACAGTTATCAGGGACTGCGTTTACTGCACCTAGGATCACTAATAAACGGACATGGTTCTATCGGATACGACCATCTGTAGTCCATCGTCCATTTAAGTCGATTGCAAATAGTGGGGTTACCTGTGATTGGAATAAACTACCACCGAATCCAGGTATTAATCAGGTATTATATTATATTCTAAACATATATATATATATATATATATATATATATATATATATATATATATATATATATATATATATATATATATGTTTAGAATATATATATATATAAATCTAAGTGGTAAATAGAAAATAGCTAATGGTTCAAGAAACGATCTATTTTGCGTCTATGTAGTCATATATGGAGCCTGCAGTTGAATTTCATACATTATATAATAAAATATTGTTTTGTTATTAGATGAGATGGAATCCATTTGATTTACCAAATAAAAATGAAATAATCGATTTTGTCCAAGGGTTATATACAGTATGTGGTGCAGGAGATCCAAGAATAAGAAATGGCATAGCCATTCATATTTTTTCTTGCAACGCAACTATGAAAAACAAATGCTTATATAACGCAGACGGAGATTTTCTTATTGGTAATAGAAAAAATATCTATATTCCTACTAAAATATTTAATTTTTAAAAATAAATGCATTCTTATTTTCTACTCATTACGAGGTTAAAATATAATTGAGAAAACACCATTAAAAAAAAAAAATTATGAAAAGAAGGAAAATAATAAAAATGTATTCAAAAAATTACTAAATATACACAAAATTGATTTTAGTTCCTCAGGAAGGTGACCTAGTTATAAAAACAGAATATGGCAAAATGGAAATATCTCCGAATGAAATCTGTGTCATCCAACAAGGAATGCGATTTTCTGTAGAAGTAACAGGTCCAAGTCGAGGTTATATTTTGGAGGTCTATGATAATCATTTTCAATTGCCCGATTTGGGACCAATTGGAGCGAATGGTCTAGCAAATCCTAGAGATTTTCTAACTCCAGTCGCTTGTTATGAAGATCTAGATATCTCATATCAAGTTGTATCGAAATATCAAGGATTTTTATTTGCTGCGGAACAAAATCACAGTCCTTTCGATGTAGTTGCATGGCACGGCAATTATGTACCATATAAATACAACTTGAAGAATTTTATGGTTATTAATTCGGTTTCATTTGATCATTGCGTAAGTTTTTTTTAGATACCATAAAATATAAAACGCCCTCAACATGAATCTCCTGTAGTAAATAGAATATCACAGTTTTTTTATATTACATTTATTTTTAACTTAAAATAATATGTTTGTGTTTATTTTGATTAGGATCCATCAATTTTCACCGTTTTGACATGCCAATCAAACAAACCCGGTACTGCAATTGCGGATTTTGTAATTTTTCCGCCACGATGGTCAGTTCAAGAACATACGTTTCGGCCTCCATATTATCATAGTAATTTACTTAAAATTAGGAGCATTTGAAGTTGCTTAATTAACAATTTTTTACACTCAATAGGGAATTGTATGTCTGAGTTTATGGGATTGATTTTGGGCCGGTACGAAGCGAAAGAAGGCGGATTTTGTCCGGGTGGTGCCACTTTACACAGTGCCATGACGCCTCATGGACCGGATATGAACTGTTTTAAAGCAAATACGAAATGTGATTTAAAACCAGGCCGAGTTGCTGATGGAACTCAGGTAAATTATTTATATGAGTGCAAAGTTGGATATTTTAATTTAAAAATAATTATTATATTGTTTATTTGTGAGATCTTTTGGTATTTATTGTTAGGACGCGTTTCGATCGCTAGATCATTGTCAAATGGCGTAAATTATTTTAATTAGAATACTGATTATTGATTCGGTTTTATTATGTATATAAAATATAAATACATGTAATTTTAATATTACATTTAATTATATGAATGTTTGTATAGGCATTTATGTTCGAAAGTTCTTTGAGTATGGCTGTTACCGAATGGGGAGAAAAAACCTGTCAAAAACTTGATGCAGAGTACTACAAGTGTTGGCAAGGACTGCAGAAATATTTTAATCCAAACTGCAAAAAATAGTTATGGTATGAATTTTGTTATCTTTGAAATATTTTTTATAGCTTTTTATTTTAAACAAACAAGTTTTATTGTTAGTAATAATTATTTTCTTATATTTTATTGAATCATTAAAAAATGTACACAAATAAACTTCGTATTTGTTGAACAAAGTCTAAAATAAATTTGTTTCCCAAATTGCTTAAGTAAAACTCCGGAATAATAAGTAAAGATGTGTCCTATGTCTAAGAAGTATTTTTGGAAGAACAGGTTATTATTTGCGGCAAAATATAAGCAGAACGAGCTATTTTAATTTTGTAATAAATATATATAAATATTAATCTATGCAGAACAAATTAGTTCTTAATTTATATTTGGTGAATTTTGGCATCGGAAATAAATTTTAAATTTAGAACTTGCCGTCATCTAGTCTAACAAGAATATAATCTTTGTACTCTTTAAGCTTAAACTATTAATATGTGACATACATAAATATGAACATTCTAAGAATAGTTAAAATGTCTTTAAACATGTGAAAAATCGGGAAATTTATCTTTATTTCGGATGATTGTTTTTGTGTTTATGTACATATATATATATATATATATATATATAATATATATATATATATATATATATATATATATATATTTATAGAATGTACTGTTCTAAATAAAAACTGCGCATATGGCAAAATGTGCAATGCACATTTAGGATGTATCGACCGGCCTCTAAAAAGCATTTAAAAAAGCAAATGACCTCCGCGTAGAAGGAACTGTAGTGTTGAGGAATTTATAATATATATTTGTCAAGCCAGGATACTGTCTAATATATTAATAAGATATTAAGAAATAGTTTATTAATGTATATTATATGCTAATCTAATACAAGAATAAAGACTAGGTTGGCTAATCAATTAATTTAATGACGTCAGATATACTTTTTGTTGATAAATAATAATATATATATATATATATATATATATATATATATATATATATATATATATATATATATATATATATATATATATATTCTATGGTAACAAAACGATTTGACACCAATTAATAAATAAATCGGTTTTAAAATGTGGACGAATTACATAGATTTTAAAAATAATTCATGTATAAATCAATGTTTTCTTTTCTTTCTGAATGTATGTATGTCATTTCTACACTTTTATTTATTAAAAGTTACTTATAATACGTAATGAAAGAAGTTGTCAAACAAACTTCCATAAAATAGGGTAGAACCAACAAAAACATTAAATTAATTTACGAGAATATTCGAAACGCTACCAGAATATTTTTCTAGGTAGCGCCACAGCCAACCGGTTCAACGCCCATCGATCTCGAACATTAAAAGCCGACTTGCGACGAAAATTTGTAAACATTCTGTTTTTGGTGCTCGACTCTGCATGTTGTGCAGTCTAGTAATCACAACGTATATTCAAGTTTGTTTGTTTACAAACAATTCAGTGTGAATTTGGTGCGATTGTTGATCAAATTTCAACTGCGAACAGTGTACAGTAAACAAATTAGTGTTTATTGTATCAAATTATCGAATCAGTGCAATTTAAAACAGACAATCTGGCCACCGAAGTTACAGCCAGAGTTGGCATGAGGGTAGATGTACAGGATTTTATACGGCACACATCTTCTGACCACTTTTCGGACTATATTTAGTACACGTATAGTGTTGTTGTTAATCATTCCTTAATCATTTCACTGTAATACACGTGTTTTTATTTCATTCCTTTATACATAAATATTTTTTATAATATCTATTTATAAATTTCGGGTCAACAATACATTTTGTATTGAAGTGTTTGTGTGTGCAACAAATAATCAACGTGCCAAACTATTTACAATATTTATTTCATCAACGTTTAACCCGGTTAAAGGGTAATCACGTATTCCAGTGCCGATTCGACATAAGGACGATTTTGTACTAAAATGATGGAATCTACTACTCACGTAACTATTTCTGATGAGAAGCAGAAAGGTGAGATAACATATCAATACAACACCAAATATGTTTTACTATTGTAAGAGAAAACCATAAAAAATACCTAACATAAAAAACATAACATATTAAAACATACTCAGCTAAATTAGGTGAAAATATAGAATTGCATTCAAAATCTTCAACTCGATTCTTTACACATGTGACTTTCAACACGCTATTGTATTCCGCTTGTTTTTCAAGCAATTCATTCTCAATTATATTTGCAATTATTTTCAAAGAGGAATTTGTCCTATTTCCAATTTTATATATAATAATGTTTGTCCTTCTAAAATGTATTTGAGAACGCCAGGGTATAAAACACTTAACACTAGCAGTGGGTTAAGTCAAGGTGCATTTGCGCACGCTTGGGGCTAATTTTAATTTTTACTAATGAACCCAAATTTAAAAAAAAAAAATTGTCAAATTTATATATACTATAGCCCTCTGGTGGTGCTCAAAACGTCACAGAGCGCAGATCCAACAATCGTAATCTTATATAGACAAATATTTTTATTCATTGTAATAAATGTAAGATTTTACATGTTTGATAAGATAAATAAATAAGTTTTATCATCTTGAGACACGTTTTGAATTGACATCAACAAATATTTCTTAGCAAAGAATATTCGAGTAATTCAATAAACTTGATGTCCTTTAATTTTTTTTTTAAATCGACCTTAAATAGCATCCGCATTTTTCAGCCTGTAATTTATTTTTATTGCCATATTTTGATTGCAATCCGGAACGAAAAATCGTTACCTTCAGTTAACGAAAAAAATCGAGACAAAATATAAGTTTCATGGCCGACTTGATGCGCTTATCAGTTGCATGATTAAATTTTATTTAGACCAAACAACGAACTTTAGTTATTGATTTCTGATCTTCATTCGCAGACAAGATGCGTCCCAAGTTACGACAATTTGCCCCCTTGTTGGTGGCCCTTGTTGGCCTACCAGGACGCGGAAAAAGTCTCTTAGCCCGAAGACTGGCTCGATATCTGAACTACAACAGTGAAAACACAAAAGGTAAGCGGTTCTTCCTTATATGTGTAATCATTTATGTCCTTGGTATTAAAATACATTTGTAAATGTGTAAATATGATAAAGTTTTTTTTACTAATATAATGATAATAATAACATAGCATGGACAAACGATATTAGGTGGTTTTTAATTAAAGTAATAGAATTGCAATGGAAATGTACTCATATAATAAAAATACTCGAAATCTATGCATCACCATAGCAACATTGTCATTTTATTAGGAAGTGGCTAAGTTTATACTGTAGTAGCTTGTTGGTGCCAGGAGTTATAATAATAGTAGGCCTAAAAACGCAACAGTTAGATAATTTAAAAAAATATTTTATTTATTTATATATCTCATAAATGTTTTTTAAATATATTTAGGAAATTCCTAGAAATTATTTGAAATAAAATTTCAAACATTGCACAGTCACCGATTTAAATTGATTATTATATTTAAAAAAAAAATTAATGTATTTCATGAGAATTACTAATAGAGTCAACAAAAATATAGATTTATTTGAAGTATTATACATATTGTTGTTTTGCTTTTATCTAACACTTAAAGTATGATGAAATATATGGATTCATTAAATTTAATTATATTTAATTAAAAAAACATATTTTTTTGGATACGCTGATATTTATATACATTATGAAAAATTGGTGCAAATTTACACCCCTTTTATACTAAAATTACACCAATTATACAATTTTAATCAATGTAGGTTACATACTTTTTACTTGATCTTTATATTACTCTTTATATAAATATATGATTAAAAATTGTTTTTTTTTTACTTCAATAATTATGTAAAATATCACCTATTTTATACAATATAAGCATAATTACTGCATTGTTATAAGAAAAAAAACGAAATTTCTAGTAATTAAAATATCATTTACTTTGAAACAAATAACTCATTTTGGGTTTTTATTTAAATTTAAATTCCGTAACTGTCATTTAAATAAACAATTTTTTAATATTTCTCATAATTTTACAATTGAAATTTATTAATATATGAAAATTTGAATACGTTTATTTACTTTCGTATACAACGGAAATATTATTAAAAAAAATATCGCATTTTATTAACCGCATTTACGTATTTACAAACCTTTGAAAAGATTTGAACCACATTAAAAATAGTTATTAACTTTATCTTATAATAATATACTGCATAGATAATATAGAATTCCCCTTGCATTTCTGACGTAATTGTTAATAAATATGAATAATTACGTATTTTTGCGTTGATTATACAGATACATAAGTAAGGTTTACCTATGCTGAAATATACAATTTTAATTTCGTATTATGATTTATGAATTAATTATAAGATTCTATTTGTTTTGCTAATTTAATGATGAAAGTTAATAGCAAGAAGTATAACATCCATTTTGATTGTTACAGTTTTGGATATAAGTGAATATAGAAGAAAAAATATGGAAAAATATGATAGTCATGAAATCTTTAGAGCTGACAATCTTCCAGCCTGGGAACTTCGGCAGAAAAGTTTCCATGAAGCACTGGTAGATGCAGAGAAAATATTGAACGAAGGCGTATCAATTGCTGTAAGTTTTTATATCAATAAAATGATATATTTTACAGGGAAGCAGATTGCTCCAATCAGTCTATGCGGTAATCAAACAAATCATAAAATAAAATCTCTGTTTATATTAGATTTTGGATGGACCAAATGTAAGCCGCCAACAACGCCAAGAAATTTACGATCGATTCTACGTTGAACACGGTTACCGTTTAATGTTTATCGAATGCGTTTGTGACGATCCCGAAATGCTGGAACGTAACTTTAAAGACATTTTAAATCACTCTACTGATTACTGCGATATGCAACCGGAACAAGCGTTAACAGATCTAACGCTTAAGATGGCTCACTACCGTGCGCAGTACGAATCGCCGACGCTAGGATCGCATGGAGAACTCCCTTGTCCTACCGTTAAACTTTTGGATGGTGGTTATGGTGGTGTGGTAGCCCATGGGGTTGTTGGAGTACGGGAGAGTAAAATATTGGCGTATGTCAGTATGCCGAAACCGTCACAACAAGTTTTATACTTTTCAAGGGTAAGCTGATTTTTTTTTGAAAACTAAAGCTGTTTTAATTCTGATTTTTTAATCTATTTTTTACTGTAAAAAAAATATATTGTGGTATAGTTTATATGTGATTTGAATATATGCCATTAACACAATTTATATACTTAGCGAATATAATTTGATAGTTATATATGATTTCTTAACAAAACAATTAAAGATTCGCTGATGGATTGGTAAATACGGTTTATTATTTTGTTGACGGTATGATTATTTAAATTCTCAACTACAATAGTTAAAATCGTTACTATCATTTGTCTCAATTAGTATAATACAAATAAAAATGACGTAGTTATTTTATTTTGTGGAAAAGTTTTTGCGCATACATAGTTTATAAGAAGAAGAATGAAACAGCCATAACGCGCAGACTCGTAATTTAGGGAAATTAACGCGTAATTAAAGAGATCAATACAGTACAAATAATCCTCTAATAATATTGAAGGCATTTGACAGATAATCAATATTGGTTTATATTAGAAACTACAAATCAAATTTATTCTGATAAAAAAATTGATTAAATTTAAATTATAAATCAGTATATTTATATTAACAAATATAATTTTGCCGTGGCACGAACTAAATAATTATAAATGACATTTATTGCAGTTTTTTTCTAAAAATCAGATTGCAAAATATTGAAAATATTTCTAGAATTGATGATCATGTGCCGCTAGCAAATGTTTCGTATCTATTTCAAAGTACATGTTTAAATATAACCATTTATAAATAGAGTTGAGGCGTTTTAAATTACGCAAATATTTCTTAGGTTCACTATTATTATTATTAATAATATATAATCCCAAGGCGAAGTTTGTGTAGTTTTTTTCATCGAATTTGCTTTCTATTATTTATTTTTTGCTATATTTTTGCTATACACTAAAAATAATCATCTATGGTACAATGCTTTACTAAAAAGCAACAAAAAAAAAATCTGGATCGTATTAGGAATATTAAATCAAGAAATATTAGTTCCAATTATTCAGATAAATAAGCAACTATTTTTATAATTCTCATGGAAAACTCCCGAGCCATTCCACAAAAAACCATAGCTATTTTTTGGCGATACACTAATTTGAAAATGGATCAAACTATAAATGATGTAATGCAATTAATCAAAATAACGTTTAACGCAACCTGTGACGTCATATTATGTATTCTATAGTTAAAAACGTTCACATATGTATGTATGGTTAAAAATTGCTTATATAATTTTAATGTGTATCAATTTAAACAAACATTTTCTGCTTAGATAATGGTATATTTAGCATTGAAGTTACATAACGTTTCTGCAATTTATAATTTATGTTTAGTTGAATTTATATTTATCAAGCAGAAAAATAATAAGAAATTATATTATCTTAAATAAGCATTAATAATGTATAATTAGTAATTGCAAGTTATATTATTGTTAATAATGTTTATATAGGTTTATTTTATACTATTTATTAGTTGCAAATATAATTTAATTGTATCGTTAGCAAAGAGTATCTCAATGTGAATTTTGTCACATATATGAAACGTCTCTTTAATTTTGTTTCAATCCTTTTAATTTTTAAATTGACTGATACTTTCTGTTTGTAATTAATTATATATATTTTTAAATGATAGCATGGAGAAAGCGAATATAATGTTCTTGGCCGCATTGGAGGGAATGCCCCATTATCGCCAAGGGGTCGCCGTTACGCTCACGCGTTAGCAAAACATGTAAATGTTCTAAATATGAAAGGACTTCAAGTCTGGACTTCAGCATTACAACGTACTCAAGCCACAGCTTATTCCATCAACGCTACAAAATTACATCTACCGCAACTGAATGAACTTGATTCGGTACGTAAATAATAATAACTAAATACAAAATAGCCACCAGATTCGCATATATATATATATATATATATATATATATATATATATATATATATATATATATATATATTTTTTTTTTTTTTATAAGTTTTGTCGTTTTTTTGATTAAACAATTATATTTCTTTCTACCAAATGTGCGCAAGTTTGTAATAATGGTGGGAAATAATAAAAAGGATCGCAAAATGAATGATGAATATATTCAATAGTGGAATAAAATTGTTTTTAAAACCAAAATCTCTTTAATTTTAGGGTGAATGTGAAGGCTTCACTTATGAAGAACTACAAGACCATCATCCTCAAGAGTTGGCGCGCCGCGACCATGATAAATTGAACTACCGGTACCCAAGCGGTGAAAGCTACCGTGACGTCATGCGAAGAGTTGAACCAGTCCTATTACAACTTGAAAGTGAATCGAATATAATGATCGTTTCACATCAGGCCGTACTACGGTGTTTGTTGGGGTATTTCCTTGAAACACCACTCGATCAAATACCATATGTGAAAGTACCTTTACACACCATCATCAAGTTGACACTAGAGGGCTACACTTACACTATGAAGACTGTACAAATGCCTATCGAATGCGTGGACACGAATCGACCCCGGCCAACGAATTGTGCCGTAACTAGAAGTACCGAAGAAGCTTTGAAAACGGTTCCGGCGCATTTTGATCATTTGGCGCCGTGCACTTAGAGGTACTTTTCTTCCTTTAATTTAGTTATGATTAAGTTGACAGTGGATTTTTATTTTCAAATTTATATTTGTTTCTTTTATGAGTTAAGATTCATGCTCTGTTTACACGATGGTTCTAAACTCTATTTTATAAATCATCATGTGAAGTTGCACTTTTTTTTAATTTACACTTCCGTTAATGTAGATTGTATGCTATTAAAAAATACAAAAATAGGCGTTTACAGCATCGTATATACAGTGCATTAGAATAAAATTAGTATGAGTGAAGATCGCTGGTCTTGTAGTAGTAGAATTTCTTCTTTTATGAGAAACTTTATATTTTATTTCAAAACAATTTTATTATATAGATATACACATAAATTTTTCTTTTTATAAATTAAAGCGATTGAGATAATGCATGGGCATAAACGGGTATAGAAATGAGTTTCTTATTTTTATTTTAAACCTTAGGGTACATGTAAGGTCGAGAGTGTTACAAAAGTAGAATTTTTCATATTAGATGTTTGGTTTGGAAGGATTTGATGTGTAAGGTGTGTAATTATATTGAAATAAAATTTGTGGTTTTTGCCACCTTAGTTTGTTGAGAATGGTGTTAAACATGTTCAACATAAAAGGAATGCAGTTTAGTTTAAATATTTCACTTAACTTTTAAATTATTTGTGTATTTTAAACATTTTGCAAATTTAGATATGGAGTAATAATAAAAAAAACTTATGTTGACTAATATGCTCTTATATTTGTACTCTAAAAATAATATTTCATGTATTCTACTGCGTTTATTTTTGATTATTTTATGTTAAAATTCGAATTTATTAATAATTTTACAATATATTTTATTTTTAATAACTGAAAATAGTATTACAAATATAATCAATAGAGTGTATTTATTAAAATTTAAAATATAACTGCAATTTTAAAAATATTTCTAAACTTATTTAATAGAGTATAGTTATTTTTACTGTATTGCATGCTAGTATATATTTTGGAAATTAGTATTAATATCTATAACACTAGTCCTTGGAGCGTTTATTTTCGGATATGTTTGTATCCAACTCAGTTATTGCTTTGTAAAATACTTAATTTCAAACTTCTAACATTGAAACCTAATTTCAAGCAACTAACATGATTTTCCGCATGAAAATACTTGAGTTTACATATAAATTTCAAAATATATATATTTATATATCTTCAATGCATCCAAAAAATATAGTAATACATTTAAACGAATTAAATTATAGATTTATTTTGCATATAATTTTCTATAATATATATATATATATATATATATATATATATATATATATATATATATATATATATATATATATATATATAATTCAATATACTGTCAATATTTGTTTCAGTTTTGATTATGCGTATGCATTATTTTTCTAAGAAATCCATGTTACTATCACAGGTGTATTCTAAAGAAATGTAAACATGTTTTTAAAATAACAACGATTTACCATTAGATAAATAAAGATTGTTAGTTCTTGTTATAGCTATTAAAGATGCTTTGATATTCTATTAATACCTTTTAGTAACATTTGAAAACAAATGTTAGAAATGATAATTTATTATATATTGTTTAAAATACAGATTAAAATTTGAAGGATGTCCTTAAATAATTGAGTAAAGAAGGAAAGGGTTCATTTTTGTATGTTTTTAAAATTTAATATAATATTTTTTAAAAGTTCCTGGCATTCATAATATATTTCGTAAAGGTTAGTGATGATTCTTACATTTGCATGAAATTAAAATTTTTATTTATAATCGTACTTAAATAATATATTCAGAGTAGAATATATAAGTCTAAGATAATATGATGATTAATTAGTTATCATGGGTAATATTATTTAATTGTCTACATATGTTTAATATTTCGATTTGAATTAACAAAAGAATTCAATCAAAATATGTAGATATCCTAGCGTGAATTAGTATTTAGTTGACTTGGAAAATAAGTAATATTGAACTATAGTGTTCTGCTTATAATAATGTGTAAAAACAACGATATATTTTTAATACTATGATAAAAATGTGTTTGGTGTTTTTATACAGGTAATAAAGTGTGAATCCGTGTAACTGTTAATAACTTTTTATACGAAAAAATATATTGTATACTAAACTAAAGCAGAACTTTGTATTCTATGTAAATACTACACCCATGACATAATATTTGTGTGTGTAAATATTAAAAAAAAAACACACAGCGTTATTACGAAATAATATAACTTCATTGGCACAACTTTATGTTGCGTCATTGAACTAAACCGGCTTTTAATACGCCTAAGGGCATAAATTGACCCAAAACTGGGCCTGGAGAAGGGGCGAAGAATGAATGGTACGTGCTAACGACCGAAAAACCGTTATGCACTATTTAGAACTGGAACATTGGTACAATATGACAAAAGGTAATTTATGATCTATAAATAATCGAATTTATTGTTATATCTTAATTTTAATTCACATTTAAATTACACTATTATAGATATTTCAAGCTTCTCAGTAAATATTTAGTTATATGTAATGCAACATTTGTAATCAGTAACATAACCGTGATATTCTATGTTAATAAGCGTTTATAGGGCAGGATATCTAATGTTAAATGGATTATTTTATAGATATTGGATGCATGAAAAAGTAGTTTGAAATATTTAATGGAAATAGGTTGTTTGTAGGAACGGTTTGATAAATTACGCTGCTGGTTGCTTTGGGTTATTTTTTTTTAGAATATATAGACAAATTTAGTTATTGTCGCGGTATTCGCGACGTTACAATAAAACGCTAGATGTCATATATTTGTTTCGTCACCAATAGTAATCGCGCAATTTTGAGCATGCATTTATTTAATTATATAACATTTTAAATAATAAAATTCAGATCATTTGTGAAATTTTAAGTATCTTTTATAAAAACATTAAATTAGGATAAGTATCAACTTTATAATTCATAAGAAAATATTATTTATACGCGTTTTAAAAAATTATCTAAAATTATTTAGATATCCAGATATTTTCAACATCTCCCAATTACTATATATATATATACATTTTTTGACTAAATCTATTTTTATAATATATTTATAATTTAATCTAAAACTATGTTCACCATTAGTGTAAAAATTGATTTATTTATCATTTCTCTTTAACTTCCGTTATTATTATTTTTTTTGTGATAAAAATAGCTTTGAAATGCGTATGTTTCTCTTGGAATTACGCAGTTTCAGTTATTATAATTTAGAATCAGCTCCATTGTCAAATGGAATTAGTTAAATAACTATCGAAATATTTATTAAAAATAATTAGTGTAAATGAATTGTTAAATTTTTGACGCATTGGAAAATATGACCCTGAAGTGCAGTTCCGATCTACAACAATTCTCGAGTCTTACAACTTGTGAAATGTGTGATCAGTGTTGTCGGGAACTTTGCAGAGTGCGTGTTTTGCGTGTCGACAAGCCCTCGAAGATACAAAAAAATAACTTGTTGATCATGTCATCGTTCTGCATATCTTTACATTTTAAATGTTTATTTTTAGTACAATAGCATTGAATAGTAAATGTTGTCAGCCGCTTCTTTCATAACTTGCCAAGTATTCGATTTATTACAACGGCGGTATGAGTTTATGGACGATAAAATTCAATTTATTTAATAAGTGTCAATAAAACGAATTATTCACGTGCCTTGCAAAATAGATAATATTGGGATTGTATTAACTATGCGATTTGTTTTCGTTTAGGATAAAATTTAAGTGTTTCCGACTGACTGAGCGCTGACACATACCGGCCGCGATTATTTTTAACAACGAAAACAGGCTAAACATTGATTTTCACTTTTATTTTTAACTGGTAATTAAACTTTCAAGGACAAAATGAATGAAAAAGACCTACAGCTGGCCCGCGCTATGGTTGCAGAAGACCGCGACTCTATTTCACCAGGAAACAGTCCGTTACCTTTGAAGAAAACCATTGTCGGTCGGGTTCAAAATAAAATTCAAAATTTTAGGTAAGTCATTTATTTTATTCATTTGTAATGATAGGGTATTTATATTTAGTTTGTAAATAAGAAAGTTAAAATATTAAGTTATTAAACAAAATTTTGTGACAATGACATTTCTTTGTAAATTAGTTTTATTACTTAAACTTTATACCAATACATTTACAAGCCCGGATAGCTCAGTCGGTAGAGCATTGGACTTTTAATCCAAGGGTCCAGGGTTCAAGTCCCTGTTCGGGCGGTACTTTTTTCTATTTTTAAGATATACCAAATGTTGCCTTTAGTATTGAAATTAGAAGTTCAGTAGTGCGAGGTATATGTTTAACTAAGGTTGTTTTATAAAAAAATCATTTATTGATTTCGTTATATTCAAGAAAGTCATCCAATTGAGAATTAGAGAGCATTAAATGATTGAATGATCAGATCTAAACCAAAAATTGGCTAATAGAAACTGAGTATAATATATATTTTTTGGTATTGATCAAATGTAAGGATTTATTTAAATTTAGACGGGAAATAAATATAAGGTTTCTAAAAAGTATTATTCAAATAACCAAACCGGAAATTACTTTTGGGATTAAGTTTTAGGCACATAATACAAAAGCTGGATGGGATTATGATTTGCGAAAAATTATATAGAAATAAAATGAGGATTTTTGTTATATACATGAATAAAATATCTCTCAAATCGTATAACATCCTTCGATAGCTCAGTTGGTAGAGCGGTGGACTGTAGAATGATTGATTCAAATATTGATATCCATAGGTCGCTGGTTCAAATCCGGCTCGAAGGAATCATTTTTTCAAAATTGTATACAAACAAATTTATGATTGTATTTGGTAATATTCTCTGTTGTACTTGCATAGAAATATTTATACATAATGTACTTTTACTCAAAAATAGGCATGGATGTAGTAAATAGTTGAAAAAGCAAAACCAAGTGTTATTTATTTCAATTAAATTAAAAATGTTTCACCAAGTGCCTACCACACAAACTTTTAATATGAAAAAGCTTTAAATAATAGTTATTTTTAAATGTTTTTATCGTTTATTTTATATTTTATACAAGTACAAATTTCACTTTTCCTTGTAAATAATTTGTATGCAGTGCAACTAGTATTAGAATAAATAATTGATTCAATCGATTGATCTTGATTTTCGAGCAAAGCAAGTCGAATGAAGTGATACAATACGCTCGTTCTCGTAATCAGTTTCATACAGTCACGTTTAGCAATGAGTTCGTCCTCTGATAGTGGAATATCATTCGAAGAACAAAAATGTGTGTTACAAGGGTTAGAATTAGACGACGTGCAATCTTTAATATCAATGTGGTGAGTTTCTCTTATGTAATTTGTTTTAATTTAGTTATTCGTACGTTTATTTATATATGTACAGCTAATTGCAATTTTGACCTTGAGTGAACTGGTTCACAACATTTCAGTTATACAGTATCGTTCTACATATGATTTTAGTTTTAATTTTTATGTTGAATAACGCAGACACCTAACTTTCACTAGTAGTTATTAGATAAATGTTTGTCTGTATTTCATATGAATTTTCATTTCGAATAAACATGGATTCAAAATGTAAATATATATGGAATTTATTTTGAAATACGAATAGAAAATTTTGAGAAATACATTTTCTTAGTAGTATACTAGGAATCAACATATATGTAGGTGAATTCCTATGAGAAGAACATTTTTGTGGTATGAATCATACACTTTTTACATATAGTCGAATTCACATAAGAAGAACATTTTTGTGGCGTGAATCATACACTTTTTACATATAATCATATGGAGTGTAGTCACAAAAATGCTCTTCTTATGTGAATTCGCCTATATAATCATATGGAGTGTAGTGATGATTCATGCCACAGAAATGTTCTTCTTATGTGAATTCGCCTATAGTTGCCCTCGTAGGTTGAGGAGTTGATTATTTGCAATACTTGTCTGTAACTGAAAATGCTAGTGTTCTGAAATTTATTCAACAAGTATTTCTATTCCTTGCTATTTTATTATAAATAAAAGTTGCAACCAATTACACAATGTAGATAGAAAAACATGTATATAATGTTAATTACACGGTTCAATTTATTTATTAAAAATACAAAATGTGCAATTTAAATTCTCATATAAAGCGAAAGTTTACTAATAAAACATCAAGAAATTTGTATTAAAACAAATTTCTTGGTGTTTTCAGGTGAGTAAATGAGTAATTATAATAACTTATGATTGAAAAATACTTGGTAACATTCCAAACTAATAATTATAAAATAATTGTTGTAAGTTAATTGTTGGCACAAATATGTCTGGCGCATGCGTTCTCCACTAGTTATTTTGCTAATTGAAATTCATTTCATTTCTGGCAGTGTTGTGTGTTGAGGTGTGGTGTCTAAAATACAATTTTTATTAAGTGCTCACCTGTAAAAATCATTACTTGTTTATGGCGTACTTAAATAGTTCATATACGCTTGGCGATAAAATGAGAAAATATACGCGATGCGACACAATAGACATAGTGAAAATGTATGGTACATAACCTAAACTGTCAGTTTTAAGTTAGTGTTATTGTTTGTGTATTTAATATTAGTGTGGAATGGAATCATTGTGGGTTGGTTCGGATGTGGATTTATCTACATTGCGTTTATGTCGAATGGCTGACCGATTAGAATATCGTCTCTCTTGTCTTAGACATCACAATAAAAATTCTACTAGTTTATGCGAAACGTCAAATAGTTGTCAAGTAGATCAATTTACTGATGATGATAATGTAGCTTGCAGGCGGCGTAGACGATCAGGAACGTGGCCGTAAGTTTTTATCGACGATGTATTAGGGAAGTTAATTCATTTTATCAGTAGTTGTTTTGATTTATGTAATAGATAACATTTTCTACAACAGTGCGATATTTTATTAAGTAGGCCAACCCATATGGTCTAGTGGCTAGGATACCTGGCTCTCACGCAGGAGGCTCGAGTCGAGGTTCGGGTTCGATTCCCGGAATGGGAATTTCTTTCCTTTTTCCAATATTAAGGCAACAAGCCTTGGTAACTTCAGTATACATTTTATAAAAAAAGATTTTTAGTGTAAATAAATGATTTATTTTATGATTAGATTATTAGTTATCATATAAAAATTAAAGTTACATCAAATATCTCAGTTTAACGCTTACTGTCATAGCGAATCAATTATTTTGAATTGTTTAAATTTCTTTAGTGGCAAAACGGCAGAGATGAATTCAGCGGCGCCCATTTACAATAGATGTGTTAGTTTAATGGACGAACAAGACTTCAGGTGATTTTATTCTCCCAACTGTTTTTGCGTAGTAACGTTTCAATTTCGTTTTTGCTTTTATATATAGTGTTTTGTCATATAATTGTGCATGATCTGTATTTTATTACTTATAAAAAACAAATAAGATTATTGAAAATTGATAGAATAAACGACTGGATGCTTAATTAGAGTAAATAATACTCTGCAGTCAATAGTTAAAAAGACATCTATGTATGTCTTCTTCAGGAAAATTATCTGACGAATGAATCTTCTGAAGTAGACTTAAGAGATGTCGAAGCATCGAGTGTAATTTGACATTTTTTAACTATTAGTTGCAATCTAGATTATTTATCCTAAATGTGGTTATGATATTTACTACGTCAACCATCTTGAACAATAGTACTGACATCTAGTGATGATTTGTTGTACTTAAGCATTTGCTCATTTTCACATATCTGAATTAGGACCAAATGTGAAATATTTGCTAGGCGAAAATTACTTTAAGCATTTTTAATAATTATATTTATAATTTATTTATCATTTTAATTTCATTCTTGTGTTTTATAAACCATTAATTAGGCATTTTAGTTCAAAAACTATAAAATACGATAATTTTATTTGCTGTCGTCATTGATTAAAATTATTATTTCAGTATTTTGAATTCAATAAATACTGTAGACAACAATTATACATACATGCATGTTAAGTAGGTTGCTGTAGGTGTAAATAAATTCAAATTAGCATGGCGTTTCCTATAAAAATAAATAGTTTGTAGTGTTTTGGCTTGTCATATTGACATAAGGACAAACTCATATTTGTATGTATACTTATAATTTTGTTCCAATGATTGAGAACAAACAAACATATCTTTTCTAATTTGGTCAAATTAAAAAATGTATATGAAAAACACCTTTCAATGCTTGTATGCAATGTAGCTATTATATATATAGACGTTTTATGTTATTTAGCATTTGTCTCATTGTTAATTTAATTTAATCGTTTTGTATTTGTTTCAATTGTTTTAGGCGAACGAGATCTTTAAATGCGCCATCGCCAATCCAACAATTTGGACCATGTGGGCGAATAATGAAAAATTCTGCTATGGTCATGTAAGTCTTTTTAAATCTACTAATATTCTAAATATTTGGTTGCTATTCCGCGTAAGTACTTGTAATATTATATTATTAATCTTAATTATACAAAATGTAGTAGGTATATGCAATACATTTCTTATGGGCGAAAACTGCACAGCGTTTTCACTATTCTTACTTATAACTAAAGTTGGTATACAGGTACGTTATAGCACGTATCGTACCACAAAAATATGACAGTATATGTATATATCGTGCGTCGGTATACCATGTAGTTTGGTCAGTAGTTCGCCACCATTTAATGTATAACTATTTGATTATTAAAAATGTATGTTTTTGCCATTATAATTTAGGGAAACTCTTTATCATGACTCTTTTAACAAAGATGGTTTGAATGACTTGGTCGTTGAATGAGTGAGTAATGAGAATAGATTGAATGTAGGGTTAGTTTTAAGTTTAATAAAAGTTATGCAAAAGAAAACAAAATTATGTGCATAATAGTGACTTGTTATTATAATTTGAACTGAATTTCTCTTAACCGTGACTTGACAGTTAATTATAACAATAGATTATTACATATAATTATAATTTTGTTAAAATGTAAAAAACTTTCAATTTTGATATTAATTCAATTGTGTGTTTTTGTTAAACAAGAGCAAATATTTGGTGTCTATTCTGCGTTTAAACATTTATTATTACTATTAAGTTCAAACACTGGTAACAGTGTGTTTCTAATAGTTACTATATATTCATTCTATTACCTATATATCTATCTCAAGAATAATACAAATTTTATTTATAATATATGTTGGTATTTAATTGCTTAAATTAACCTTTCATTAAGTGCCACTCGCGTGTTGGATCGCAATACCGCACGCGTCTATACGTATTGAAAAAACGCGATAACTAATTGCCGAAGTACTAGTTTTTCAATAATTTTTTTAAACAGTTTAGTTGATTGATGTTTTTTCCAAGTAGTTATAGATAATTGATGCATATTAAAAAGCCAGTTTACTAAGGCATATAGAATATTTAAAATATTTTCTAACATGTCAATAATGATAACAAAAACTAACATATTGAAAAATTGAACTTATCAAAATAATAGAAATTCTTATGATGCTATACTGACATAACCCCATAGACCAATTAGACTAATTTTTGGTATATAGCGATATTTTGTTTGTGACATCTTACCTTTAATCATAGCAATATATGGATATGAATTAAAATACCTTATACTATTTGTGACTAGTTGGCAGCTTGCCAAAACACGTTCGTCAAACGATGTAGAGCACAGCTATAGAACTAGCTCAAAAATCTGCAATAGATTGTATAACAAAATTAATTAATTAAAAAAAAAAAACATTTATAAATATAATTTAATTATATACTTGTACCACTATAGTAATGTCTATTTTATAACTAGTACAATCTTGTATTCTGTATTTCTTTGAGGTCATATTAAGAATCTTTTATTATCATTCATTGTGACCGTGATAGAGTTGTATTATTTTCTGATTTTTTGTATGTAAATATTCCCCTGCCACTATGATTTAGGAAAAGGCTACAGACACAGACAGAACTTTGTTCAGCTTGTGTTACTATACTCATATAATTGCAAATACTTTGAACACGTGACTAGTACATGGTTTGACAACAATTGAACGCTTTTCTGTTCGTGGTAGAAAGATCGTACTTCTTGTCGTTTAAATTCACAATCACCGCGTTTATCGGCCAGTGTTTAGTGGTGAAGCGTTTAGTTATGTGTGTCTTCCATCCATTCTTGTGCGCTATGGCGATCAAAAATTATTTGTGATTATATTAAAGCAAACAACTATTTTTTTATAGTTTCACTCATTATGACGATAATATGAATGTTTTTATTGTGAGTCTGTTTTTTTTTTCAATCGCATTTAATTAATCACAATTTTGAGTTTCTTTCGTAATCTTTCACGCATTTGTATATATTTATTATTTTGGAACGCATTTTTTTTTTTTTTTGATTATCTCAGAATATATTGACCATTTTAGTGACCAACTCAAAAACAGAAATAAACATGTACTTTTAAATGTAAAATTCGTTTTAAAACCCAAATAATTTGTTTTTCTAAATCGAAAGTCAATTCCGAATTCGAATTAAGTCTCGAATAAGATATTTAGTAGATGATAAACACATTTATATGATAATTGCAGGACTATTAAAATTTTGATTCTCTCTATGGCTGTTAAAGGTTTTTTTAAATAAAAATTCGCATATGGTTCGAAAGCCTTGCTCTAAATGTATATTTTTTTGATATTCCAGTTTTTTTATTCAAATCTCTACGCTTACATGTGCGATTACGGCCCTTTAGGTCTCTAGAGTTTACAAAGGCTTGAATATGACCCAGGTAAAAAATGATATGTCATTATTTATTAATTCTATGACGAAACTGAATAATGTATTAAGTTTAATTGTATCATAAATGCAATGTCATATTAGCGTTGATAATAATTAAAACCAAATTCTATAATTTCATTAAAAATTATTTTAAACTAAATAACAATAGGTAATATAAAAAAATATATACTGTATACAACCTACAACAGTGGTTCTTAAGCTTTTCGCTGATTAGTATCCTGTGCATTCTGCAACCCTGTGAAAAATATAATCAGTTTATTTAACTAATAGAGATTTATACTCAAATTTGACCCTTTAGAATTGGTTAAGTATTGATTGAAAATGTGATTTGAAAACTATAAAGAAAATTTCTATTTTAAACTTAATATTCATAAAATAAAACATACATAAAATCACAATTCAAAATATAATTATTTACGATGTTTATAAATATGTTATTTTTAGCAAAAAATAATATTATTTGTATTGAAGACAAACATGGATATAACAAACTATATGGTTAATTAATCTGATTAGAATTAGAATTTCACCTTTGGAAATTGTTGGGTAATATCGAAATTAATAAATAAATAATCTATTTTATGCTCGTACTTACTTAAAGATTAATCACTCTGTACATGTCTTGAAAAGTGTCTTGATATACAGATAAAATAATAATGAACGTTTCTGTAATTACATATAAATTAACAAGTTTTATTTATTATAAATAGAAAAGTAACTATTACTCTTCATGGGCTTAGCTATATTTTGATTCTATTAGTAAATATGTTTGCATAATGAAAATTTCTTACATGATTTTTTTTTCTGTGCAAAATATCTAAGTAAAATACATAAACCGGTTTTGGTATATTCTCTACAAAAATTAAATCGTGTACATGATTGTATAGGTGCACTTTGTAAAGGACATCAACATTAAATTTTGTTTATTTTGAAACCAACTCAAGTAATCAAATAGGTATCAGGATTTGATTCGAGAATAAATTAAAGACACAGTTTAAAACATAAAAGTTTGTTAATTTTAGATTACGAAAGACCTTGATAATTGTTGACCTATTGCATTTTAAGTCAAAATTTATAGTTTTATAATTTTCATGTAATTAGTAATCAATTGAATGCCCCATATATATGTTTTGTTTGTTTTTAGGATAGTGCAAAGTATGAGTGCGATGTATGACATGTTGCCTATATGTATTGTGTTATTTATCTAGTAAGTGAGATTATATTTTGAGCAAATATGGTTGCACAAGGAGATATAATTCCGTACGAAACGGTAGATGAAACCAGAAATCGCTATCAGTTACGGTAATTTCATTTTTATGTTATACCTTTTTGTAATTTATAGAAAACTACAGTAGCTACATATATTTTGTTTACACAAAAGCTCAGCTCAACTCATCGTCTGTCTACTCATCGCATAGACAGAGCAAGCATATGTGTTTAAGCTGAGTTTTTGTGCAAATGTTTCTATACGTAAACATAGAAACACAAACAGTTCTGTATTACCCTAAATATGATTACTGTTAAGCTAAAGCTCCTAATAGCTAGACATTGCTATGAGTAAAAGTATGACGTCACCACTATATAGCCAAGGGACAATTCGCCCTCTTGGTGTCAGAAAAAAGTTAATTTTACTCTGGATTATTTGTTATTTTCAAAAGTAAATTCATATGTTTAGCGCCGCCATCGGTATAAACTACATATACAATAAGTGTTTATATTTGTGCAGGTTATTCCAAAACTGTGACCGGTTTAAATATCCGCACTTCTGTTACAGTAAAAACTGAATGATTTCTTCAATTTAAATATTTTTGCTACAGGACTATCCAAGACCCGGCCAGTCAAAGACTCACATGGTACAAACCGCCCCTAACAGTTCTTGTCATCAAGAAAGTACGAGATGTGTCTGTGCTATCACCATTTGTACAGCTTGTCCGATGGCTCATCGAGGTAAGTGTTGATAAAGTTCAATATTTATAGGATGCGCAAGATCTGGCATGACGCACTGTATTAGATATGTTGTTGCCATTTTTTTGTTATTTATCTAAATATGTTACATGTATACATAACCTTCGGTTGCGAATCTCTATCCGGAATCAGAATTGTGGAAATGTCATTGTTGGCAAAATAAAAATAAAATAAAGATATTTGTCATTTTAGGGTTTGGTGTAATTGTATAGATTTTAGGTGCGCGTTTATTAGGAATTATTTGTCATTTGTTGATTTTTCATCGAAAACGTTTCTTTGATTAATGACTATATAATGTGTATACTTCAGATGACGCATGCTATTTTTAAGGACATTTATATTATGCAATTATGAATTGCGTAATTTTACTGTGCTAAAATGTTTAAAATTGTTAATTTGTGTTTTGGTAATAATATATAAAAAAAATTAAACAATGTCTGCAAATGCATAAAAAACTATTTATTAAAATTAGTAGTATAAAGTTAAAAAATGTATATTCAGTCTAATTTATGTATGACACATATAATGAACAGCCGATTTTTATATGTTTAAATATTCTGGTTCTTGATACTCTCAATTTAGGGAAAACTATGATATTATTTTGAATTCAGGAGAAGCATATGGTGGTGTTCGTTGAAGCAGCCGTGATGGAAGATCCATTATTGGAGAACAACTCGTCGTTTAAAACAATCAAAGACAAACTGATGACTTTCAGAGATGGTAAAGATGATCTAACAGATCGCATCGATTTTATCGTGTGTCTGGGCGGTGATGGCACCTTGCTGTACGCCAGTTTGCTGTTCCAACAATCGGTACCACCGGTGATGGCCTTCCACTTGGGTTCACTTGGTTTCCTAACACCGTTCGAGTTTGATAATTTCCAAGAACAAGTCACCAACGTACTAGAAGGTTAGTTACTTACTACTTATTTTTAATGACTTTATTTTGCTGTGCTGAATCCGTCACAAATGTAGAAAATTTCAGATTTATTACCACAGATTAGTTATGTTATGACTTGTTTTGTTTCGTTTGGGTTATCACCTATCTACAATGCCATCTGTTAACAGCTATTTGAAATATAATTACGTTATGAGTAACCTTAACTTTTACAAATCGATGATTAACATCTAATGTATTTTATCGGTTAAAAATTTGTTTATTTTTATTTTAAAATTAATTGTTTTGATATTTTTGTTATATTGCTCAATCTGCTTTTCATATTAGTTTTCAAACACTTAAAACAGCACTAAATTAATTCGTGTATAACAAACAGACTTATCTTTAATTATATAAATTAATTTATATAATAATGAATATATATATAAGCATAAAATATAGTTTAACAAACATATCTATTATACCTTATACATTTTAAAACTTATTGTTGTATTTTTTTTGGTATATTGGTTAATTTATAGAATATTTTGCAACCTTGGATTGACTTCGCGTGGTTTTGTTATCTTTTTTTTCTGGAAAATTTCGTTAATGTATATAATAATATTTTGTTATTTAAAATATATTTAATGGCGTATAATGATTACCAAAGGTATAATTATTTAACCAAAAATTATATTTTCGTGCAAAAAGTTATTAATGTTATCTGAAAAATAAAAGTGTTGAATTGTTTTTATAGAATTTATAATAAAAAATATTATGATTTAAAACTTAAATTAATTCTATATACATCAACACATATGTGTGACAATATGTGTATTCATATAAAATCGACAGCTATTGATTTAATATTACTTGTATAGCACTTCATACATATAAATATAAAAAAACTAAACTAAACATATTAATAAAATAGAAAATATATTTCAGGACACGCGGCGCTAACACTCAGAAGCCGTCTTCGGTGTATAATAATGCGTAAAAATCAAGAAAAAGAGAAAGAAAGTAACAAAGTGAAGCCACCAACGAACCTACTCGTGTTGAACGAAGTCGTAGTGGATCGAGGACCCTCACCGTACCTGTCTAACATTGACCTCTTCCTGGACGGCAAACACATAACGTCGGTGCAGGGAGATGGGTTGATTGTATCGACACCTACTGGGAGTACAGCGTACGCAGTCGCAGCAGGTGCGTCGATGATCCATCCAAGTGTTCCAGCAATCATGGTCACGCCGATCTGTCCGCATTCGTTGAGCTTTCGGCCAATTGTTGTACCCGCTGGTGTCGAATTAAAGGTAAACTAGTTTCATACTGTGGGTCAAATATTAGATGCAGTACTGGAAAAGCAATTTTATTTTTATGAGTGATGAGCTTAGTTATGTGGTGTAACTAATTAGTACAAATTTCGCCACCAGATCTCTTGGTTGTCAATTGTAGCGATTAATTATATAAAATTTGTTAAAAACTACTAAAATTGTTTAAATTAACAAATTTAAACAAACGTAAGCTGAGTAGCAGGCCTTATTTTATAGATATCAGTATCACCCGACAGTAGAAACACTTCTTGGGTTTCATTTGACGGGCGCAATCGTCAAGAACTCTTCCATGGAGACAGGTATGTCAGCGATGCGCTTCTAATACAAAAATACTGCACGATTGCCCGTCTGCCTGCGTGGGGTTACATCATTTTATATTATTCATCGCTATTCGTTTTGTTTTCAGTTCCATGAGCAGGAATGTAATACGCATCCATTTACAGTAGTAGGTTATTTTATTGCCCATATACAGATTAATATTTTAGTTATTTACAGTTTAGCACAGATTTAAAAATGGCTTCATTATTCATTTTACATCTATAGCTATTTTAAATACTATTCTGAAAAGCTGCTAATATACATTTTGGTATTAAATAATAAAGCGACCGAGTTGGAAAAAAGGGGAGATCGACATTTTGTTCTTTGATTTAATTGTATTTGAGATGCTTCTTTAAAATTAATGTATGCGAGACTGATTAAATGTGGGGCTCTTCCCTGTTTTGTGTGTGTTTACAGATAGCACCCAACAGCGAGGCTCGAAGTTCTTGTTATGTTTCGTTCGATGGTAGTTACCAACAGGAGTTACGTAAAGGCGATAGGTGTGTGCGTCTGAATGTGTGTGTTTGTGTTTCTTCTTGTTTACACCATGCTGCTTCAATTAATCTGCTCTCTAAATATTATTTATGTTAGCTTGGTTTTTATGTTTTAAGTTTGATTTTCTAGAGAAGATTTATTTTACTTATTTTTTTTTAATATATAGGACGGGCCATCTGTTAGCTTCTTTTTGAAGTGTGTGTTCTCTCGACAGTTTGTAACACTGATGCGCTTGACATTGATAGATATGTAGTGTCAAACCTTCGCTGTAAGGAGAGTTGACACTACATATCTATCAATGTCAAGCGCGTCACAGTTGTAAACTGTCGAAAGAACACCCAGTTCAAAAAGAAGCTAACAGATGGCTCACTCTATATTATTCTCTATAGAACGATATGTCAATAAATTCTTACGATTTTTGTAGTTATTTCGGTTTTTAAAACAAAAAATATGTAGTTCTATAAAATGTTGTAATAGGGCTTCCACTAAATAAAATTTATCTAAATTCAATGATGAGTAGTATCAATCGAAATAAATGTTCTTTGAACCCAAGTTAATAGTTAAATTAATACAAATCTTCTCTATAATAAGCAGAACTTATAGATTAACAGTTATTTAATTATAAATTGTCAGGCAGTTAACGTATTTGTTGGGGTTGCTATGCTTCAAGGTAGCGGGCTATCGTGTACCTATGTGTTGTCTGTCGTACAACTAAAAATGATTAAAAAAACAAACATACAATTTTCGCATTATAGTTTACGTGTGACTACATCTGTGTACCCAGTACCCAGTATTTGTGCTCAGGACCAAATCTCTGACTGGTTCGATTCGCTGGCAGAGTGCTTACATTGGAATGTTCGAAAGAAGCAGAAACATTTGGATGAACTATCGGATTTAACGCATTCGAGTTCGAACGATACGTTAGATTCGTTAGAACAGTCTGAACAATTAGATGCATAGTTTTTACACAATCAATAATAAATGAAAGTAAAGAAGACAGTATTTTATGTTTTATTACGTGTAAGAAAGAACGTTATTATGTTTGATTTAATAAGAATTCATGTCAAATCACACTGAATGGTAACTAAGTGATTTGATACTTGTCAAGAGTCGATTCAACTTTCTTCGGGGTTTAAGAACACTGCTGAATTTTATAAACTAACTCATCCTTTTGATACTTAAAACTATTTTAACAATGGTTTTAATAAGAATTAAAATATATGAGACCATTTGTATATTCTAAGCTCTTTGAAGAAACGCAAGACTATTCTTCTTATAAATCAAATAGCTTAGCAAAGTATTCGATTTAAAAATGAAATACTTGAATTTTACGTAAATGTGTGTCAGAATCTCAGTCTGAACTTCTTTGAATTTCTATATTTATAAATTTCTATATCTTGTTAAATAAGCTTAAGTCAAATCAAAAGTTAAATATACTGATGCAAATTTTTTACATGAATTAATAAATAGATCGTGATAAATTTTATACATTGAAAATGTTTTAAAAACGCACTTTTTGTACATTAAAAAAAATCCCTATATAATTTGAGATTCAAATTTTTTATTTTAGTATAGTTTATAAGGTTATGGATTTTTAAATTTGTAAGCATATGCACAAGAGTGGTCCAATTTGTTTTTACGTATGCCAAACGATCTTTGTCAATAAAGCAATATATTTTAAATGATTTGAACAACTGTACTGTATATTATGATTTTTATTTTATTATTACTCATTTGATGATGCAAAAATTGTTAATTTTATAAACAAATATCTTTTACTATTTGACATTGGTTCAAATATAGAAAAACAATTAAAGTTTGTTAATAAAAAAAAAACAGGTTTTTATTTTTTATTCTACATAAACATTTTTGTATTATAACAATATAATATACTTATTAATATATACAATAATACGTATGTATTGTGTATTATCACTTTTTTGGCATGATTAAGTCTTAAGAGGTATTTAAACATTATTAATTATTAGATACACAGCAAAGAATTATTATAATTTACAAATATATATACAACTAATATTACGACAAATCATTTTCATAACAATTTCATATATGTATTATTTAGGCATATATTTATGTAGGGGTTGGTATTATGATTTAATTAATATTTGTTTAAATTATTTATGACGAAATTTGTTTTAAACTTGTATTTATAGGACGTCAAAGGCGCTTTTTAATTTAATCACCATTTAATTTGTGCAATTTTAATAGAACAATATGCATAAGTTTAAAACAATTTTCCAATCTGATAAATAATAATACAATCATCATAACTATTAAATGAAATTGTATTAAAATGATGTTTACATCGTAAATTATAACTAGAATCATACGACTTTTGGACAGTACTGGAAATATAGTTGATTGCGTAAAGGTAACCAATTAAAAATGTTTGGTTTGTACAGAATATTTTCGGCTTATCATTGTTTTAACAGGTCCAGAACTAGTTCTGTTGCCGCGTGCAATAGTATTGAATTTAATCGTGTCTTTTTCTTTCTGTTCATCTTTTTTTGTTTCGAAATATTTACAAATTTGTTTCACTCCTGTGTTCGTGGGCACCGGATATTCAGAATTACTCAAATCGTGCAACGAACGTGTTCGTTTAGTGCTATATTTTCCATTATCAGTGACAACTTCGTTATTATCAATCCGGCCTAATCTACACAACGATTCAAATAATTTTAGTTTAACTTTCACGGGTACATAACTATCAGAATTTTGACATTTCTTTAATAAAACTTCAACAGTATGCTCATCATCTGGAGCGACTTTCTTCGGGACAGGTTCATTGATAGCTATTTGTTGTATATTTAGTGACAAATATTTCTCACTAGGGTATTTAATTGGGGTGTTTAGTAACAATGGACCAGTAACAATCGTTTCGTTCGGTTTGATTTTCGTTTGGCAGTAATTGCGATTTTCGTCAATTATTTTATCGAAATTTAACTGCTTAGGACGAAATGTATGCGTTTCTAGTGTCGTGTTTTGTATACTGTTATGATTCAAGTCTTTTTCATTTGTTTCGGGCTGTTTTGGTGTCGAGTGGAGTTGTGGTGTAAGTGTTAAGATATCCAGATATTTGATGGCGTCTAATGGTGTTTGCCGGATCAGTTCGATAGCGATTGTTCTCACCCAGAGATCGAATTCGTGCTGATTCGAAGCCTGGAACAATAGAAAATTCTACAATCAGTACTGGTAAGTTCAAAATGGCGTATATTATAACAATCAAATTGTATTGTTGCTTTTTAATGCATTGACACCAATTTGTTATTATGTGGAGAAACTAGTTATTACGACTTGAATTATCAACAAATCTATTGAAGATTTCCTTGTTTTTGATTTTTTTTTGTAAGATATGTTCATGTCGCGACACGTATTGTTTAAATTTTTAAACTGTATTTATTACTTTTCTTAGTAAACATGAAACGGTAGGCATTATTCAAACGCCAATGCAGTACTTTCAAAAGATAATAAATTAAAATTACGCAACTTGGATAAAAACCTATAACGTTCTGAATTACGCTATAAATCTGGGTTAGGAATTTGTAAAATGTTAGTAGGGTAATAATATTTTATTGTTTATTAAATCGAATAATGATTGAATACACATAATTATTTGTTTAATAAATAACACGTATATACATACATCCAGAATTTAATTTGCCTTAAAAAAAACAAGTTTTAATTGTTTTACGACGCAAAGTGAGGGTTATATAGACTTTCTTATACGATTACTTATAGAACTATTTTTCTAAATTACAGTGCTGTTTTAAAATACTTGAGTTTATAAAATTAATTGACAATAAAGTTTTATTTGAAGCCAGAATGAAAGTAAACAAACCACTTAAAACAATGCGGTTTTGATACGATACATTACATCATACACTGTTACTTTTATTTATTTATGATCTTGATTCTATTGATCGTGATCTTAATTTCGTGATCTAAATATTTTAGCTTCATTAATCTTAGTGAAATATCATTGCGATTGTTTCTTTAATCATACATGTGTCATTTAATTCTTTTCTATTGTGTTGCAAAAGTAATGAACTAAAATAAAACACATATCTATTTGATTGAGCGTGAAAAATTGCACCGACTTATATTTAAACTTAGGTATTATTGTTAGAAGGACACGAAATTATAATGCAATAAAAACAAAGTTAACAAAAGAAATCCTTGTTCGAGTCATTTTATACATAAGTATACGGATATTTAGATTAAATGTTGATATTGTTTACGCTTACAAGAAAATTACATAATATGAATATGACAATTTAAAAAAAAAAAATGTATTCGTGTGGTATTGGAATTTGTCAATCTTTATCAAAATAATTTGTATAGGTACTCATACGTTTTTTACTACAAATGTGTGTGTATATATTAAAAATAATATAATTATTTTTATTCTATAATGTTTAGTTTAAATTTTTATTTTAATAAAATGTTTTAATTTTATTGCTAATTATTTTATATATTCAAAGAAGTTAAAGATGACGAAAAGTTACTAATATTTATATAAATTAACATCGTTTATTGATTTAAAAAAATATATGACCTATTTATGCATTAATATCGATGAAAAGTTACTCTGAAAGTAAATAATGTACTAGAAAAGCATAAATAAAACAATAATAAACCATTGTATGTATGTATGTGTGTAAGATTATGAATCTAATTTCGCAGAACACAAAAAAGCTCATACAACCAATGCAAAGTGCATTTGTACGTGCGTCCAAGTGTTTTTCTAGGTTAACTAAGAATTATTATACTATCGTGTGAAATTATTACAAAGAACGTGTGTGTATTTCCATCTAGAAAACGGTTGCTGGTTTTTTTGTTTTCAATTTTAATTTTTTACATAAAACTAAATGTATAAAACGCGGTGAACATCTGGCCAAGTAGTATAGTACACAGGTTTATTCGTACTACTGTACATAAAACCGTTCTTTTATGCACACGCCACATGGGCGTTACATGTGGGATATTTCCTTATTAATGTGTGCTGCAGCAACGCATTGCACTATCAATAATTATATCCTATGTGAGATTTAACATGTAGCTATGCTAGCTTTATGTCATTTCTAGATTATGATATTGTGTGCAAGAATTAGACTTAATTGACCAGTCATTAAAAACATTAATTAATGTTGTAAGCCAGAACTGGATTCAGTAGTTTTTGCTTAAATTTACTATCTTTCTATTAGCAGACAACTATATACTGATTTAAAATTTAATTTAAAACTATTTTAAAACAACTGCAGTGTCCTATACTAGACTACTTCTTGTTCTTATTAGGAGTAGATACTAAAGAATATTAAAATAAAAATATAATAAATTGTTTATCAATAAACAGAAGCATAACTATTCTCCATAAAAAAGCAGTTTAAATTGTTCAAAATAGATCACCACTTGTTTCAAAGCAAACTTAAATTGATAAATAATTACAAAATTTCATAGCACTTAAACCGGAAGTTATTTCAAAATAATTTTCAAACAAAAAGTGTAGACCATTGTATTTCCTTTCGTTTACCAAATAAGTACTTTTTTGAAATAACGCATAGTTTTTCTAAAAATAGACAAAAACTAAAACGGCTTCAAGTAAACTACCACTTTCGTTGCGTCAATTGTTGCAGAATTCATCTAAATTTAATAAAAATCTTAAACATCATGTTTTATAATGTAAGACTCATCCGTTTTTGAGTTACAATTCAATATGGATTAAGAGATGCTCAAAACGGATATTTTCGTTAAAATCTCGACTTTGATCATTTTCGTTCTTATAATACTTATTACTTCGTTATAAGAAAGTAAAAATGAATTTGAATTAGCTTATTGGATACGTTTTTATTTTAAGTAATTATGTATGAATTTTCACTAAAATAAATTTGATGAAATAGTGTTTGGGTTAGTGTATAACAACCCATTGGTTGATGGAAGCCTAATTACCGTTTGGTAGAATACACGGTAAAGTAGAGTGAATGGTTGAGCGAGCGCGAAAAAAACAATCTCACGAGAAAAGGTAATTTTCCGTTCAATTTCGGTGAAAATGATTTTCGTTTACATCGTGATGACGAAAGGGCGCTATGGGTATATAGAAATATAACGAAGTTATATTGGAACGTGCATAGAGTGCTGTGCACGCCAATTAAGCAAACAATTCTCATTATACGCGTTTTGTTTAAAACGAAATAGAAATGAATTTTAATTTTGCACTCCTAGTACGTTAAGAATGCGAATACATCATACTTTAGTGGTAAACCTAACACAATAAAATTTACTACAACCTCTAAATGAAATTAATGTTATACTATTACGAAACACATTACTGCGTTGTTGGTTACGAATCTCATATAATATTTTATTGTTAGATCTTTTTTAAAACAAGCTTTTTGTACAATACGCTGTTTAGTGTTTTTATTTCGATAACAACAACTACTAAACTATTATCTATATTTGATTTGATTGATGCTGGAGTTACTGAATATTCTTTGGATAAACTTTAAAATTATTTTAATTCATTATAAAGTGAATTTAACTTACAATACTTTTTATGATTAGAAATTAACATTCGATTTTTATTGTTGTAGAAAATGAAAATACCTAATTAAGAAAATTAATGTGAAATTATTGATGACTTTAGAGATAAAACCTTGTATCATTAAAAATAAAATTGCATGCATCATTATTAAATTATTAATTTTATTTAAAATTTCGTATAGGTACTTAGTTTTTTAATAGGTATACTAACATTTTAATAGAATTCAGAATCAAGTTATTCAAAAATAATTGAAACTTTAACTTTAATAATTTTAACTTTTTGCAAAGCAATTAAAAAAAACTTCCCAACACATTCAAATCAATTTATTTCGAATATTTCCCAGTAAAATGATTTTAAATTAATTTATAAGGATGGACTAATTGATTTCAACTTTTTGTAACGCAATTAATCATCCCTCCCTTCACCCCTCTAGTACATACATTCAGATAAATTAGAGTCAAATGATTTCAAGCAATTCATTTGATAATTATATCAAAAAAAAAACATCTGTAGTGTTTTGTACTTGACATACACACACATACACATTTTCAAAAACAATTAGACTTGATTCAGGGCAGGTCAAAAGATGTATTACTGTATTTTCTTATGATTACAATACTTACTTATTACTTCGTATAAGAAAGTAAAAATGTGTATTTTCAAATAGAAATCTAGATGAATCAGAATGAAAGCAGTTCATTGCCATCTCTTGATAATTCATAAAAGTACAATCATATATTTGAAATCTGCTATTATAACAAGCAGACATCAGCAACAAACAAACAAATCAATATGTATGTATGTATGTAGTCATACACAGACTCTTAGTACGAGTGTAGCATGATAAAATAATATTAAAATATGCATTCAATCAATCTAATCATGCGATAACATCTGTTACATTAAAGTATTTCTATCCTGCGCATGCATACCACACCAACCATCTTCTTTGCAAAGAGTTAAACGATGTTGACAATGCAAGGCCGTCAGTCACCTCTACTATAACTTGGTGTTTATTTCGCAACAAACAGATTAGTAGGTATTCCACGTACGCAATGCCGCCTACTCGAACAAATGTGATTATATTTTGAATTCTGTATGTATGTATGTACCTGCGTAACGAGATCATTTATACCATTCGTCCATTCTCAAATACCACATTCGTTGCTAATATCTTTTTAAGCACCACCCAGTTTAATACAATTTCTGATTAATCGATTTGAAAAATGTTTATAAATATTTATTATTATGTTGTTATACGTTTACGTAGTTTTGTTATTAAGATAGATGTGCGTGTGTAACCTTGAGATTCATGCTAAAAGACTCACAGGCACACGTGGGTACGTTTTTCGCTAATAACAGATTTGTTTTGAAGAACAATTTCGACATTTATCAAAAGTAGCTTTTTATTCAAAGAGACATATTTTAATTTATGATAAATAAATACGTAAAAATGTTTATAAATACGCTTATTAACAAAATGAATGATAATTTGATATTTTTGATTGAAGCAGTTTGTGACAAAAAATTATATGAGTAATATATTGCGTGTTTGGTGCTGACTGTAAAATCTAAATGATGTAAAAAAGTAATAATTACCTGTAGAGTAAGTACTGGTGGTGAATCTTGTGCTCGTCTAAGTGCAAATGAATACGCATTGGGTCCTTGAGTTAAATTCAGCCTCCGTAGCGCTAAACGCGCACTTGAATCACAGTTTCCAATTCCATTGCTTGTCCCGCCACCTACCAGTAATTGACCACAACGGACTGACACACGTTTGACCCTCCAACGACCCTCTGTGGGTATCCAGCATAATAATTCCCCTTAAAGAAACAACAAAACATATTTAGATACTATAAAAGAAATTATGATTTTGATTTCTCTAACAAAGGAAATTATTTAATTTTAATTACGACTGATGGCTTGTACTAAGTGTACAATAAACTAGTGTTTTAAATATGTCCTTTTAGTAGTGAAAGCGTTAAGAATTAAGACACACATCATAAAATTATTTTATTATTACCTATTATAGAAAATTATTTAATATATTCATTAAGTAATTCGCTGATTTATTATATATATATAAAATAGATATGTTTAAATTATCTATATATGTTTGGTTGATTGCCAGGTCAATTTTTTATTTGGAATCGCAACCTATGATTATTCTTATACTTGGTGAAAAATGGGATAATTTATTTCCAGATGAAATTAAATTCATCACATGCAATCTCTCGCGTGGAGCACATTAATTAATCTTTCAGTCCGTATCGTGTTCCACGAATGCGTAGAAAAAAACCGACGAAAATTATTCCAACAATGTAGGAAGTATATAGTAGGTACAGTAAATATGTTAAAATTAATTTACTAATTCATAACTGTCAAAATATTATCTTTTACCCGTGCATCACAATTGGAAATCACGAATTTGTATACCTACATCAGTAATTGTTATTGTCATATAATTTACACTTTTCTTAGAAATCCGGATATATCAAAGGCAATAAACATCATTTTGTCACTTTCTATTATTATTTATATGAATAACTATATTTTATTTGCGCTTTTTATTATAATGCTTTAGTAATGCACAACGAGTGAATAATATAAATAAGATTTTCCTATTATTGAAATAGAAATTAATGCTTTTAATTACAATAATACTTATTTTATAAAATATTTTTTGGCTCTTCCTCTTAAAATATTGATAAGCGCACTTTATTAAATTAAATTGCCATACCTACATGGTAATGAACTTAAAACCTAACAAAATAGTTATATATATATATATATATATATATATATATATATATATATATATATATATATATATATTTTTTAATAATTTACCAACCTTAAAATCCTTTTTCACTAACTCTTTTTGTGACAATAGATCTTTAATATCAAATATAATATCCCATATCGACGTAACTATGGCAATATAAATAAGAAAAAAAAAGAACTTCAATAGATTTTTTTTTGTAACTGATAAACTTTATGAAGAAACTTTTCAAATAAAAGTTGTGTAAAATATTAATATCTTTCATTTTCAATGTAACTATTTTTACTATAAGTGCAGCCGGTTTCGGAGATATTGCAGAAAAAAGAAAAAACGTCTAGATTTGTAGAGTACACCTTTGTTTTAAATATTCTTTTCAAAAATAAGAGGTTTTAATTTTCATGATGATAGTTTTAGCAATTTTGGTTGTAACGCATTTACAGATAAATAAACACTAGATAGACTCGATCCAGAGAAGGTCAAAAGTTTTATTTTCGTTAAAATCTCAAGATCGATTTTTTTCACGATAACAATATATAAATTAATTAAATAAATAAAAATAAATTTGTTTAATAAGATCACACCATGAATGTGTTGCTGTCATATGAATTTAAACATGTATTAATTTTATTCTTCCAATTATCATTAACAACTTAACATCGCATCAATAATTTAAAATTTCTTATATGCGCCTCAAAACAAGATATTTTCTATCAACTGCGATAAAATCTAACTGCTAATTTAAGCATACTAAATATAGGAGATATATATCCTGAAGTTTCAATACATTTAATTAAGAATTTGAACTTGATCTTTTAGCATTTAAATGATTCACGATTCACTTGACTCGACCTTCTCAAGTTCAAGCCTTATTTGGTATAGAAACATGTTTTGGTTCCGAAAACAGAAACGAACAATGACATTGTTGAGATATTTTGAAAACAGATTTAGTCTCTAAACAAAATGCATTATCAATCATAATTAAAAATAGTTCAATTAACCGGAAAACAAACCTATAGGATTATCTAACTGGTTGTGACAATGAATAACGGAATTCCTTAACTATACAGTTAAAGTAACAACACTGCATATAAAGAAAACATCGAGTGAAAGGAAAAGTAAACTTTTTTATGTAACCTCCATTACAATAAAACAACTCACAATTCAACTGACAGATACGAGGTGTTTTCATAATGTACAATATAAAGTAAGGTATGTACATTTCTCCAAATGATACTTTCAGAAAAACATTATCTAATTTTTAACTTGCCGTACGTAATACCAAAAAGCATTCAGTACCTATAAGTATTTCTCTAACGAAAATTGTCTCTTTCAACGCTCTGAATCCAACAATTTATAACGCATATGGATGCTAGTCGTCGCTCGTAAGACCAAATTTGTCGCTCCTTCTACTCTGAAGATACTGAACGTATTGACACAAAATTTGACTTTAGAACATTTACGAAAATATGCTATTAAAAAATAATTAATAATTGTTTAAAAATTGATTCATAGTGGTATGAAAAATCAATAAATTTCATTTCTTAGAATTCTGAAATATATTACTAGGATTTCTATTTATATTATTCCCGCGAAAACGTATTCTTCGAGTCGTTAAAGTAGCGTATGTTAGTAAAAGTTAGGCTAGGCTACAGCTATACATAATATGCTAGTTTGTATTAGCGACATGTTACATATTGATTATTGTACGTATTGAGTATTCCGCACGCGATCACAATTTCATTGCTGTGACTCCATATACATACGTACTCAATTTATGCCGTTCAATTATTAAATAATAACATTGTGTTCCTATATGTGTTACGTTATGTAACTGCCAAAATTACAAACAGAATTCGAAATCAGAATTGGGAATTGATTATTGATACACTGATGACACTACTACGAGAACAAGTGATTTATTTTATTCCGCGGTGATCGCGGATGGACTTGCCGCTATTTAAATTGCACGCCCGGGGTCTAATTCATGTATGTATATATACAAATGCATGGAAATATAAATATATTAGAAAAGAATCCACATAAATGGACACCTGCATTCTGAAATGTATCCATCCTTGTTTATCTTATGTATATAGACCCGAAATTTATTTTGATATTGCTGTTGTTACGTATAATCTTGCTCAAATATTGTTTGTTTAATGCAAGTAAATCTATATAAATTGTTGCTAAAATAGCGTTAAATTGTTTAAATTGTGTGTAAAATAGTGTTTTTCGTACTATAGTTAGCGTACAAATCATTTACGGGAGTTTGGGAACCTTCTATAGGTAATAGAGATTTACTGCTTTTTTATTAATATAGGTAAAACAGTTCAGAATTTAATAAATAAATATTAAAAACGGTCGCGTGGGGTGTTATAAACATTGTTTAATTACTAGACATGATTACTAATGAATTTGCCAATGTTTTAGGGTCAACCAATCCACAACAACCAAAGGGCTATAAGAATAGAAAAAGTAAGTAATTTTTTTACTATCCCGCATGTGCTATCTTTATATTTCCCAGTATATTTCTTTCTTTATTATTGTTTATATGTATAAATATATATAACATGTATGTACCATCCGATTCGTAAACAAGTGATTAATTTATTTGAATATTTCCGCGAGTGTTTATCAATTAGTGAAATGACTACGTAAAATATCTGCCATTCCCTATAAAATATTATATTGCAAGCTTCTTAAAAATATATTAAAATTTCCGATTAAAAGTCTGTGATAGTAAAAGTGAGTGTTTAAAAAATTGTCGTAAATTCATGATTAAAAATTGTGCTAGTGATTGATTAAAAATAAATGATATCGCGAAATAAAATCCAGTGCAATCATCAATGAATCGCTAACAGGAGCAACTAGAACTTCAGCTGTGGTATAGGAGAGGAACAAGTATTGGATTTGGATTTGGTGAGTACAATTTGTACTTCTAATATACTTCGTTCGTATCAGACAGTGATTTTCTATAGAGTACAAAATGTTAAGAGAATCCACTGTCTTCGGGTGTACCTATATTGTAATAATGTTTCTTCTTTTATCTTCTTTTAACAATTTCTGAATACGGCGCATATTCAGAAATGGTTAAACTACTGGGAAATATAAACTAAATCACTCACATTAATCAATAACTTTTTTAATTAAATGAAATTACCTAATTAAAATTAACTAAAATAATATAAAATAGCACATGCCCCAAAAACTATGTTTAACTTTAGAGAATAACTTGTTCCAAACCAACCCTGATAATTGCAGAGCCTGATGAAGTGGTGGTTGAAGCAATTCAACCTTACTATGGTTCATTTAACTTCTTTAAACAAATGTCTGCATATATCTGAATCACGCGCTTTAGTTTCAAATATATGCAGTAGCACCTGCCCTTACGGTTAGAGCAAGTATTTTCTTCAGTTCCTTCTCGTTTCGTTCCGTTCCGTTTGTAAATACACTTCCTCCTTGTCATCGTTGGAGCAACCACCGTTGGACTTCTAGACGACAACAGCAACATGAAGACCTTTTGTATCGATATCGCGTACTGTCCACAACCAGAGGCAGTTCTGCTCCGGGAGCAGATCGTTGTTGTTGATCGCGTGCTATAGATTCTCGGGTGTTTGCATTCATTCTGGTTGGGTTTTTAATTCGGGTTTCGGGTGTTTTGGGGTGGGCGGGTCGCGATTTAAGTCATTACCTAACGCTGATATCATTAGGTGTGACTTCATCAATATGTTAGCCGATTGTTGTACTTTTGACTGCGTCACTACACGTCGATCAGCATCTGATACGAGTGCTGGAGTACTAAGTATATGCTCTCGTCTTGGGGGTCTGTTGTTTCACTGGTATGCCGCCTATCGTAGCTTCCTTCTGTGTCCTGCTTCGCGTGAGTAACGTGTTCGTATAGCGTAAATCTGCTGGCGGTTGTGGACGTGCCTTTAGGTTGGATATACCGATAGGATGGTCATTGCCAGTGACACGGATGGCCTGGGGTGCGGTGTAAAAAGGTACATTAGCTCGTGCATGTGCAGGGTCATAAGTACTTGGTCGGTTAAATGAGATAGGTGGCACTTGTTAATATTGGCGCGTTGCAAACAACCGACTGACGAATCGTCCAAGAAAGCCTATCTGTACATTGTACAGTGGGTGCCCGGTGTCTCTGGAACGGTTACGAGTCTCTCTACTGTACGACCAGGGTGCAGTAGTGCTAGCATAAGTGCCGAACTGGGTTCACTGGGAACCGGATTGATTTGTTGGTTGATTTGACCATTTCGTTTGGTCATAATAATAAAATCTCGAACACTGGGCCTGCCGCAGGAGCGAGGTGGGCCCCCAATAACTAACTGTACTTCCACACTTTCAGATTTAACGTTTTTCGGACGTCCCAGTCCTGGTTAACTGGGTGTCCACCTTTTAAAGTATTCGCAGTGTGTGAGCAGACTTGCACACTGCACCCTTTGGCAGTTCGCCTTCTAATCCAATTTCTTTCAGATATGTACTTACAGGTGTAACATTGTGTCGTACCCAATGTTACAATATACATCAAGCATGCACAGCACAAATTGTGTGTGCCTCGTGCTGAGAAGCACCAATTAGAATAAGTATCTCAAATATTAAGTAGGGGGTGGGATTTTTTCAGATAGGTAGGGGGTGGGCATATTTCAGTTAGGTAGGGCCCCCCGCCGGGGTACGTTTCAAAATGATCTCTTATAGTTAAATAAATAAATGTATTAAATATATAAGTTTGTATCTCAATATAGATTTTTTCATAAGTCGTAGGTATATGCTTTAAGTTTTAATCCAAGTCCAGCTATGGAGTTGATTTTAAAACGGAACCCTCTTGGAGTTTACCTTGACGTGGTGGCGGGGCTTAAGCTTCTCTCGCCAATGTTTAAACATTATTTTATTAAAAAGTTTTTTTTTTTGTTATGATTAATGCGAGAAGCAACAAAAAACTCCAAACGTGGCCATATTTAGAAAACATCGCTACTTTTGCATGGAAATTTAAAAATATGTCATTATTTACTTTAATAACAAACCGGTACATTATTTATTAGTAAGAGTTAATTTCATGTCATCAAAAGACAACAGCGCAAAATATAAATGTTTTAATACTAGCAATGGTTATTAATTTATTTGCTAATGTTATAAGGCCAAAAAAACACGTCCGGTCATAATAATTTCTAGAATGGTTATATTTTCTTGACTGTTTAAAATTGTTTATTTCTATTTAAACAAAATATACCTAATACGTATATGAAAGGCCAGTGCAATACACTGCAGATGTTTTATTTAATGGAAAGTTTATATTTTATTGTATTGCAATTTTAAAGTAATGCATGTATGTATGTATGTACACTATAAAAACTTCTCTATAATGGAAGATTTCACATAATGATTATTTTATTTATGCGAAAATGATTAAAATTATTCTGTTCTTCACATTTAGTTTATTAAGATCTTCCGGCGAAAGTGTAAAGTGTTTATAACAATATTTATAGTTCCTGTTTGTCTATATTTACCTTTCGCTATTTACATATTTTTAATATAATTAATCCATAGTTCCTTAGAACAGAATGAAATAAAGATTTAATTCTCTTCCAGTTCCGGACAAATCGATTGTTTTTCTACATGATTAAATCCATTTAAATATCGTTTTGAATTATAAAGTTAAATTATTTACTGCTAATAAACCAATTCTCGTTTGCAAAATTATAATGACGCTTTAGAAAATCCCAAGCTTTGTTTTAATATAATAGACGTAATTCTGCGCATATTTGAATTCCTAAATGCTTTGTGTAAGCTGTCAAAATAACTATAACTATAGTAACCAAACAAAACTAATTGTTATTGCATTTTATTTCACACAGTTGGTTTATCATAATTATAAATTGCCATCACATATAAAATACTTTTAGATTTCTGCTCTACACGAAACAGAATTTTGCATACTGGTTTTATTATTATTATCGATTTTCATTAATACATACATACATACATACACAATTCTTTTGTTTCATTCAGATTCATACAGACTCTTCTATTCTGCTTGCTAATAATTTAGTTTTCGCGCATTTATTTTTAAATAATAAAAATGGTGCCCCCCATTGTGGACGGACGCTCAGTATATAAATTGTGAATGGCAAGAGATGGAATGTTTGCGGTGGGCGGCATTGGGCACACCTGTTCTGTAATTTTCACACATACACTCATATATTACGCATGTCAGCACAGTATGAATGTTATATACGTATGTAGACAGTATACAAACATATATGTACATACATCATGTTTATCTATCTATGTATGTGTGTGTGTGTGTGTGTGTGTGTGTGTCTGTGTGTACGTAGTGACCTTGAAACGTAAATCTTTTTCACACGAACGCACACACCAACTATCTAGATGATAACGATTATTTAAGTCAACAATAAACTCATCCAACTAACAATATCAACTTGTGATTGACTGATGGTCTATTTAAATATTGTGGATTTATTTTTTATATAAACAATACAACAACGAAGGCTTGTCAGTTTCATTATCTACAGTCACGTAAACAGACGTTTTTTTTATGATGAAATATTGAAAAAAATTTATGAATGATGTAAAAGCAACAGCAAAACTTTCGGAAATATACAAAGTTTTTCTTGAAACATGTTTAGAATTTCATATAAAACTTCGTAAAAAGTCGCCACACTTGGTGCAAATGTTACAAATGATAGCAGATCTTTTAAATAAAATGACGTTACACTATTTATAGAAATAATCTCAAACACTGATCTGCGACCAAACCGAAATAAAAAATCGATACTTATTTCAAGCTGAACAACAATCGCGAGTTCCTATATGCGATAGACAGACCTTCACGCTGTATTATCATTAAAAATGAATCAAAAATAAAACAATAATATTAATACTCGGTTACCGTATTCGGTAAGTCGATGATTCCGGTTGGCAATTCTGCAAGTAATACATATAATCGTGTCTAAGATGATGCGAGTGAACGTGAAGGCCGTCTTCGTATGCTGAAGACGATCTCCGACAACCAAGGACAAAACATCCCACTAGCTAACTAACTAACATTGTAATAATAATAATAATAATAATAGCCTTTTGTTCTGAGCAGATGAGCTCTCTTATCGGTAAATGTGAGCATGATATTACATTTACAGTTATAGATTATTGATTGTACATACGCAGTCATTTCAATTTGTATAAACAGTATCTTTCTCTAATTAACCCTAGCTTATCATCTGTTATTTATTGTTTTAATTATCACGGAAGTTTAAAGTTTTCCTACACAAATATACATTGAGTTGAATGACGAAAGATTGTCAACATGTTTTCTGCCACCCCATTTAATGGGAATAAACAAACATTTATGTATGTATGTATGGTTGAGTTAGGGACTAGAATTTTTACTTATACGAAGTAATAAGTATTGTAATCATGAAAAAAATCGATTTCGAGATTTTAATAATAATAGAAAATATAATTATTCATTATACTATATTATAGCCGGAATTATCATTATTTTGTGTAGAAAATTTAATTTAAAAAAGCTGTTAATTATATAAATTAACCAATTTAAATGTTGATACATTTAAAAATTAAATACACAAATAAATATCTAGTCGCCTATGTAGTTCTAGTTCCGAGTTTGCACACGACCCTAATGGTAAGTCGCTAGTGTTAGTTTAGAAAAATGACTTATCATCATCAGGTGTTGAACGTTTTTGTGCAGTGAAAATTGTAGAATTATTAAGGCAAATAGCTCGAAAATATGTGAAAACTAGCAATTGAAACGTTTTTAAGTGTTTGTGATAATGAAAACAATTGCTGACAGGATAGCGTATATTATAAAATGTAAGTGCATTTATAACCTATATTTATTAGCGTCATGTTTCAAGTATTAATCCTATTGTTATTAGCTGGTTAGGTTGTTTAATTTCAGCAATTAAAAGGCAATAATGTGCACATTTACCGTTAAAAATAAGTATTACCCTCAATAGTATTTAAAGATAAAAGTCGTATTTTAGGAAACTAACACAAATATATATATATATATATATATATATAATATATATATATATATATATATATATATATATATATATATATATGTATATACTATAAGCTTTTTTATTTGCTCCAACACATTCCATTTGATAGCATTTCCCTTAGTCAACTTGCGTTTATCATCAAGTCCGCAAACACTGTTATCATTTGTATTATAATAGCGCTGTAAACTATAATCACATGATTGAATTAATTAAATTTACACTTAGACAACACATCCGCTCAATTTCAAACTTTTTCTGTGATAAAATATGATAAATAGTTCATTGTTTTGACGAATGTCATTGATATGATAAATCTAAGTTGTATGCACGTAAATGAATGAGATTAATTAACAATGAATTACTAGACCATATATATATATATAGGATGGGCCATCCGTTGGCTTCTTTTTGAAATGCGTGTTATTTCAACAGTGTGCAATACACATACCTAGACAATATTTTCTAAACAATTACATAAGAATAACTAGCTAATGTTAATAAACTGTATGAAACAATACGTTTTGTATTGTTATATTGCACGGCAATTTGTTGTTTTTAATACGTTACGGTACGTTTATGATGCTTATGTTGTACTTACATACATACATATATAGGTACTACGTAACGTAACATTCACGGAACTAATTTGATGCTTACGATATAACGGTACGTTACGAAGCACATGCGCGTTAAACAACAGAAATACGTACATACATACATACATACATATGTGCTTCCTAAATTGTGCGTGGTGTCTGCGTTTTGTCATATGTATCAACAGTTATTTACTCAAGTTCAAAATGCATGATACATGTATGTATGTATGTATGTATATACGCTTTGTTTAGTCTTTGAGATAAGTGGTTTGAGTCTAAAAACATTCAGAAAGTGACAGATTTAAGAGCTGTGAATTAAACTACTTGAGATGATGAATGATATTTTATTTTCTTCTACAGTGGAACTTATAGCTATCATTAAATATTAGGTATAAATGTCGTATATACGAACACAATTAATTATAAGGATTTTAATAATCTCACACTTAATCAAAATTACGGTATAAATGCATTCATTATTAATCTAAAGCAACATTTTTTTCTTTTTTGATACAAATGTACCTATAAATAATTACGTGTTATCTGATAATTCGAGATTTATTCAACGTTTGATGAAAGAATTTTCGTATTTACAATATAATTAAAATATATTAAGCATGTCTAAGATTTCTCGTTAAAACTTTACTATAGGTAACAAGAGAAATGACTTGAAATTAAATTTTACACGCTTCCTCTTGATAGAAAATGTTGTTGCCCGCCGGGGACTCTGCGAAACTTACTTAAAACATCTTGTCAAAATTCATAAACCTAAAAATTAAATACCTCACCGATTATATACCTATTCTTCAATTCTACAATATTTTGAATATAACCCCCCCCCCCCATCCCTCTCCCCAAAAGAAAACACACACACACACACACACATGCGCGCGCACTGTTTGTTCATGATTTCTTATATTTAATTATGTCCTCAATAGTAATGTTTAATATTGTATATTGTGACAAACAATAAACGTCAATATTGCAAATATCTGCAATAATTAGATATGGTAGTAATCTACAGAAAAATATTTAGTAATCATTATGAATATTATTTATATGTTGATAGCGTTTGATAATATACATACGAGTACATACGTAATATCTCATAGTTCGGATTAAAAAT